>CM026081.1:5692500-6047500 GCA_014839685.1 Anableps anableps
ACACAGCTGATTCAGATGGTCCAACTACCTCCTAAGCATGTCTACGTTCTGCAGAAGCCTGCTGCTGACCCATCATTTGATTCAGGTGTGATGAACCAGGGAAATAACTAAAACAGGCCGGACGCCGGCCCTGGAGGACTGACTTTGGACACCACTGCAGTTGAACCACATTTGGGGTCGTGGGTTTTTGCTAACAAAACCTCTGGTGTGTGTTACTTTTCAATGTGCAGCCCCCCACGGCCCCACTCCCCACAGGACGAGGGACAGATCATCTTCGATGTGGACACGACCAGCAGAAGAGACAGTCAGGTCAGAGCTCATCAGGTTGTCCATCAGTCGGACCTAGTTTCCATAGCGACGTCACACAGCCACACAGAGCAGATTTCTGTTCAGTATTATTTAATTGTGTTGCACAGCTTCTGTTGCCATCATTAAAATTCAGCGTCTCGCTTCCTCTTGGGAGTAATCTGGTGTTTTCTTGTCCGTGTTGTGGAACGCTCCAGCAGAACACACGTTTGCAGATGTTCACAACATGTTCTGTTTGTGGAGCTTGCAGACTAACACGCCGTGCTTGCTTCCTCAGTCTGAGGAGGACGTCTTGGATAAGGACAGGGACATGGACATCCTGATGAAGGACTCAGATTGGGTCGCCGACTGGTCCAGTCGACCGGAAAACATTCCTCCCAAGTAAGTCTCGGCTCGGTAAACATACTCCCCCACCTCCCGTTTCCATGACAACATGTGTCCGGTTTCATGTTTGTGCAAAGGAAATGCTCAGTCATTATACCCATGCGGTGTTTTGGTTCAGACTGCGAAGCTGACTGAGAGCTTGAGGTTCACTCCTCTGCAGAAGCAGCTTTGACAGCATTAAGAACAAACACTGAGCCCAACAAACACACCTCAGACCACCTTAGCATGCGCACCGACTCATCCTCAGGGATCCATTTGTTTTGTCTGGTCAATAAAATAGAGTGACTCAGAACTGGTTCTTAATCCTAGAAAATAATTTTACTGGAACACTAATTCATTTATCAGATGTTTAGATTAATTAGTTATAATTACAGCTGCTGCCATAAACTAAAACAAAGGTAAAGCAGCAGCAGCAGATGTTTTCCCTCCAGCTACAGATTTAAACTCGCCAAATAAAAAACTGTCTGAAGCTAAATCGTGTTTTGGGTCAATTAGAATTACCAAAGGTATTTCAGTTGACTAAATGCCACAATGAGAGAAAGAGTCTGTCAGAGATTTACTTATTAATGTCTTCAAAATCAGAAGTTTACATACAGAATGATTACTGTCTCTTTAAACAATGAGATGATGATGATGATGTCATGGCTTTGGAAACTTCTGATAGGTTAACTGAATTTATAAAAGTATGGGGCTCCAGTCTGAGTGTTTTTTACACATCCGTCCTTCCACCTGAGCACTGCTGATAGACCATCTGATCCTAGACTGAGCTGCCTCATGACAGATCCCATCAGTTTCATAAACACAGAGTTCAGAGGTCAGATAGAAAGTTTGGACTCTGTTTTTTCTTGAAATATTTCCAACTTTTATTTCTAGACCCCTACTGACTGACTTTCTGCTTCAGAAACCTGGCAAGGGTCAAAGTACTGAGCATTGTGCTGTTCCTCACGTTGCCTATAGGGGGTGCTAATGTTAGAGCTATTTAGTGTTGCTCGAAAAACTTCAGCTTCTTAGGAGCAGAAATGAAACAAAAACCTGTCAGGAAAATTGTTGACTTACTTGGAAAGAAGACTCTACATAAAGCGAGGAGCTTTTACCAGAAAGTCTGACATTCAGGGTTCCTAAACGAAACTGACCTGCAACCTAACCGTGTCACCATCTGCTGCGCTGTATCTAAGGTGTGTGTGCGATCTTTCCAGGGAGTTTCATTTCCGCCACCCTCGTCGCTCGGTGATGCTCAGCATGAGGAAGACCGGGGCCATGAAGAAGGGAGGGATCTTCTCTGCTGAGTTTCTCAAAGTCTTCATCCCCTCACTGCTGCTATCGCACATCCTCGCTCTGGGCCTGGGGTAGGAATCAAACACCTTCTTTCAGTCACATTCGGGGTCTAGAATGGTCTAGTCAAAGTCCAGGGAGAATCGAATTGAGAATCTTTGGCAAAACTTGAAAATCGATGTCCGCAGAGGTTCTCCATCCAATCTGACTGAGCAAAATTTAGTCTCTGGAGCTGCAAAGCTGGTAGAGATATACCTCTATAGGCTTGCGTCTGTAGCTGCAAAGAAGGGTGGTTCTACAAATTCACACCACACTTTTCAGATTATTATTTGTAAAAAAAAAAAAAAAAAAAAAAAAAGGTTTCGCAAACCATGTGTCAGCTTCCTTCCACTTTCAGCAGCTTTCCTGAAAGGTTAAAGAGGCACTGTAGAGTAGTCCCCCCTCCCACACCTGTTGCTCCGCACTGCTGGTCACTCCTACACTTCCTGCTGGCTTAAATAAGGACAATATTGGCTGTTTGGAAAACATGCTATAAATACAGTGAAACTAACATTTTTACCCGATGCTGTGGTGAGAATTTCACACCGACTCATGCAGAACAGTAAATTTACCAAAACTGGGATCATTAAAATTTATTCTATAATTTCTCCAGAAACATGTTGTCCTGCTTTTAATGATTTTATGGTGAAGTCAGGCTTTTTAACAGGTTAGCAGGACGGCATAATATAATTTTATTGAAGGGATTTATGATTAATTTATTTATGTTTCATGCAGCCTAAGCCTAAACCAGCGTTATCTCCCAGTTCTACCAGCAGGGGGAGCTGTACAGTTCCAGTCAGCAGAGCAGCTGCAGCACACCTGTTGCCCCAGACAGAGCAGGAGCATGTGGCACAATAATCTAATTCAGTCGATGTACAGCCGTGCTTTGAACAGGATGAGGAATGAAATGAGTCGTAAAGTAGGGGTTTTATTTGCTTCTATAAGAAGAGTTTATTGAAATAATGATCCTTGTCTTCATGTGCAACTAGTTTTTTTTATTATTTTTTTTTTTAGTTATTGGCACCCCTAATAAGTATGCTTAAAAGCCTTAAACTACATCATCAGTTATTGCAGCAGTGTAATCCCACGCAGAGTAGATGTATTCAGAGGGAAAAATAATCCCATACTGAAGAAATGCTTTTGAGTAAATCACTGCTTGCAGCCCCACAGATTCCTGGACAGTAAATGGAAAAAAGTTACAGAATGCAAGTTTATTTATATAGCAGCACTCATACAAAAGGTAATCCAAAGTGTTTTACAGCTTGATGTCACCATCAGGTTGTTAGCAAGCACTGCTAATCCTCCTCATTTGCTTTTGCTGCTCCTCTTTAAATCGTTATCTGGCCTTATAGTTAGGAAGCAACTTCCTTCTTTTCTCTCTGCTCTGCACCCATGAAGCCTCCTTTTCAACTCCTCTGGGATTTGGGGTCAGAGTTCAGGCGTTATTTGAGCTTTTGAGATGCTGATCAGCAGCTCCCAGTTGTAAGAACAATACCTTGTCGCCACGGTTACACATTATACCAGCTGTCCGAAAGTTAAAAAAAAAAAAGTCCACGCAAGCATGCGATGCCTCAACTGAAAAACAAATTCCGAACAAACAGAATGAATCAGAGCTGCCATAACAGCTACCACGAGCAGCATGTTCATGTCACTGCTGTACAAGACCAATCGTTCCCTCCTTCTTCTCAGTGTCTACATCGGGAAGAGGTTGACCACGCCGCCGGCGAGCTCCTTCTGAACCTGAAGCCGAAGAAAAGTGCCTGAGAAGATGCCACGAGCTGTTTATGGAGGAAGTTTTGCTGTTGTGAGAAGATTGCCCATCTCTCATCCCTCTTTCTCTCCTGCCTGCCTCCCTTCCCCTCCTCCTCCACCCTGAGATATGACTTTGCTTTTTTTTTAACCCCTCTTTCCTAACTTTCCTCCTCCTGTCTTTCTTAATCGGCTTCCCTCTTCCTGTCTGTAGCCTTCACTCAGAGCTTTTCGAGGCTGATTGAGGTCATGTTTTCCCTCTGAATGAGTCTATCGGTGTATGAAGGGAGGGTTGCAGCATTAAACTTCACCTCCTCTGTCTCCACATGGAAACAGAGACTGTGCCACCTGTGTGAAGTAGCCCAGCACTCGATCACGACCAACTTCAGACTGAAACGCAGGCTGAAGATGTGATCACGCCTTTTTTTTTTTTCTGTTGTTGTTTTTCCTGAAAGTGGCCATTTTGTTTCTTCTTCCTCAGCTAATGTTGTCTGCTTTATTTATTTTGTAACCAGTGGCTGTCTATAAAGACAGCAACCAACTCGAACCTTCATTCTGACCACAAAAAGCAGGAAGAAGCAAACTGGGTGCCGCTCTGATACTAACCGGGAACCAGTCTGGGTCGCCCATTCAACTCTTCAGGTTCAGTCTCACTCACTTGTTGTAATTGACTGTTTCCTGAATGTTTTTCAATAAGAAAATATTTCATAAAGAAATTAACTTTCCTGAAGGGATATATTGTTTCAGAGATGCTTTTGTTTAAGGAAGGCAACAGTCCTGCACTCCAATGCGTGTCATAAACAGTGAAATACTCCAGAACCCTGCAGGTGAAAGAATGTGGCTGTGCAGACGTAGAAAAGCACGAACAGACTGCACTCGCATGATGCTGCAAGCTTCGAATAATCGAAGCTCCGCCTCAAACTCTGGAGCTCCTGCAGTAAAAACTCCCAGCATCCAACTCTGGACTCAGAGTTTTCATCAGAAGACGGCAGCAGCTTCAACAGAGCAGAAACCGGGTCCACGGAGAACTACAGGTGCATCTCAGTGAATCAGATGATCATGAAAAATGTGGATGATTGTGGTTTACAGCTCATGAAAGAACAAAATTCTGCTTTTTTAAAAAAAATTATGATATTAAATAGGAGGAATAAAAATGCAGTTTCTGATACAGAAATGCAACTTTTCCTCGTACTGCTCTGACTGTTTTCTGTCACATTTTTTCCTTCTGTTAAACTTTCAATCAGTATGTGTTCACCGTGTGCTGCAGAACTGCCCCGACAGCAGTCTTCCCCAGGGCTCTGTAGACCATAACTTACTAGTTCTCTATTAAAACTGCTTGTTGCGTCTCATTCTAAGTTTCTGAGGAGCTGAATTTTATTTCCATTAGCTGTAAGTCATAATCATCATCATAACAATGATAACGATATTTTAATTTCTTGAGGTTCACCTGATGATGACTCCTGAAGTTGCACAGTGTGGGTTTAACCTGCACCAACAGCAGACACTTTATTTCAGGAGGAAATGGATTGAAAATTAATTTTTTTTTTTTTTGCACTTGTTGGACAGAAACAAACGAAGAACGTTCCCCGTTTATCAGGAAGATCTCGGCGATTTCACAATACGAGCAAACAGGACAAAAAAAAGCTCTGCATGCCTCTCCATTGCAAACCTTTGAACCTCCTGTCTTGTTTCCATTTGCAGCCCCCTTGTGCTTGTGGTTGTACTTGTTCACGCTGCAGTTAAACCTGACATTTTCTATTCTTTCCTGTTGTTTGTTTTAAACCGTTTGTTTCTTCCTGCTGTCGAAGAGTTTGTTGAACACACACATTGGGAATCAAGCTCGGCATGAATATGTTTAAAAAATGGGAAAATAAAACTCCTTCCTGACGATGGAAGGAAAAGAAGCGTGGAAAGAGATTTCCTCCTCAAGACTGCGATGGTCTGAGAGTAGCTCTTGTCATGATGCATTTCTTTTATTTTTTCCTGCTACATTGAAAACATTGATAAACATTTTGTCAATAAAGATGACCTGAGTGGAAACGTTCTTTTGATTTGATGTTTTTTTTTTTTTTTTTTTTTTTTTTGGGGGGGGGGGTTCTTAAAGAAACCGATGCACCGATGAATGATATTTCTGGTCTCCAGTTTTCGTAAAGCTTTGAACCACCAATATCGATTTTCTCTAATTGAAATTCCTCTTGAAGAACAACAATAGAAGATGTAAAAACTGCTTTCATAATATTTTCTTGGATTCCTGCCAGGTTTTGTCGGGGCACTGGTGACGTCACACTGTGTGAGAGACGATTCCTTTTGTTTCAAAACAAAAGGAATCGTTGTGGACTTCACATTTTAAATTTGCTTTCGTATTTAGCATCAGTGGTTAGCGGACCTGGCGTTACAGAAATAGCAGCTTATGTTTTAGAGAATGTTGATAAATGGTGAGATTCCCAAAAGGCTGCCACAACTTTAAAATCCAGCATAATCCATAACAGACGAAGACTGAACACTTTAAAGGACAAAATGAACAACTTTGTTTTGATAAACACAGCCTTTATGTTATTGATTAAAGTCTTGCTCTCTCTCACTCTACAGCAGCCTGAATGAACTGCATATATTTTTTTTGAAAAGGGCTGGACGCTGTTTTTTTTTAATTTAGTATTCGATTGATAGATAAACTATAAATAAGTATTCACGCCCCTGTCACTTTCAGCAGCGGTCCCCTTCATGATGCCCTGCTTTAGACGGGCTCAGGTCCGCGGCAACAGAACTAAACGAACCCCAGAAGTTCAGTGAATTTTATTCTATGAAATATATCTAGAGAAACGGTAAATCTGTGAAAATTTACATGTTAAAATGTTAATACATTTGAATTTATTCATACAAGTCTGTCACTGTAAATTAGAATATCATCAGAGTTGATTTATTTCAGTTCAGTTCCAAAAGCGAAATAACTCGTTTCTTATTTGGTTTTTATGACTTTGGCGTTGCACAAAGTGGGACTCGAACCAGCAACCCACCACCATGATCACCATCGCCTATAACATAACACTGCAAAGAACTACGGCTCTTCACAGAGTGTTTTAGGCTAGCCTACTAGTGGAAGGTTTAGTGGAAGGAAAAACTGTGCTTCTATATTGGTCCTTTGTTATATTCTAAATTGCTGGGGAATTGAATTTTGGGTTTTCATTAGCTGGAAGCCATATTCATCCAAATCAACTGAACGCTTGACTGTGCAATGAATCTAAATATCAGTTCCGCTGTTTAACCTGAATTACTGAAATAAAGCAGTTATTCACAATGCTCTAATTAATTAAGATGCATATGTTTGTTTAAATCTTTTCAGAAAACAATATATGCTGTTGACATGAGCGTATCCTGGGTATGTAGCAGCTTGAAATCAGAGCTGGAACGCATTACGTGAATACAAGTGCTGATTTTGGAAATTTGAAACCGTACGCAGAAAACATGAGCAACCTTGGATTTAAAGGGAAGCACTGCACTCCAGTGGCAGATAATCCGCACTGCTCTCTGCTGTAATGTCCTGTCAGTTAGACGAAAGCGAACACAGTTAGTCTTACTGAAACCTGTCAAGATGTAAAAAATCAAAATATTGAAGCATAGCTGCATGTTTCTCTGCCAGAGTGAAGACATCAGAGATATAAAACCATATGGTGTAAAAATAACAGTAATGCATTTCTGTTTACAAATAACTGTGTAATGACATGTTGCATTTGTGTTAATACCTCAGATAGGGATTAATATCAGACCTAATCATTAAATATGGCAAATAAAAATGAACAATGCTTCCTCCACTCCCTCTCCACCTTCCCTATATGGAATGTCAGAACACCTGTTATCGGCCAATCCGACGCTGAAGGACTGGCAGCTCCTCCCACTGCAGCTGATGGCGTTACTATGGGTTACAGGGTGGTGGCCAGCTCCAGCTCCATCTCTCTGGTGAGGCGACTTCATGTCTTCAGCTTTCACTAACAGATGAAGACACAGAAAAAGAGGGAGTAGGTTGGAAAAAATAAGGAATGATTTACAGATTTAAGTCGGTGTCAGCAGGGTTTGGCATAAACTTTTTTTTCCTCCTTTGCATATTAAACAAAAATAACTCAAAGACTCTTTTCAGTGCCTTGTAAAAGAAATAACACCCCTTGAACTTATCTCCCCGCTTTCAACTCTTTTAAGGATTCTTCTAGTGCTGCCCAGTATTTAGCTCCATCCGTCTTTCCATCAACTTTGACCAACTTCCCTGTCCCTGCTGAGTAAAGGCATTCCCACAGTGTGACGGTGTCACCAACACGCTTCAGTGCTAAAGCTATCTTTGTTTAGCAGCTAAGTGTGACACAGTGTTAATATTAACCTCAAAACTAGCAAATGGTTGTGCTACAGTTCTAACCTTAGCTTCCAGTAGCAATTAGCTTTGCTGTGATGCTGACTTTAGCTTCTAATCTCATCTATTTGTACTGCCGTGCTAATGCTAGCCTCCTTTAGCCGCTAGCTGTGACGAAGTACCAACATAAGTTTGGAAAATAGCTGGAAGCTCTCTTAACTCATATCACCCAAGTATTTTCAGTCGTTTTGGATAGTGATGCTGTGGGCAGGAAGGATCTTCGATAGCAGTCAGTCTTGCAAAGAATCTGAAGAAGCCTCTGACTGAAGACTTGCTGTATTACAGTCTCCTGACTGTCCTGACATGCAAGCAGCTCAATTTCAGGGCAGTAGAGACAATATTCCACAGTAACCTCCTGGATGACGCCATCAGTTGTAGGCAAGCACTGCTAATCCACCTCGTTTGCTTTTGCTCTGTCTAGTCGTATGGTTAGAAAGCCACGCAGAGAGACGCTGGAGCCTGGGATATGATCCTTGTCCATTAGAATTGGTGGAAGAGATGGTTTGAACTTACTCTTTCTCTCGCTGCTCTATGGCTCTGCTTTGCATCCATGACGCTTCCGTTTCAACTTCTCTAGGATTTGGGGTCATAGTTCAGGTATTATTTGAGCTTTGGGGATGCCAGTCAGCTCCTGGTTGTTAAAACACCTTGTTGCCATGGTTACACATCACAACAACTGTCCAAAACAAATGGGGGGGGGGAGGAAAAATAATTCCAGCTGTACAGCATCCAAAACCAGAGGAAGTAATTGCCCAAACATGCAATGACTCAAGCTAAAAATATGAGGAACAAAAGTCTGAACAAATCAGAGCTACTCCATCATGCTGCCACCATGAGTGGTGCAACTCCAACACCTAACAATGTGACTGTTCGCTCTTCTATAAAAACAGGCGGTTTTGTTTTCTTGTGTAAGTTTTTTGTTGCGTTAAAGTTCGTAAAGCAACCATGAGGTGACCCAGCAGCTGAACCTCATCCCCTCATCATTCCTTCGAGAATCAAAACCAGAACATTTGCACAAGATCTGCATGACCTATGTGCATCCATCCACTCAGCGGCTTCACTGTCTGGCTTCAGACTGAACAGGCAGGACCAATCAGAAATGAGCTGTCCTTGTTCACACCTCCAATACGTGAACCATGTCTCGTTTTGCTGATGTCAGTATTTGTCCTACATCTGTTGTGGATGCCAGGGCCGTGCCCTTCCTCTCCAGAGACCACACTCGCCCTCTCTTTCTTCTTCGTCTATCGGGCCTGCTGCCAACTTTCCCCTCTGAATATCTCACACTTTTGCCTGTCTCTGCTCCAAAAACCGTTTTTTTTTTTATTTGTTTTCTGGGACAAAGAATGGTGACTTTTGGGGTCCTGTCTGAACCTTTGGGCATGGCTAAACCCATAACTTTTTTTCCCCCCACCATTCAGGATCCACCTCTGATATTCAGATGTGTGTCATGCTTCCCCGCAGGAACGACCACCCCCACACGATCCCCTAGGAGATTTAATGGTAGCAGTAAAAAACCATTAGCTGCCCACCACGTTGTTATGGAAACTGGGCCGGCATGGACTCACTGCTAACACACTTTCATGGCCTCATGTGAGGGAGAGCTTTTGTCTGCTGTACTGCAACTCAGCCATCGACGTGTGTTAGAGTGGACTGCTATTGATCGCCATGCAGCACTAATGTATTTACGACTCACGGAAACCCTCCACTTATGATACTGAGCTCAAGATGAGTCATAGGTGCCAAAAAAGTTTGAAGGTACTGGAGTGAAATTTTTTTGAAAAGCAGCCAAAGTCCAAGAGAGATCTTTAGAAGGCCTTGGAAATTATTTATCAAGACCACTTTGACAGATTACCAAAGAATCTGGCTCAGCGAGAAAAATAAAAAGAAACTCACCAGCCAGACTGATGGCTACCTTTCCTATCTTGTTGTAGCTTCGAGCTTCGTGGCTCCCAATATGTAATATGCGTTTTTTTGTATTTATTCTGGGAAATAACTTTACTTTGTCTGATATTAAAACATATTAGCCACAACTGGAAGTTAAAGTTAAAACTACAGTACAAATAGCTAATAGCTGAAATTAAATTATCACTACAGCACAGGTAACTAATATTTAAAGTTAAAGTTAGCACTGCAGTACAGTTAGCTACAACTAGAAGGTAAAGTTATCACTGTGGGAAAGTTAGCTAATATTTAAAGTTAAAGTTAGCACTGTGGCACAGACAGCTAATATTTAAAGTAAAGTTAGCACTGCGAAAAGATAGCTAATATTTGGGGTTAAGATTAGCATTGCAGCAAGGCTAACTAATAGCTGAAATTAAATTAGCACTGCAGCATAGATAGCTAATATTTAAAATAAAGTTAGCACTGTTAAAAGATAGATAATATGTGGGGCCAAGGTTAACACTGCAGCACAGATGGCTAATATTTAAAGTTTAACTTAGAACTGCAGCACAGATAGCTAATGTCTGAAGTTAAAGTTAGAACTGCGTGCACAGTTAGCCACATCTGGGAGTTAAAGTTAGCACTGCATTACAGATAGCTAATAAGTGAAATTAAATTAGCACTGCAGTATAGGTAGCTAATATTTCAAATAAAGTTAGCACTACTAAAAGATAGCTAATATTTAGGTTTAAGGTTGGCATTATATCAGAGATAGCTAATATTTAAAGGCCAGGTTAGCACAGCAGTACAGCTAGCTAATATTTAAAAGAAAGTTAGCACTGTATATCAGAGGTTAGCCAGAACTGGAAGTTAAAGCTAACACTACAGGACAGATAGGTAATATCTGAAGTTAAAGTTAGCATTGTAGCAAAGCTCGCTGTTGTTGAAAGCTAAAGTCTGCAGCAAAGCTAGCAGGTAAAGGAAGGTAGTGTCATCTCATCAGATAAAATAAAACTTTGCGTCAATTTGCTGCCATCCATCCTTGTACTTCTTACACAGTTTTAGTCTCTTGGCCGTTTTCTTGGACAGGGGTTGATACTCTTGTCTAATTCTTATCTAGAAAAGCCTTACCTTCAAGGTGTACTCACATCTACCTGTTGATGATAACGAGCAAGCTCTGCTCTGGTGGAAACACAATGCTCACACCTCAGGAGGTGAACTCGTTTTCCTTGCTGGGCTGTTTTGAACATCCTGAAGCCTTAACGTTCCTCTTTATTCACAAAAATGTTCCTTTAGCTGCAGGGTTCTTCGCAAAAGTATCCAGTGATTTCAGTAACTCTTATAGCAACCAGTGATTTCAGCTGCTAACCTGGCCAAACTTTTGGCTGAGTGTGGAAGGTGTGGGTGCGGTGCTGAAGGGAGAGCGCCCTTCATTCTCGGACTGGGTGTGCCTCTGAGGAGCTCTCCGAGGTGCTGATCGCTCTCTGACCTCAGCAGACAGGTTATGATGGGTCCATTCAGCGGGTTTGGAGAACAGTCCCATCAGTTCTGATCCGCTTCATCTTGTTTCCGGTTACAGGTAATTCCTCATCGGGGTGAAAAAACCCTCCTCCCTGGTCTTATTGGATCGTTTACTTGACAAAGCCGCGGTGTGGTCTCCCCACCTTATGATGCGGGTTTGTTTAGACGGATGAGTAAGCAGTTCAGGATTGTTGCAGAGATCGCTTCAGCAGCTGATTTTTTTTCCCCCCCTCCTCTTTAATCTAATTTCCATTTCTGCTGTGGGAGTGATTTCAGCCTGCATTACCCCCCAACGCTGTCTTCCTTTTGTCACAGTGCGACCACCTGCGCTCTGCAACCGGCTCAAGGCGGTGGCTGTCCAACAGAAGAAAGGGAGACAGGGCTGAAGAAGAGCAGCGACTCGGAGCTTCTGCGCAGGCAGGGGAAAAAAAAATGTCAACCACCGGGGAAGTGTCACCTTTTTTCCACACTGTGGGCTCTGACAGCCCCTCCAGGCCCAGGCAGAAATTTTGCGGCGTGTTCTGCCCGGTGGAGGGCTCCTCGGAGGCGAAGACGCTGGACTTTGACGCGCTGTCAGCGTGCAGAGGCAGGAGCGCCGGTGGCAGAGTCATTGACCGGCAGAGCGACATCTCCCAGCCCAAGAAGGTGGAGATCAGGGAAAGCACGGGCAAGGAGGCGCTCCAGAACCTGGATGAGAAACGGGTAATTTCCCTCTATTTTAAATCCTCGTCTTATCAACGCAGTGGCCCTCCTTCTGTCCGGATTTTGCACTCGAATCTCTCATTCAACAATCAGTTAATTAAATCCAAACCTGCGCAAATTATACATACGCAGTTAAATAAGTTTAATCTTGCATAGGCAGTTAACTTGGCGGGACTACATTTCCCAGAAAGCAGTGCGCTGTAACGGAGCAGAAAGCGAGTCCCTCATGCAGAAGAGCTGAAGGGAGTGGCTCTGTCTTTTTCACTCATGATGACATTATTATGTAGCAAGAATCATAAAAAGCCACAATTAGTACATCAACAAAGAAATACTTATGCAGTTTGTATATGAAACAAACGAATGAATGAATGAATAGATGATGCATATGTACACACACCGTATAAAAGACAGAAGCATTTCTCTCAAGGTCTGACATAGAATTAGACTAAACACTGTTTAGGTCAGTGAGATCACCAGAATGAGTTTTATTTGCCTAATGTCAGAACAATGAGAGGTTTTATTTAGAGAATCTTTCGTTGCAGATTTTTTTTTTTACAAAATGTTTTGGTATCCGTCTGCAAGCTTCCTGAAATAGCTGCTGGAGTTTTGGCCCAATCCTCCAGACAGAACTGCTTTAACTGAGCCAGGTTTGCTGGCCGCCTTGTTCGCACACCTTTTCAGCATCTTACCACAACGAAACCTTGACTTTGTTGTCCTTAAAACATTTTGGAACTGATCTGGTGGGATGCTTGGGGTCATTGTCCATTTGGAAGAACCATGTGTGCCCAAGCTTTGGCTGATCTCTTGAAATATTTCCCTGTATGCATTTGCAAACGGCAACCTGGCTTTTTATGCTTCTTCTTCCTCGCGGAGTGGCCTTTCAGCCCATGTCGGTACAGGAGACATTCCGCTGTGGGTAATGACTCTGTCTCACCAGCTTCAGCAGCATCTTTACAAGGTCTTTGGCTGTAGTTCTGGGGTCGATTTGCACATTTTGGACCAGAACCCGTTCGTCTCTGAGACACAGAACCCGTCTCCTTACTGAGCGGTGTCATGGTTGGTCATTTCTATACTGGTGTATAGCTGTTTGAACAGATGAATGCGGCACTTTCAAGCATCTGGAAATTGTTCCCAAGGGTATTTTGGCTGATTTTTTGGACTTTCCCGTCGTGTCTAGCCAGAAAGCAGCGAGTTCGAGACTTGGCCTTAAAGTACGTCCACAGGTGAGCCTCCAGTTAACTCAGACGAGTCAGTTAACCGGTCAGAGGTTTGTGGAAGGAAACCCAAAAGGTTTGACCCAAGTCATACACTTTAAAATACAATTATCCCTGCGACGGACCAAATGTATAAAATGTTGACGTTAACTTTTCTGGCATTCAGCAAATAGCAATAATCTGGGTGACTCTAACTGACCTAAAACAAGAAGTTTGGTCTGATTTAACTTCAGAAAGTAAGAAAAAAATGTGTCTATTTATTCGGTGTATGTAAATATATGGTTTCAGCTGAATGTAATCCTTTCAATATCTGTGGAAACACATACATAAATAAACTGATTTATTGAATACATAATTTAATATTTGAATTTGAATAGGTTGTTTATCGTTGTGACAACTGAAATAAAACTGAAAGCTCAAATTTTCAATAAATACATGGTTCTATACTTATGGGGAAGTTTGGATAAATCATTTTATAATAACTCAAAAATAAATGTGAAAAAACTTTAAAATTGAATTTATAATAAGTTTAAAGTATATGTAAGTATTTATTTTATTTCATCAGCTCATCATAGATGTTTGGTGGCAAGCACCGAAACATTTGAAGACCAAGCAAGTCACAATTCAAGATACAATATTTGTGTTGGATATTTTTAAATCAAAATATAATATAGATCAAATTTGGCATACACACATCAATATATACACATATTTCAATGTTTCAATATTTTATTAAATATGTATTTAAGTAATTAACTATAAATACAATTCAATGAAATCTGTATTCATTATGTTAAATCATACAGAATTTTTATATTTACTTTATTTAACTTTTCTGCATAATCCCAACACAGGATTTATCAATGAATAAATAAATATTTTAATAACTATCCATGTTTTTAGCACTTAATGAATTAAAGTTTTACTTTATGATGCTGACATATAATTATTGACCAGATATTTTGTATATTGGATTATTTAACTGTTTATTTAATAATTATTCAAACATAATATGAATAAAGATATGTTTTTCATTTGTAATATTTCTGAGAACTTTATTAAGTTAATATATAAGTATTTGCTTAAAAAATATTTAGGACAAAAAAAAAACAACATAAAATAAATATTGATCATTCAATGAATGTTGAATTAGATTATTATTTATTTAATTATGTATATAATAAACTGTTGAAACATTTATTTATTTATCTATTCATTTATTTCATCTATAGTCTACGATAACATCATCAAATATATATGTTTTTATTTAATGAAATACATTTTATTCCAGAATCTTCCTGGTTCTGTTTGTGGTTGTTCAGCTGCAGAGTTTAAGGTGTGGAGAAAGTGGCTGCTTTTGGTAACTTTAAAGAAAATCTGTCCACATTTTCTCTTTTTCATGTTTTAGAGCGGGGTGGAGGCACCTATGAGTACTTCCTGCTGTTAAAAGCTTTGGGTGGGGGTGTTGGATCAATGCATCATGTTACATATTGATTGGTAGCATTAAAGCAACCAAGCCTATTCCGCCCTTACAACATACTTAAGCGATACACCCATTATAACTCCATAATTCTCTTTAGTGCAAGAATATCCATGTAGTATTTACAGTTTTAAAAGTGCATTTAAGTCATATTACTAAAACATGAGTTGCATATAATGACTCTGATGGGCTGTTAAAATATCTTCACCTTAAGTGGTGGAGGGTCTTTGTGCAGGCTCTGGTTGGGAAGAAAAATCAGAGCACTTGCAGTTTAGTGAGGATAAGGTCGTTTTATCCATGATGTTATGGAAACGCAAAGCAGGCGAAATATTCCGGAAGGCCTTGAACCCGTCTTCCCATACTGGGAGAAAGGGATGAAAACACAGACAGGTGATGGGGACGTAAATGAGTGAACGTGTGAGAAGCTGCCATGTTTGGAATGAGGGCGTGTGGCGTGAGCTCATCAGGCAGTTGCCATGGCAACTGACAGTCAGTGTGAAGCGGTGAAGGTCAGGAGAGGATAGTGGTCGTGGTTGCCGTTATCTGGTCGAAGCGGACACTGAGGTCATGGATCCAGTTTATTTATTTATATCCGTCCGTCCGTCCGTCCATCATCCAGCACACTTATCCTTTCAGGGTCTTTGGGCGAGAGGTGGAGAACACCCTGAACAGGCTGCCAGTTCATTGCTGTATTTATTATATATATATATATATCTGTTTTTTGATTTTAAAAATGCCGGGGGGTTTTTCTATTTCTATTTAATTTTAAAATTACCCGATTTTTTTCTTCATAAATTTATTATTTTATAACATAGTTGTATTTATTTATTTACTCATATGTATATCTATTTTATTAACAGCTGATAGATTAGCTTTGACTAATTATAATTTATTTGTATTTTTAATCTGTTTTATTGATATCACATTTTTATTTAATAATATGTTGATAAAATAGTAAAAAATACATTGTGCAATATTTTATTGTATGATATAATTTTTCAAGTTATCTGTTTATGTATTGATATTTTACTCATATTTTTACTCAGGTCTGTTCTATTGATTTTTAATTTTGCCATCAAATGAATGTTTACATAAACAATATATTAAATTGCAAACTTTTAATATTTATTTATCTATTTATGTTTATCAGTTTTATTAAGTCAAATTTATATTCAAGATCTACTGATAAAGTAATTTAATTGTGTTGCTTTAATTATTTTTTGTACGTATTTATTTAGTTGTGTATATGATTATATTGATCATATTTTATTACATATATTATTATTTATTTTGATTGCTCATTTCTATATTCAATCCAATTAAATTTTGAAAAAAAAAAAAAAAAAAAAATTAATTACTGCATACGTTAACTTTTTTGTTTCTCATTTAGTTGTACTTCGCTTATAAATGGATTCTATTTCTAGAGCTTCAATTTCAAATTAATGAAAAATATATAGATGAATGATTCATAAAATATAATAATTTGAACTCCTTGTGGAACCAGCTGGAGAATGTTAGGGAGGGGGTCTGGGTCTTCCTCCCAGACCTGTTGCCCCACAAACCTGATCTTGGATGGATATAGTATTATAGGTTAAATTATCTTGCATAATTTTATTTATTCATATATACTCATATTTTCTATCAGTTCGACAGATTTTTATAAACATTCATCATCATAAAACGGTAAATTTGAAAACCCCAAACTAAACATGGATGAAGTGTTTATTCTGCACACAAATCCAAATGTTGCTTTTATCTTGAGAAACAAACTTTTATTTTGAAGGAGACTCCTGTCACTGGGAAAGTTGCTGGTTCAACTGTTGATTCCTTCTGCCATAGGTGATGTGCCCCTGGGCAAGGCACTAAACCCCAAGCTGCCCTCTGATCTGCTTGTATGAGTGTGTGTGAGTGTTACTGGGTGGATGAGACTCGAGTGTAAAAGCGCTTTGAGTGCTTGGCAGGACTAGTAAACGTATTCAGGATATTTACCTTTGTTTTAGTGGCTGTTATAGTTACAATAAGCGTAAAATGAGCATGTAAATCAAAAATACTCTGCTCTTATTAAAAAAACAGCTTTTATTTTGAAGTAGAAAACTGTTTCCATCCTGTGTGCACCAATATGATGCCCCAAACAAAGACGTCTTCCAAATGTAGAGTTTAACTGTTCAAGGATCTCTAAGCAAAGGCTGCACAATATATCACCAGCGCAGCATCAGTGCGTGCATGAAGGCTGTGATATTTGTGGCTCATCATGAGTAAATATGCATGTCAGGAAGTTGTGCAGCCTGTTGCAGCAGATGCCCACACTGGAAGCGCTGGCACCAGTAACACCACTGACTAGTTTCCAGTTACGATGCAGCCCTCCTCTACTTGTTTACTGAAGTCAGAGATAAAGAGGCTCTGCTGACTCAATAGATATTGGTGTATGTTTTTGAGCCAGTGTTTAACAACAATCATGGCTGACCTCCATTGTTCGGATTTATTTGATATTTAGTCAAATTTCTCCTGAAAATTCAAAGAAAACTGATTCCTAACCCCTGAAGACTCCTGCTTTCCATGATCCCAGCAGTTTCCAGCTTCTAACTCACAGTTCTCAGTCAGCAGCAGCCACTGTAGAACAAAAAAAAACAAAACAAACAAACAAAAAAAAAAAACAACAAAAAACACCCATTTGTTTGAATAAAATTCCCAGCTTTTGGAGCCCAGAGAGGAAAAAAAGAGCCTGGAGTTAAGATGGCTGCTGGGCGTTTCTTCCTGGGAATGTTTGCAGCCTCTCCCCCCCCCCCTCTCCATCCTAATCCATGAAGGGAATTGATGGCATTAGTGCTGCTCGCCTGTCAATGGAGCAGGGCGAGGCTCTGCGCATGCTCGGTGCGGACCTTTCATGGGGAAGAGGCTGTGCAGGCTGCGCCTCCTTTCTGCTCTTGTCTGATTCCGTGTTGGGAAGGAAAGGATCTCGGCGCGCCGGTGGAGAGCAGGGAGGCTGTCAGGGTTCGGCTTAGAAGTTCAGCGGCAGTGTGGATTTTCCAGGCTCGGGCTCTTCTGACTGTTTCAGCTCCGTCGTTCTCCCCTTGAAGAGCCGGCTTCAGGCTGCACACTAATCCGCACTCCACCGTCTAAAGGCGCAGCGCAAAAAGAACCCCCAAGCACCGGTAAAGATGTCTGGATACCAGGGCAAGAAGAACATCCCCCGCATCACAGTGAGTCCCCGGCGGCGTGAATGCAGGCAGAGCTCTCTGCGCGTGAATCCGGCGGGTGGCTATCGGGTTTGATTGGTGTGGGCCTGCGGGCGTGGACGCAGGATGTCACCGGGGTGGGTTTGGTGCCTGCGCCGCTGCGCTCCAACGCAAATCTGAGCCCGCAGCTGCAGGAGTTCGTCTCTGTAAAGGCTTTTATTCCTGCCTTTTCAAAACAGGACCTCCCTCTCACAGAGCAGTGAAGCTCACAGAGCGCAGATGTGACCGCAAATGTCCTCGTTTCTGCAGCATCTTTGCGACAAGTGCGCACATGGCTGCCTAAATCCGAGCTTTTACTCCTCTGAGTTTAGATCCCCTCTCTGTTCACCAGTCTTTGTCTCTGGTGGTATGCACGCCAGTGGAGATTTCACGCCGGTGGTCTTTGTTAGGCGGGTGTCCCTGCACACCAACTGGTGGGAGCAAATGCGTCCCCTCCTCAAACTCTCCTTTTCCATTTATTTATCCTTTAGGACAGCCATCTTCATTCCTGCTGATCTATTTTTAGAAGACATTAACTGTGCCACTGGAAGCAGATTATTTCCCTGAATTCATTGCAGAGTTGCAGGGATGATGGTGGTGGTTTCAATGGAAAGTGGAGAACAGGGAGGGGAGGCAGGGCAGAGAAGGAAAGGGAGGGGACAGAGGGTCCTATTTCCTTCCATGTTTCTCTTTCAGCTGTGCAGTGAGGGGAGGATGCATGGAGGCAGAGCAGGAAGGAGGTCACTGTCTGTGCAACGGTAAAGTGGAATTCAGAAGAATCCAAAAAGTGCAACATCAGGACCCCTGCTCTCCTTTAGAAGGCATTCAGGGTCTACAAGGGTCATTTATTTCACCCAAACTTTTTTTTTTTTTTTTTTTTGCACGGATTACAGTTTTTCCAGTCGATTCAGATTTTTGTTAAGAAGCCTTGTTATGAGCTAGAAATGCACAGAGAAACTGGAGCTTGACTCAAACCGACAACAACAACAAAAAAAAAAAACAGAAAAATGCACCCATTGCACTTTTGATTGTGTTAAAGTTTTGAAATTAGAGATGCACGAAGAACTCGTCTGGCGACTAGAACTGGATGCGTTTTATTCTGACTCAAACAGACAGCAAACGCGGAGAAAAATGCACTGATTGGCCGATTCAGATTTTTTTCTTTTTCAAGCTTAAAATTAGAGATGTGCCGATAAATTGTTTGCCGACTGGAGCTGAATGAATTTTAGCGGAACTAAACTGACAACCAAGGCATTAGGAAAGATGCATTGGTTGTAGTTTTGTTGGATAATTATGATTTTTGTCCAATTTTGAACAACAGATGCACCAAGAAATTGTCTGGCAGCCAGAATCAGATAATCTTTAGCCTGAATGACATTAAGAAAGATGAAACAATTGCTGTTTTTTTCCCGGCCAACTCCAATTTTTTAAAGCTTTGAACTGCATTAAGAAATCTGCTGGTGACCAGAATTGGTTAATTTTACTCTTGTCGGAAATTAAAAATATAATTTTTTAGAAATTCAGATCAGCGAGTGCAACACATCTAAGTACTTGTTGAGTTTGGTTTGCTTTAGAAGTTCAAGTCTGGAGCCAACTTACGTGTGTTCTGGTTCCAAGATGGAGAATCAAGTGGGGTTTGCTCATTGTTGCGGCGCTAACTACGCTTAAGCTGTTCACACTGTTACCCATCTTCTCACATACTTTGGCATTTTGAAAACACGCATTACGTGCATCTGAACATGAGAAAATGATGGAGATGTTTTGTAAAATCAAATCTTGTTATATGTCTTGGAAATACGTGTGCCACTTTGACTTGCTCCTGTTGTAAATAGTGTGTGTGTGTTGGGATCAAGGGTGTGTACTTCACTGTGTTTGATTGCATCAGGACAGGGCAGAAGTTATCAGCAGTAACTGGTTTCAGAAGGCCAGAGGTTCAAACGTATCAATGATCGGAAGCTGGCCACAAAAATCCCTGAATGATGCATCTCTAGTTTGAAGAGAACTAGGCCCAACATTAACTCTGTGGATTAAGAACTCTCAAATTCTGTTCAAAAATAAATATCCATCTTAGGGATGATTTGAAAACTGTATTAAAAGCAGAAGACCTCACTAGAACAAAACTGTTTCCTTTTCATTACTTTCTCCGTCTTCTTTGGCCACCGGGACAACATCTAGGAGGGAAACCCAGACATCCCTCTCTCCACCTCGTTCTGGAAGATCTCAAGATGTTCCCAGGCCAGAGGAAATACATAGTCCCCCCCCTCCCAACCTACTTGGGTTGTAACATCCAGCTCCCAAGATGTATAAAGAACCTGTAGTGAGTGCAAAAAACCCCATTCCAGGTTAGCTTGTCCTAACACACCGAACCTCTTGCCTAGCTGCCGTTCAGTATTCATGGATTTTATTCGTTACTTTTCAGAGTATAGCTAAAATATTTGAAAGAAAATGCAGCTTGGGAGGCTGAAATACCTATCCGTAATGCTAGTTAACATGCTGTTGCCTGGCGTTTACAAAACAGCCAATCCTGAAGCGCCATTCATTTTCCATGGTGCTGATTGGCTGTACCCCCGTAGCAGAAATAAGGTCAACTGTAGATGTTAGCTTTAGCAGTAGTGCTAAGATGGTTTCAACTGTGTGTATTAATGCATTTTAAGGTATATTTGGGGTTTGAACTATTAAATTAGGCAGTTATACATGTTTTTAGAGGGGATCTCAAGTATTCACATGTGGTTGTGGTCCCTAACCCTGTGAATACTGGGGGTCAACTTTATTTTTTATCCTTGTGTAGTTATGAAGCAGTCGTAATCCCAAATAAGGAAAATGCTCCTCTTTTGCGATCTTTTTCAAACCTGCTCTCTTCGGAAGTGTCGGTTAGCATTTCAGCTGCTTGCCGCCAGGATCCAGGAGGTGAGGATGAGAACAAAGACAAACTGGTAAATTAGGAACTTTGCCGTTTTAGTTGTTTCCCAGTGACAGACCGAACTATTTCCTGTATCACTGCTGACAAGATCTCGACCTGCGTCTCCAGCTCCCTCCTTCTGTCACTCGTAAACAAGTTACTTGAGGTTAAGACTTATTTTAATCACAGAAACCTGTGAAATTAAAAAAAATAAAAAAAATGTTGGTGGTTCTTGTTTGACACGGTGACTTTAATCTCAGCGATGTTGGAAAATACCAGTGTGTTTCAATACCCTGCTTTTACCCAAAAGTTAAGGTTAGAGTGTTCTGAAAAAGCTTTGCAGATCTTTTCTTTTGTCACACTTAAATGTTTTAGATTATCCAAAAAGTTTAATATCACACAAAGATAATCAGAATAAATAGAAAAATGATTAAGGTTGGTTTTGCCATCTTGCAGGCAACAACTATCCAGTGTTTGCAATAACTGGCAATGAGTCTCTCACTGTGGATGATTTTTGGCCAATTTGGCCAACTGGAAGGTTGTTAAGCATGAACAGCCTGTTCAAGTTATGCCACCGCATCTCAATCAGATTTGAGTCCAGACTTTGACCAATGGTGGGGCGGGTTCCAGCATTTACAACAAGTCTTCCAGGTCCTGAGGTAGCAAAGCAGCCCCAGATCATCATACAACCACCGCCATGTTTGACTGTCAGTATGATGTTCTTTTTTTTTTTTTTTTTTTTTTTTTTTTAAGAAATGCCCTGTTACTTTTACACCAGATATAACGGGACAAACACCTTGTAAAAAGTTTTAGTTTTGACTCATCCGTCCACTAAATATTTTCCGGAAACTCTTGGGGATATTTTTTAGTAAATGTGAGAAAGGTTTTTGTTTTTTGGGGGTCAGCAGCTGTTTTTAACCGGGGAATTCTCCCATGGAGGCCATTTTTGGACAGTCCTCTCTCTCTTCTTCTTGTTGAATGATAAACCTTGGTTTTAACTGAGGCAAGTAAGGCCCGCAGCAGGTTAGATGTTCTAAGTTCCTTCGGTGATCTCCTGAATGAGTTGTTGATCCTCTTTTGGAGTCACCATTGGTTTCTCTCCATTCGTGTATAATGAAGGGTTATAGTCTTGGAGTGGCTTTGTAACCCTTCGTTGTGTTTCTTTTTGAGATCTTTTAGCCTACTTCGTGTCGTCAGACAGGCACAATACGTTTGCCTGATGTCACTTGAAAACTGCTTTTTATGGGGGTTTTTTCAGGTCATGTTTGCCTGATATTAAAATTCGTTTGATTTGAGACATTTAAGTGTCACAAAAAGCAGAAACGGAATAAATCTGTAGAGATCACTTGGTCCATATGTGTTTCTTAGAGCAATGAGAGAAGTACTGTAGACTTTCTTCTTTTTCTGAAGTGCTTCTTGGTGGAGAGATCAGAGGATTAGGGGGTTCTTGCTGTCAGACGTAAATGGATAAACGTGCTTATTCTTGAGCAGCACTTGAAAGAAAAAGTGGGTCAGAGACCAAGCTGATTCTCTGGAAGTCGGATTTAAATGCATTAGGCTGTAGTTTTTCTTCATATGTGTGTTATTATGTCATATTACGTTCATTCTGTCAGTTCTTTTGTTTTAGCTGACGATCTCTTTCTTTCTTTCCAATTTCTCCTCCGAGCTCTAGAAGCAGATGAGCCTATTAAACCCAACAGATGCTGCGGAGGAAATGAATGTTAAATTGATTAAAACCTAAACAGGAAAAGCTGAGGTGGAGACAAGAGACGCCAGTGTTTGGCCAACCTTTTACTTTTGCTTTTAATGAATCAGTTTGAGTTAAATATTTATCTGCGTCTGAATGGTGAGTCCTTGTTCCCCTACTCAATCACTCTGGGTGCAGAGCTGGTCAGCCAGATGGAGTCAAGTCAGCTGCACAGTCAGGGTTGTACTTCAGGCTGCTTCAATTAATTATGAATGAACCTCTGCAAGTTCACCACCTGGAAGCTTCCAGATCCAAACTGTTGCAATAAACTCTGACCATGTCCTCGCAAAAAGAGAATTTGCCTTTGTGTTTGTCGTTGTTAAAAAGAAGGGATGTTTCAGTTCACCAATCCATTAATTATTGTGTGCTAAACAGCACACAATAATTATATTATTTTCATACTTTCAAATATATAATTTTTTTTGATAACTAAATGAAACAAAAAATGGGGAAAAAAATAGTTCAAATAGCAAAAAAAACCGCAAAAACATTTCTGTTTGATTATTTTCTTTTTAACCTTAATTGGGAAAAATAATCTAACGTAATCAAAAAGAAATTTAGTAATGAAAAATAAAACAGATGTTTTTCTTTTTTGTAAATTGATATAAAATAATTGAAAATAATAATAATAAAACATCATCCTATCCCATTCTGTGAAATTTGATCATTTCATCTACTTTTTTTGCTCGAATCAACCCATCTTATTCTGGATTCTTCACTGTATGCCATAAACTTTCTATTAAGGCAAACAGATTTTCACTTTGGGAACCATCTAAAGGAGATAACATACCAACTGCCAATAATCTCTCAATAGGAACCCATTCAGAAATAATCCCTTAAAATATTTTATTTTTTTAAAAAAAGGAAAAAATTAAACACAAAAGAAATTGTATTGCCTTTAATATAATGTAATCATCATTAAGTTTGATAGTCTCTTCTATGAATCTGACTTTCATTTTAAAATCAGACGAAGTTATTAAAATTTCAGACAAACATATTAATTCTGATGTGAGTCATAAAGTTAGATGAGAGCAAGAATAAAACAGAAAAAAAAGCTATTTTAGGAAACAAAAGAAGAATCTTTTGTACGAGATGGAGGATAAAAATAGCCTCTATTTTAAGACTGTTTGTAGATTTATCAGGAGGAATGAAAGGACTGTGAAAAAAAGAACATTTCAGAGATCAATAGGTGGTTGCTGATGTATCCGTCCGACAGCATTGTTTCCCACAGTAACTGATGTTAGTGTTAGTCTCAGTTTACGTGTTGTGGCAGAGGCGTTTCCTGATATGGGTGATATGGCTCTTTGCCAAGGGTGCCACTGTGTCAGGGGAAGCGCAAGTAGCATATAATTGCCAATACAGTAAGTACAGGAACAGTATCTCGTTATAACAAGATTACTAGGTTATAAAAACGTAATAAAGTTCAGTTCAGCTCAGAACAAAGCAATGTTTTATACAGTACAATGATGTAGTAGCGGCTCGAGACCAAATTTTACCAGAGGACCAGAACGGGGCCAATGTTTTTTCATGGGGGCACAGAAAAAAAGAATGAAATAAAAAACAGGACATTTCATCATTTAATATATTAAGTGAGCCAAAGAGCCACTTGCAACTCCGAGTTTTATATCTTGTCTATTCATCTCATCCAACTCATCTTATGTTGAAAAATTCTATATTTACCAGATTTCCTAGCTCTAGCATTTCAACATTCATAAAAATGAAAGTAATTTATCAGCAACATGTTCTTCATGTGAAACTACATTTTCTGCTCTTTTGGGCAGAAAATGAATCAAAACAACCATCGACTGAGAATTATTTATTTATGTTTCTGAAAGTCAAAGTATTAAATTTGTTGTCGGGTGCAGGAGGAGAGTGGGTTGCCCAGGGTGGCATCCAGCGGCGTACGGCGGTACGGCACTGCGAACCAGACCCCAACGCCATGACACGCTGTCGGCTAATGTGTCTCACAGTTGACGCCCCACCGGCCCAATCAGCCACCCACCGATCAACTCCGCTTGACATTTAGGAGCCTTTCAGCATCAGTCTGAGCTTCTTCATTCATAAAAACCCAGAGATGAACTCTGTTGTGATCATAAACAGAGCGATACTGTTCGATCCCCGATGCCTGACAGCACAGGAGGAGGTCAACGATGGGTCGTCGTAGACAGGAGAGGATTTTATTAAAGATTTTGAATCAGAAAGACAGTTTGGATGAATTAACGAACAATTTAAGCTTTCATTGTAAAAGAAAGATTTTGTGGGTAACCTTTTTGTCAAACAGAACCGTCTTTGCTGTAATTTGTGTTGCAAAGGGAGCTATAAAATTTAGAGAAAACTATAGAAACACTGTTTTTTATGTTGAAAGAATAAGCAGATGCACCTTAGTTGCAGTAAGTAGCTTCAGTAAATTAAATTTAAGACTTTTTAAGACCATTAATTTCATTTAAATACCAAGACAAATGACAAAAAAATAACTATGATTAATAAAAATCCCTGTTTTTAACATGTTGGATTCAAACTTTCCAATGATGAAGGAACTAGTAATGGATGAGATTAAATGAGGTTCGTGGACCAGAAAAATGGTAGAAGAAGCAAAGAAGTTTGAGACAAAACTTTTTAAGCTTTTTAAAACAAAGATGATTTAAAATCATGCAGCAACCCTGTTATATATATTGGCTCCAATGTCTCTCTGCCTGGCTTTCTGACCATACAGCCAGACAGCGTTAAAGATGAGCGACAAAAGCAAATGAGGTGGATTAGCAGTGATCGCCAACAACTGACTGTGTAATCCGGGATGTTACTGTGAAACTGGATATTGAGCTGTTAGCATGTCATGACTGTCATACAGCAACAGTGTCTTCAGTCAGAAGCTTTTTGAGATTTGTTGGAAGACTGACTGCTACTGGAAATTAATGGTAAAGTTTTAATCCCTCGGCTGAAATTTGAGGTGTTTCTATCCTTAAATGGGAAGAAACGACCTTTTAATAAGATTATTTTGTTATGGATGTTTCATCTGAGGTAATATTTATCTTCTAAAGTAGTCATGTTTCATAATTTAAACCACGTTTCAGCCCAATTTGTGCTGTTTTTTTCTGCCAGGTTGCACATTTTAAAGTTTTTACTGCAGCTTTCTGAACAAAAATGCGGGTTGTTTTGGTTTCTTTTTTGCTTGATCCAGGAGGACACACGTAATTCAGCTGCCATCTTTCTCTACCTGACTTCCTAACTGTTTCCCAGGATATTTTCCTCTTTGGAAACACAACACAAAATGTTGCCAGGTTACGTCCAACTCGGGCAGACTTTTTACTCTGCATCCTGATGGTGAAGTTGTGGTTGGTCTCTGTGTTGGGTGGTTCATTTTATTTATGGCATGATTTTAAAATTTGTATGTTATCCTGCTGAAGGAACTCATATTCTTTGCCTCTAAAGTGCATTTTAGCATCTTTTCCATCATTGTTTTGGTTTTACAGCCCTGCAGCTGTTGTAATTCACTCATTAAACCAAGGCGCCACTTTACTGCAGCTGTTCTCATTACAAAAACAACTGTATACTAAATATCCAACACCAAAATAAAGGCACGCTCGGTTTTTTATTAGATTTCGGAGGAGTCGAACTGTTATCCTAAAGGGATGCTGTAACCAGAGTCTGAGGTTCAGCTGTAGGTGCAGGAATAAATTGCTGGAGTTCATCTTGGCTCTAAATTGATATAAAGTAAATTCGGGTTGCTGTGTTGTGTTTAAAGTGCCCTCGTGGGACGTGTTTTTGTGGTAGGTTTTTATGTGAGAGACCAACACAAGGTAGTGCATAAGTGCGAAGTGGAAGGAAAACTTTCCAAAGAAAAATCTGAAAATCATGGCATGCATTTTCATCCCCTGAGTCAAAGTCTCGTTGAACAACCTTTTGGAGGAGTTACAGCTCCGAGTCTTTTGGGCTTTGTTGCTCCCAGCATTACAGATCTCAAGACTTAACTGTTTGCCTCTTCTTCTTTGAAAATGAGATCAAGCTCAGTCAGAGTGAGTGGTGAGCATCTGACATATCATTTTACCCACAGCCTGGACTTTGACTAGGTCATTCTAACACTTTGTTTAGGTTGTCCTGCTGGAAGGTGGTGCTCCGCCCCAGTCTTGAGTTTTCTGCAGGTTTTCTTCCATGATCTTCCATCCATCCATCTTCCATGGACTCTGACAAACTTCCCTGTCTGTTGAAGATGAGCATCCCAGCACCATGGTGCTGCCACCGCCATGTAAAGGTTTAACTTGGGTATTAGTTGTGTTCCCGTCGACAGCTTCTCTCACCTGAGCTGTGGCTCTCTGCAGCACCTCCAGGGCTGTCATGGGTGCATCTCTGATTAATGCCCGCCTTGCTAGATCTGCCATTTTAGGTGGTCGGCCATGTCTTGGTGAGTCTGCAGCTGGTTCATCCTCTTTCCATTTTCAGATGCTTTAAAGTTCTCCAAAACGTTCTTCCTGGCCTATCTGGAGTGACTTTAGGCCTGTCTGTCTGATATAATGGATTTTATGTGGGTGTAAATGAGAAAAAGACCCTGAGCACAAAATATGAAAAGGGGGTGTAAATACTTTTGCAGAATTTGCAAGAATTACAAATAATTTTTACCCACTGTAGTCAATCTGTATTTCTGTAGTGGGACAGACAGTATTGGTGAGTGTGGCGATGAAAACGCAGCAGCGTGGCGAGCTTCGTCCACATCCTGTTTGCTTGATTCCCGTGCAGGAAAAGGCCACTGGCAATGCTTGGCTCAGATCCAGAACATTCACTCACTCGCGAGCGCCAAAACAATCAGTTAACTTTACACCACAGATCCAACTTCTGTGTTCCTGCAAAGGCTCAAACATCAGCAGACGCCTTTAAGAATAAACAACAATAGGAACGTCCGACTCAGGAGCTGGGGTGTCCCTGCAAGCTCCTCTGACTAATGGGATAATGACAGCCATGATGTAATGGCACATTTCAAAGCGGTCGTTGGGATGAACGCGTGCCAGCTGTGGGCTGAAGAGAGGCCCGGAGCCGTATGGCCCAAAGAATCGAAGGTTATCTCATGCTGTTTTTAAATTAGTCTCATCAATGCTGGTGCACACCTTCCCACACACGTTTTTAGTGATGACCTGTAAACCATAGTCATCTAAATGAACAGAAATAATCTCTGTGTGTAAAGTATCTGGAGTTGTGTGAAAAAGTGAGGATATCTCAGTAGATACTCTGATTTTTATCAAGGAATGTTCCCATATTGATGTCTAATCTTCCACCCATCCACTGTCTATACCACTTACCGTATCTATGCAGGGTGACAGGGGATGTCTCAATTTAGACATCAACAGTCAAACTACAGTATATCATGCAAAAATAGCTAAACTCCACGAGTATTTGAGACCCCCTCTAAAAACATGTAGAACTGCCTATTTTAATAGTTCAAACAACAAATATACTTTAATATGCATTAATACACAGAGCAGAAACCATCTTAGCACTACTGCAGAAGCTAACATCCACGGTCTTCCTCATCTCCGATCTTCAGGGTACAGCCAATCACCACCAAGGAAAATGAATGGCGCTACTGGATTAGCTGCTCTGCAAACGCCAGCCAATAGCATGTCAAGCACCATTACGTCACGGAGCGGCAAAAGCAAATGAGGTGGATTAGCAGTGTTTGCCAACAACTGATGGTGTCATCCAGGACATGTTGCTGTGAATCTGGATA
The DNA here is from genome assembly GCA_014839685.1 of Anableps anableps. Lineage (NCBI taxonomy): Eukaryota > Metazoa > Chordata > Actinopteri > Cyprinodontiformes > Anablepidae > Anableps > Anableps anableps. The sequence goes on from CM026081.1 coordinate 5,721,022, forward strand.
TTGAGCTGTGAGCATGTCATGACAGTCATGAGACTGTCATACAGCAACAGTCTTCAGTCAGAGGCCTCTTTAGATTGACTGCTACTGGAGATCGTTCCTGCCCACAGCATCACCATCCACAACGACTCTTTGAAGACACTTGGATGATATGAGTTATGACAACATTTATTTTCCCTTTGGGAAAAAGGAAAGTACTTTTGAATTCAGCTGAAATGTGATAAAAATTAAATATCTGAATTTGAAAGGCTGCCAAGTAAATTTAGATAAGCTTGGAAAAATAGTTTTAAAAATTTTGTTTCTAATCTCGGTGGTTCTAAAGCAGAACCACAGCCTTCAGAACTCATCGATTTATCGTCCAAACCCAAAACTGACCAACTTTTAGAAGGATGTTCCAAAATCTTGCAGAACTATTCCATTTACTGCAGCCTGAGTGGATCTTTAAGCAGTCTGCTGTGTTGGAGGTGCTGGGTGGGGGTCTGCAGCGCAGCAGTTGTGCTTGGAGCCAGAGCTGCTACCCGGCTCGAACAGAGAAGCCTTTGTTAGTCGGGGACGCCGGAGTCCTTGTGACCAGACCTGCCACGCCCTTTTTGGAGAGAGGGACGGGGGCCCTTGGGGAGACTGGAGGGAGAAATGAGGGAGAGACAGAAGGGGACACTGGTGGAGATGGTGTGCTCCCCTCCACCTCCTCTTCCTCTCCCCATGCATGGAGAAAGTGGTACAGCAGCAGGCATGGATGATTGATCACACGGTTTGCTTTTTCATTGGTCTGCCCTCGTGTCTGTCACTGCAGCACATCGACCGCGTACCGAGGATGGATGGGTGTGTCCAGAGGCCGACTGGTTTTTTTTCCTTTTATTGTCCCCTAATATTGTTGTTCAAGCAACTGAGCATCATCAAGAGGAAGATGTTCTCCTTAGGCACAAAGAACTGGAGGCCCTTCAGAGATCTTAAAGGCTTTCTTGGCAGTTGAGCGCCTCGACTTTTAGATTTTAGCCCTTTGACTCTTGAAAAGGTGTCTTCTGTTAAATCTGAAATAGTAAATAAAAGGCGGTCAGCCACAGAAACGGCTGGAATCAGGCTCATATCATAAGATCCATAGATGTGAGACATCCTTAACATGGACTGATCTCTAATACATCTCAACAAACACATTACCACTAGTTAAATTACCAGGCAACAGGATATTTTTACAGAACTTAAAAGGTTAGTTTCACCGAAGTTACAAGTTACTTTCTTGAATATACAGCCTTCTCACTTAATGTGGAACCTTTCCAGAACCTAAATTAACTTGTCAGTTCTGTGAAAGTAACCTGTGATTTTCAGGAAATGCACCTGTAAGCTTCAGGAAAGTAACATGAAAGTTCCATTAAAGTAACCTGTAAATTCTGTAAAATAAGGCTTTAAGTACCACAACATTTTATAAGTTTCTGGAAAGTAACCTGTAAATACCTAGAAAAGTACTCTGTAAATTCCATAAAAGTAACCTGTAAGTCCCATGAAATTACTTCGCCTTTGGAACTTCCAGGAACTTTATGTTAACATGCAGGTTTTGGAAAGTAACCTGTGAATGATGTGAAAGTATTCTGGATGTTTAAGAAAGGTAACCTGTAAGTTTTGCAAAGTAATCTGTAAACTCTGTGAAAGTTCCTGAAAGTAAAAGTATGAGTAGCACTCTTTACTGTACTTTACTGGAAAGTAACCTGAAGGCAATTGGTGTTTAAAGGGAGTCATTCTTTTCCACTGTCACCTCATACTTGCTAAGCACAAGAAACTGGTGCAAAGTCATTTATTTAGAGTAGATTGGCTTCCCTACATTTCTTTTTACTATATTAGCAAAAACAAACTTAACTTGACTGTAATATATTATCAGTAGGATAGAACATGATTGCGTCTATATGATTAGATTGGTATAATTATTATCTGTATATAAACTGGATCTGTTCATCTTGGGCCCTGAGATGACATTTGTTGTGAACTGGAACTATGGAAATAAAAATGAATTATGTTTACCTACCTCTACGTTTTGGAAAGTAATCGGTAAATTAAGTGAAAGTACTCCGTCAGCCCCAGGAGAGCAACCTGTAAGTTGAGGAAAGTACTGGCTGCATAATAATTCACTCCCAGTTAAATTAATGGGTGTCTATAAAATATTGGAAAGCAAAGCAGCAAAAGATTTCTGAAGCCTCGCTTTCTTTTCCAGATGATATTGTTGATGTGCCCTGCAGCATTTAATTTACTGCTCCGTTTGGTTTTTTTGCCAGAGTGACCGTCTCTTGATCAAAGGAGCAAAGATTGTGAATGATGATCAATCCTTCTGTGCCGACATCTACATGGAGGACGGAGTCATTAAGTGAGTTTACTCCGGTTGTTTATGATGTTCTCTGTTTGCCGTTTGGAAAATCCTTTAAAATATAGTACCTATATTTAGGTGATACAGGAGGTTTAATCTTTGGTATTTCAATGTCGATGCTTCTCTCCGTCTTCAGACAAATTGGGGAAAACCTTATCGTTCCCGGCGGGGTGAAAACCATTGACGCTCATGGACGCATGCTGATGCCAGGTGGCATCGACGTACACACGCGTTTCCAAATGCCCGACCGAGGCATGACATCGGCTGATGACTTCTACCAGGGCACCAAGGCGGCGCTGGCCGGCGGCACCACGATGATCAGTGAGTCGTTCATGTAAAATGTCATAATTCTCCATCTGATTGAAGGCTTTCAGTAAAAGGGTCTTAATAGGAAAAGGAAGGAGGACACGGCGGTTTGCAACAGCATGAAACAATCTGGTCAAAATCAGTAATTACAGGGAAAATATTTTTCTTTGGAAATATTGAAGTGTGGGTGTCTTTTTCCTAGTTCTTAGGAGATATCAACATTTCAACACCAGACTACGAGTTTTTTAGATCCATACCAGTTTTAGTGAGCTTTCTCTTGAGTTTACCATCAAAATACTGAAATATATACAAAAATGCTATTACATACAATCAAATCCCAGTTGTAACAGCAAAATTAAGTCTACTGTAGTTATCTTATTTGAACCCTGTAATGCCAAATGTTTCATTTTTGATACTCAATTTCCAGAAAACACTATTTTATGATCAAATTTAGTATTTTTCTCAAATACCTAAAGCCGTGATGCCTTTTTGGTTAAGAAAAATCTGATAAATACATAATCATAAACGCCGAATGCATCAATTATGATACAGAAGCATCCATTAAATAGCTTAAATAAGATAAAAAACATTTTCTATTATTTCTTGTTTTTTCATCTTTAAAAGGTTAAATATATTTGAAATTTTTGTGAACTATGAAAAAAAAACAAAAAAACAAAGCAGGTAAATGAAACCTTAAATTAAATGTCACACTGGGCTTCCCTGTGCTGAATCAGCAGCAAAACAAACTCTCCCTGCTGTTGTTACCTCAGTCTAAACACTGACTGCTGCAATGGAACGTGGATGCAATGTAACCGGCGCCATTTTGAAGCCCGGACAAAACCATATAGTCAGAACAAGTTTCTAAATTAATTAGAAAATACCTCATGCTGCTCATGTTGGAGGCTAAATTAAATTTCAATCATAAATTCCTACAGAGTATGAAGCTATATTGAATTTGCCCTTTTAAAAAGCTGCAGTTGAACTTCTGGTTTCGAGATAACCAGTTTTCGTTTGCATATCCAGTTGATCATGTGGTTCCTGAGCCTGGCGTCAGCCTCATGTCCGCCTTTGAGCAGTGGCGTGAATGGGCCGACGGCAAGTCCTGCTGCGACTACTCGCTGCACGTCGACATCACCGAGTGGCACAAGGGAATCCAGGAGGAGATGGAGACGCTGGTGAAGGATCATGGTAAGAGCTCAGAATATCTTCTCAATCTGCACATCATCGCTTATTCAGCTTGTTGCATCTAGAATGGGTTCATTTCTTGAAAAATGAAAAAATCTTATTGGCGCTTATGTGGGTCTCACTTTTTTACACATAAGTTAAAAAAACAATGTCTGCTTCAACAGGTCTTTTACCTTACATAGCCCCACCCAGTATTCCCATTGTGGTTTCTTTTTATACTTACTGAGGATTTATATAATGGGGAACATGTAAAGTAGTTAACGGTTGCATCAGAACCCATTTTTTCATTCACTCATTTAAAGTTGGGTCTCGGGGTAACAGAGTCCATCAAAAAAAAACTCAAACCCTCTTTCCGTAGACACTCTTCTACTTCTCGGGATATGTACTCACCAGCCACTTTATTAGGTACACCTTGCTAACACCAAGTTGAACCTCCTTATACCTTCAAAAGTATAGATCCAGTTCGGTGTTTTGGTCTATCACATTGTTACTGCAGATTTGTAGGTTGCACATCCATAATGCTAATGTCCCTTTCCACTGTCTGCAAGAGCTGTTTTTTGGATTGAGATCTGGTGACAGTAGAGACCAACGGAGTACATAATGTTCCAGAAACCATTTTGAATAGCCATTAGAAGACGGGTACACTGTGGTTCTAAAGGGATAGAGATGGTCTGCAACAATATTCAGATAAGCTGTAGTGGTTAAATGATACTCACTTGATGTCAAGGGGCCCAAAGTGTGCTAAGAAAATATCACTCACACCATGATACCACCACCACATCCAGATCTGTTAATACCTGGCAAGATGGATCCATGTTTGATAATGTTTACATCAAATTCTGGCCAAAGAGCCTACTATTGGCTTTCTTTCATCCCAAACCAGTCTGACTATTTGTAGACCCGAGAGACTGTTGTGTTAAAAAAAACATCCCTGAAGATCAGCAGTTTCTAACATACTCAGACCAGCCTGTCTGGTATCAACAACCAGGTTACATTTAAAGTCAGAGATCTTCTGCAAGTAGACTTCTGAATGAGTTGTTAGCATGAGATTGGCTGATTACTTATTTGTGTTAGCATGAAGTTGAATGGATGTACCTAATAAAGTGGCTGGAGAGTATATTAATAATCCCTCTAGACTAGGGGTGCCCAAGGTGCAGCCCAGGGGCCATTTGTGGCCTCTCTGCACAGGCTGATGTCGCAGATTGAGACTTTTTCTTTTTAATTAGGGTAAAATTATTACCGACAAATTAAAATCTTCTAACAACGGAATAGGTTAGGTACAACACAAAGTATTTTTTTAATAACCACGCTTCATAGTAAATAGGACCACATCTATCCAGTGAAAGAGTGACCTAAATCCTTCTTATTGCTGAGAATAGACTGCATTTTTATATTTTGTTTTATTTTCACAATGTATTTTTTTTTTTCATTTCTATATTTCCCTTTCCTTTAATAAAGAAAATGTGCAAAACTGTTTTAAAATTTTTGATCTACAATGAATTATACATTAGTTTCCTTCTTTATTAGTTTAACTAAACTAAATAGTGCATACTCAGTTTATTCTTGAGCAGGTAAAAAAAGAAATCACAGTATATTTTCTGATTTTATTATTTTTTTTTGGCTAGCAAGTACTTCTGACTTGATGATTGTTGGCCCATGTAACAAAAAGTTTGGACACCCCTGCATTAGACCGTCCCACTCTTCTCTTTGAGATTCTTGAAACCCCCCCAAAGACAGATGTCCATGCTCGGACCACCTCAGATGACTCCTTTTGATGCTGGTAGAAATTGGGAGAAACCTCTGAGTGCCGAATACCCGTTTTATGAGTTTTTCTGACATTAGTGAGCTCTAAAACTTTAAATCCACTCCTATATTTGGCCCAGATACTGTAAGCTATCTTAGAGGGTTTAAGGCAAGAGATCCAATCTAAGAAATACTCAGGTTGTTTTTGTTCTTTTTATGTACAAAAATTGTGAAAGAGCAAGAAAAATAAATAAATGAAAGGTTTAAGTGGGTAAAACAACTGAGATTTTTAAAATGAATCCACCACCACTTTGCTTTCATTGGCACAAACAGTCTGTTACTTTTGTTTGAAGAAATTCAATCTCAGTCGTTGCAGATCTTGATATTTCCTGCTTTAACACCCGTTTTTGAAATCCGGTTGTCCTCAGGTGTGAACTCTTTCCTGGTCTACCTGGCGTATAAAGATATCTTCCAGCTTACTGATGCTCAGGTACGGCTCCTTTATTTCTCTAAACATTTACATCTACCTTAAATTTTTGAGCTGTATGAATATTAACAAATCTGTAATAAAATTAATACACCGTTGCTAAATTTATGCTGTGACAGTTCAGCTTCTCTGATAAATCACATTAAATTGGAAATGCCTCTTTAAGTAAACCTTGACATTGCAACCTTTACGGTAATTTTCAGTATCGGCAGCATCAGTGTCTACTGGTTTTTCTTGTACATTTTGAGTAAGAAAGAGGAAGAGCGACTGGGACCTGACAATATGCCTGATGCTTTATAGTAAAACTCATGTCTCTGGCTTGGTTTTTGGCAAAGCTTGAGCTAAAGCGAGTGTCTGGTTGTCTTGGCGAGGCCTTGTCTCATAATGATGGTTTGAGTGTTTCTCTTGGGAGAATGAGATGTAATAAAAGCCATATCTCAGCGCACATCTCATTCTGAGTCATGGTTAAAGTGAATTAATCCTGTTTGAAAGCAGCTTTGAAGCAGATCTGTGTTGGTCTTTGCACCTGTGTGAGGAATGCTGGCCACACGGGACGGCCCGAGTTTACTCCTTTTTTTCGTTTCTGTTGAACTCTGATGGCGCCTCATTGCTGCATGTTTGGCACCAGGAAGCCGATGAGTCCTTCAGTGAAAACATTTTACTGCATTAGCAAGTAGATTGTGGGAGACTTTGGGGAAAATAAATTACAACCTATATTACTTTTCAGCTCAAAAGCTTGTTTTCTGTGTGAGCTAAATCTTGTTCTGGGTCACAATTCAGTGATTAGATTGGACTATGGGGTGCCATTTGTAAAGTTACACGGTCAAAAATTAACAGAAATAATTTGGGTTATTTAGCCTGTCATAAAAGCAAAAAAAAAAAAAAAAAAAAAATGGGGGGGTCATTTTTTAAAATCATATTTTCACCATGTTATTCATGCATCTTTAAATGTCACAGTTTCAAACTAAATATTTAATTATCAAGTTCTGAGCTAGCTAAATATTTAGCTTACCAACTAAATACTTGGCTCCAAACTAAATATTTTGTGAGCAAGGTAACTATCAAGCTCCAAACTAAATATTAAGTTCTGAGCTAGCAAAATATTTAATTTGTAAACTAAATATTTAGCTGATATCCAAATTCATTTGCTGATAGGCGGAAGTTGATTATCTAATTAAAAGCTGGGTCTTGAAAACCTCTATATAAACCCCTACAAACTACATATTTAGTTTACTAACTAAATATGTAGTTTGGAGCTAAATATTCAGTTGATTGACTAAATATTTGGCTTGCTAACTAAATGTTTAGTTTGAAACTGTGACATGTATGAATGAATGAACAACATGGTGAATATATTACCATTACTTAATGCCCCCCCCCCCTTTTTTTTTTTCTCTTATGACAGCTTAAATAACCCAAATTATTGCTGTTAATTTTTGACTGTGTAACTTCACGAACGGCACCCCATATTGGACTGGATCCAGCCAGAAAACATGGATCCACAGCAAACAAGAGAAACAACCAACATAAGGTTTCTACACATTTTCTGTATCAAAATCCAGACTTGCTTTCCAAAGACATTTCTGTAAAAACTTGTCATTGTCAATATTTGGTTTTATTATGGAGAGCTGTGGCAACTGCAATTCGAAGATTGTGAGTTCAATTCCAGCTTCCTCCTGTCACATTTCGATGTGCCTCTGGGCAAGGCATTTAACCCCGAAGTTACCTACTGATCTGCACATCGGAGTATGAATGTGGCTCTAGTATGAAGTGCTTCAAGTAGTTGGTATGACTAGAAGACCACTACATAAATTCTGTTTTCACAATTTATTATCGTTATGTTCTGTAAATAATGAAATATGATGCTGAGGTTGTTTTTGACTCTGTAAAATTATCTATATACATTTTAGAAAATCAATTTTTATTTCAAATTTCTTAAACATACCAATTCTCCCATCTTCCTACTCAAGGTTTATAGGAATGTGAAAAAGCATTTGCCCCCTTTTAGATTTCTTCAGCTCTTCCAAAAGTAACCAATTATTTTGGAAAGCTGAGATCAATTTCAATAGCCACACCTAGTAGGATCAAAAACTCCTGAAATAGAACCTATATGACAACATGAAGTAGGCTGAAAAAAAAAGAAAATACATCCAGTTTAAACTAACAGAAAAAGAACATCATACTAAAAGGCAAACATGGTGGTGGTAGTATGATGGTCTGGAGGATACTTCGGTTAAGCATAATGATGATCCAAAGCACACTAGCAAGTCCACCCCCTAAATACTTAAAAAAAAACTGAATGAAGGTTTTGGAGTGGCCAAGTCAAAGTCTGAATATAAATCTGTGGACCAACATTCCGCCACAGCAAACCAAAAAGATCCACTTGTCAAAAATGTTGATGTCAGTTGTTGTCACCGAGGGAAACAATAATGACTGTTAACAAAAACAAGGAAAAATCTGTAAGGGGGTAAATACTTTTCATCAAATCTGATTTTAAAGAGGAAATTTTAACCGTCCTTCTCTTCGATGCAGGTGTATGAGGTGTTCAGCGTGATCCGCGACCTGGGAGCCATCGCCCAGGTTCACGCCGAGAATGGGGACATTGTTGCTGAGGTATGACTATGAGCTGACTGTTTTCCCTTTAAGTGAACATGAGTGGGAATCAACAGCATGTCCCGGAGCCGTGCTTGCTGGCCAACGCATGGAGCGGGTAATTGCCGCCAGATGAGCGCAGACGGTTATGGGGGTCATGACTGTGATCGGTTTTCACCGCCGTTGATCAGGAACACCTGGATGTGACTCAACAGCTCACATTTCCAAAGCGTTTGTTTGTGCTTGTGTGTGTTTAGGAGCAGAGGCGGATTTTGGAGCAGGGGATCACCGGGCCAGAAGGACACGTGTTGAGCCATCCAGAGGAGGTGAGTCCTCGCCTGAATAGTGCTTGGAAAGCTCCCTCCACTTCATCTCCACATTGCATTTGTCCTGTTGCCTCCTGCTCTCTTACAAGACTGTTTGACCTCTCCAGCCGTTCGCAGCTTGGTTCTAAAGCGTTTGACAGTTTTACAATCATTGGATGCTTGTCTGCCTTGGCGAAAATCACATATGTGAAAACAAGATGCCAAAACAAAAGATGGGGCTTTTCATCAGGACATCTGTTATAAAGATAACACTGTGTTATAGCTAAAACATGCAGTTTCTTCTCCTGATTTTTCCCTTTTTCTTTCTGCCTGCTGGGAAAAAGAACGTTAATGTTCTGGTTGCTTTAAGCTTGATTTAGAATATAAAGTTTTTATCAACAAAGGATTAGGACTAAAAAAAGCTTGCATTTGATCTGATACCCCTAAATAAAACCCAGCACAATCAACTGCCCTAAGAAGTCACCTAATTGGACGCACTTAGACAAGATTTTGAAGTCTACATCTACACTCCCGTGACTAGATCTATATTTTGAATCCCTGCATTTAGTCCAAGCAGTTTAGCCCTTCTGATTTCCTTATATTCCCCACAGAAACAACAGATAGCTCATGTGTAGCACAGCCAAAGTGTAAACCTTGACAAAAAGCCGAAAAACACCAGCTGAAATCTGTCTTTTTGACCTCTTCAGAGCTTAAAAACAACAACAACAAAAAAAAATCCAGCTAAAGCTACACAGAAATGGTTTGAAGACAGCAAGTGGGATGTTTTGGAGTGGCCCAATCAAAGCCCAGACCTTAATTCATCAAAAAAAAAATTTATGGCAAAACTTGAGACCTATCCACATAGACTCCATACTGATTGCAGCCAAAGGTGCATCTACTAAATACTGACTTAAAGGGGTGAATATTTATGCAATCACTTTTTTATGTTTGAAAGGCAGCTTATTAACAAATAATTCATTTAATCAAAGGTAGTCACTGATAAGTCTGACTTGGCTTGAATCTGATCAGCACAAACATTGGATATGTCCCTGCCATGATCAAAAGTAATCATCCTGATCCAGTCTTTTTAGTACATAGAAAACAGTAAAGATGTCTTTGCACCAGAGATCAGAATCAGGCAGTTTTCTCCTGATCTGTTTTAATCAGAAACCGGCTGGGTTAATGTTGGAAAAAAAAAATTTATGCTAATTAAATGCATCAAACTAGCCAACCGCATGAAATTTGATGCACTTTTTTTGTTTAATCAAAAAAGGATAAAGATTATGATAATATACATTTATGCATAATGGTTTCATAAATCCTTCGTTACTACGTCTACTGGATTCAAAACTCCTACTGCTATAGAAGAACCATCAAGCATTTTTTTCTCTTTTACATGTTATATTTCCAGATCTCAACAGGATGGTCAGACCTCAAAGAAAACTGGAAATTGGTATTGGCCTGATTGGTGCATCTCCAAACAAATACTTATTTCAAAAACCCTTTATTGTTTTCAAGGTGGAAGCGGAAGCCGTTAACCGCGCGGTGACTGTGGCAAATCAGACGAACTGCCCGCTGTATGTTACCAAGGTGATGAGCAAGAGTGCTGCTGATGTCATCGCTCAGGCAAGGAAGAAGGGTGAGGATTATTTACACTATTACATATATAAATATTTATGAAATAAACAATTTTTAAGTGTATATCTACAGTTTATTTACATTATCTCGTATAAATGCTTATTCAATGACTTATTTATCTATTCAGCTGTTGCACTAATTGCCCTCAATAAAGAACCTTATGTCAAAAAATTCACTTTTTAAAACCTTGTGATACCTGTAACCTGCCTATGTCCAGTTGCAGCATCTTATTTTATAATTTCCCAGGTACCGTGGTCTACGGGGAGCCAATCACTGCTAGCCTGGGAACAGATGGTTCACACTACTGGAGTAAAAACTGGGCCAAGGCTGCGGCTTATGTCACATCCCCACCCCTGAGCCCTGACCCGGCCACTCCGGACTATCTCAACTCCCTGCTGTCCTGGTAAATATTGGATCTGAACTTTCCAAGTGGAGACACATTTGAAATCTTTTTGGTCTCAGCATTCTATTTATATTTCTTCCTTTCTGTGTACTCTTTATTAATCTTTGCAGTGGTGACCTGCAAGTGACAGGAAGTGCACACTGTCCCTTTAACACTGCCCAGCGTGCTGTGGGGAAAGACGACTTCACCTTGATTCCTGAGGGTGTCAATGGCACAGAGGAGAGGATGTCTATCATCTGGGACAAGTGTGTGGTATGTGTCCTGGCAGTGGCAAAAAATGACAACAGTCAAACAACTGGTCAGGAATAATAGACTAAACATGCAACATAAAAAGCCTAAAGGATCAAGTGACTCTTGCTCAGTTCTCATACTCAGTTCTAATTTATTCCAGGTGACTGGTAAAATGGACGAAAACCAGTTTGTAGCAGTCACCAGCACCAACGCAGCCAAGATTTTCAACCTGTATCCCCGCAAGGGGCGCATTGCTGTGGGTTCGGATGCGGACCTTGTGCTCTGGGACCCAGATGTCACAAAGATCATCTCTGCCAAGAGCCACAACTCTGTACGATGTCTTCCATTTTCTGGAATCAGTGTCAGTTGGAGTTAGGGGGATGTTAGTCCGCTCTTTTAGCGGCTGGGAAGACTTTTGACCGTCTGACTGCTGAACAGGGTGTGGGCCTCACAGGGTGTCGAGGGAGTGATGTCATTCATAAAATCTGCCAAAGAACTGAAATACATCATTATCTGATTGTTTTCAGGCTGTGTATGTATGTTTTTAGAAAGACAGAGAGACCATTGCTGTGGATGTTCTGGGAATCTGCAGATTTAATCCTGTTATGTCTCTTAGTTTCTTTTTCTTCCATGGGAGAACTTATGTATACCAGTGTGAGTAATGGGATGGCTAATCCTACTGGTGATCTCATGTTGGGATAGTTTGCCAGATTGCTATGACCTCAGCCTTAGCTCCAGTAGTTTTTAGGAAAGAGCAATTTATAGGCCTTCCAAAGTGGACACACACAAATATACAAACCCTTTAATGACCAAGCTTCCTCATCTGTTGGGATAAAAATGAGTGCCTCTGTTGCCCAACAACTTATCCCTCTTCTCCATACAGTTAGCTCTTTTATTAGCAGTAGACCACAGGGAACTCAACATAACATTCTATAAATCAGCTAAAGGAAAAGTTTTGTGTGTTTTGTTAGTAGAGTTGTGTGGAGTCATTATCTTTCCAGCTGGTACAGTGATCTCCAGTTTGGAGAATCTGAAAGGAATTATAATGGGGAGTCTAGATAACAGCAACCTAAAACCAGTCCAACCTAAAAGAACTTGAACTCAAAACTTCCACAGATGTTCCACCAAATATTTTTAAACCTTGTCACTTTTTGCATTTGACAACTATTAACATAATCAACTATTCTCCTGATTAAACATTTTGTGTTTTTGTGTCTGCAGTGGTTGCTAAAATATCAAACCATCCATCCCATTTAAAATAATCTAGCTGTTAGCATGAGTAGCTGTTAGCTTAAATGACTACTATATTATTTTATAGTGCTGTGAGCTTTAATATCTATTAGGCTAAATAGCATTTAGCTTAGGGAGGTGTTAGCTATGGTAAATGCTAGCTTGATTAGATCTTAGTTTAGATTAGTGTTCACTGTTACCTTAGGTAACTACTAGTTTAGCCATATGCTAGCTACAGTTGTTGTTAGGTTATGTTTGTTAGCTTTAATAGCCATTAGCCTCAGTAGATATTATCTTAAGTAGTCTTTAGTTTTACTAACTGTCAGTTTAAGTAGCTGTTAGTGTTTGTAGCTGTCAAGTTAAGTAGCTGTTAGTTAACTTCTAGCTTTTGTAGCTGTTAGCTTGAGTTGCTGTTAGTTCACACAGCGCTGAGCTCTTAAATTAATTAGTTGTTAGTTTAGGTAGCTTATTAGCTAAACTATCAATCAGACTACTGTCTGCTGAAGTTAAAGGACCAATACTCAGAATTACTACTCATGCTTAAAAAAGCTCTTCAACCTACTGTTGCAAATTAATGTTATTTCTCTTGTTCTGGCTATTTTATAACATATTGTGTTATGTGGACAAATCCGTGGACAATTGGAATAGAAATAAATATCTGTAAAATGTCAAATTCACTGCACCTGCTATGAAAAGGGCTTTCAAAGCCAATGGAGTCCAAAATAAATTAACTGACAAAATGAATTCAAATTATTCAAGTTAACGAAAAATAACCCTATCTTTTTATGTACTTACTGTTTTTAATCTTTTTAGACTGTAGAGTATAACATCTTTGAAGGCTTAGAGGTGCGTGGTGGGCCTCTCGTGGTTATCAGTCAGGGTAAGATTGTCTTGGAGGAGGGGACCCTTCACGCCACTGAGGGCTCAGGACGTTTTGTGGCCCGCAAACCTTTCCCTGACTACGTCTACAAGAGGATAAAGGCTCGCAGCAGGGTATAATGCTACATTCCTTCTTCTGCAATGTGTGTCTGGTCTGGTCAGGTCAACTAATGATATTGTTTTGTCTTTGTATGTGTTGCATCAGCCTAGTGAGGGCTAGGAACTTTAAAGCTGTAAAACCACTATCTTTACATTTCTAATGTAAGGGAAGTGGTTTGACATTAAGGTTTATAATGTTGAGGCATGTTGCCACTTGCGTAAGATTTATCCAGTGTGTCTATATGAAATCAAAGGGGAATAATTATGTGGCGTAGTTTTGTTTCTTAATGCTGCGACTGTTGTATGTTTTTTTCCATATTGCAGCTGGCTGAGTTGAGGGGTGTACCCAGGGGACTGTATGATGGTCCAGTCTGCGAGGTGTCCGTCACTCCTAAAACCATGACACCTGTCTCTTCTGCAAAGACCTCACCTGCCAAACAGCCCAACCAGCCTGTCCGCAACCTGCACCAGTCTGGCTTCAGCCTGTCTGGTCAGTCATAAACCATCAATCCATAAACTTTTAATCAACAAGCTATAACTTGTTTCTGTCTGGTAGGAGAGATGTGACACTGAGTTTATTTAATAAAAATAACTTTTTGATAAACCCAGTTGAAGATTTCAAGGACACACTGTTACCATGCTGAAGTAAGCCAAGCTTTTGGCTAAGAGACTTGGAGAGACTTAGTAAAGACCTTTAGGAAGCTTGAAGAATATTTTGTTCACATTTTATGTCACTAGAAACCAATGAGGAACTTGGCTTTATTTATATTGTGTCAGACTCAGGGTCTCTTAAGTTTATCTGTGTCAATAATCAAATAGTTCTGATCTAATTAATATTTTTAAACCATATAATGCCATCCATCCATCCATCTACTGACATGAATGATTTCATGATTTTGACTTGATAAATGAGTAGGACCCATGCCTTTGGTCTGATTAAAAACTGTAGCTTGAGCTGAGAATGCATCAAAATGAACTCATCCTTGCATTTGGTCACACAGGTGCTCAGATCGATGACAATGTTCCCCGTAGGAACACCCAGCGCATTGTGGCGCCCCCAGGTGGCAGGGCCAACATCACCAGCCTGGGTTAAAGCTCCGCTGCCCAAAGCCCCACCCTTCACTCTGCTGAGGAGGAAATTTGTTAAAGGATGGCGTTCAGCCGCTGAGATCAGGTCAAGAAAAGATGCCATAACACCCGAAGCCGAACCTTTCACTGCACCTCAGTTGCCCGGTTGTTCACCGTTGATCCCAACACTTCCTCCTTTGCAGATTTTCTCACCTACCAACTTTCCTGTTTCCCCAACCTCTATTGGACACAGTTAGAAATAAATAGAAAACAAACAAAAGGAAGAAGGAGAAAAAAATAACACTGCTTTTTGAGCACTTTTGACTGCATTATGTTTTTTTTTTTGTTGTTTTTTTTTTATTATTATTTTTTTATAAATTGTACTTTATTCCATTTGTCCTTTTTTTGCTTTGCAGTTTTTGTTGAGGGTTCAGGTGAGTCAGTTAGGACAAAAAAGGTAGTATTTATGTAAGATACTGCATTTCAGTTGATCTTTTTTCTTTTGTTTTGGTTATAGCTAAAATTAAGAATTGGTACCAAATTGATTAGTCTTAACAGTGTTGCAGCAAGGGCAAGAATCTTAATTTTTTTGATAATTTACAATGAAGGCTGCCTTAAGCGTTAAAATAAGAGATTTTTTGTATTTCAGTTTTTATTTGTTTTTTTATTGCAGTGTATCTAATGTTTTCCCACCTGTGGCTTTGCTAAGATAAAAGTCATGTGATGGTTGGAAAAACGTTATGCTTCATCTATGTTTTCAGTCATACTTGCATTGCAGAATTGGTTGAGAAGTTTTATTCTGTCAAACCTTGCCTTTCCATGCCTTATTGTCTCTTAACATCCTTTTAGTGAAATCTGTCAAGTCTGGGGAGTGACTGATTTTACACTTTGTTTGCATTCCTGAATCACAAAGGTCCAAATTTCTCAGTGGACAGCCGCGTAAGCTGCTCACAGCCGTCCTCCACCAACCAACTGCTGCTTTTGCATACAGACTGTTTTCTACTCATCAAAATCTTTCCTTCATTTCCACTTTTTATGTGCCTGAACAAACAGAAGTTGTACTGATATTTTGATTTTATTCTTTATTTGTTGTTGAAGTAGGTGAAGGATGTAAGATAAAAAGATGTAAAATAGCCAGGATTAACCGATTCAAAGGTGCCAGATTTTTGTGCTTTCATAGGGCCGTTTCAGCTCGATTGAGCCCTACGCAAAGGAAAAACGAGATCGATATCTTGAAATGTTCTAATGTTTTAGAGTTTTTACTTTGTTGTCAAACTGCTTTTTAGTGTTATTCTGTAACTAGGTGCCTAAGGGCTGAGCACTATTGATTTATGCTTGAACATAGACATGAGCTAATGTAGTTCTGACTGATATTTAGTGTTGATGTGGGTGAGGGATGGGACACCTACAGGAGGCATCTGCTAAAAAATTGTTAATTTTTCACCAATGGCTGTCTGTGGGAAATTTGTCATGTGGTACATTTAAGGGAGGTGTACATAAATTGAACATTAAAAAGGCCTCAGATCACAGAGTATGTTAACGCTAACATAGATAGCTAACTGAATCTAACTAGCTTTGGATAAATATTTGCTACATTAGCATGATGACAACTAATGGTACCATGTTAATGCTAATATCCACTACAGTAAAGGCCACAATCAATCATTAACAGGCTTTTTGCTAATACCAGCAAGCTGTTGCTAACATTCATCCTAATTATGGGCTATGGGCAATTACATGTTCATTATTAGTACGCCAGTTGGTAACAGTTGCATGTTAACACAAATATCCACAAAAACAATTAGCCTAATTATTGGTATGTTCACACTAGTGTGCTAACACTGACATCTTCATCTGATTATTAGGCACAGCTAATCTCTGGACATTAGAATGCTAACAACTAACTACAGCATGCTAATGTTCAAAGCCAATTGTTATTTTCAAATTCAATTCAAATTCAAAAATACTTTATCCCAAAGCTGCTTCTACTTTAGTCAGCATGGAATATTAAGTTCATCCTAATTCAAACATAAAAACACAACCCAAAGTTAATTCTTTAATTAAGCAAATTAGCTTTGGAAAGAATTTGGAATTAAAAGATTTCTTTTTAGAGACCTTCATGCTAGTCTCTCTTTGTTCTAGCATGGTAGTTACTAATTGCTAGTCCTGTTAATAATGCTAACATCCATAATCATATTTGATTAAGGGTAATTTAGTTGCAGTCTATGTCAGGATGCTAACTACTGGTTAAACATCCTATAGCTACTATCCACAACAAAACTTTGTCTCAGACAATTATTGGCATATTGTGACCATTTCTATCAGTATCAGGCCAACTCAACACCCACGGTTGCAATTTTCCACAGCTAATTCTAATATCTAGATGTTAGCATGCTGGTGTTCAGCTATAAATTGTGTTTTTCAAACACAATGAAAACACTCAAGGAACTGGTAAAGCAAATTTTGTTCTAGACATGAGTTAGAGGATTTGAGAGATATTTAGAAAAATAGATTCAGAAACATTTAAATCTGTAAATTACAGGATAAAATGCAAGTCTGAATTGTACCCAAGAACAGCTGGATAATAACACCACTACCTTGCCATCTAATGAACAAAGCATATGACGTAAACGATTAAACATTTTAAACTTTTTCTAAACAGTATCCAGAATACAAGTCACCATCTTATCTGTTGAGACAATCTGGAGTCAGTTCATCAATTAAGACCAGGCTAAGGTTTTTACTTTAATCATATTCTCAAATTTAAAGATTTAATGTAACTCCACAATTATCGAATGGCTTTAGCTTTAATGCTTGTCTGCGCTCATCTGGCCTGTGAATAGTATAGCATAATAATGCACTACTTTTCTCTTTTGACATCAATTCTATGAAGCATTGTCCTATTTGCAATGACTGGAAATCTTTTGAAAGCCCACTGGTTTTAAAGATTTATTATCCAGTTCAGTTTGTTTAAAGACACAGTAACTGTTTGGAAGCGACTCCCGCTTCTTCCTCTGAAAATTTTCTCCCCACTCCTTTGGCTGTTATGTTGGCGACAAACCTCTAACCTCTTTCAGTGTTCAACTGTTTGTCATGGCAACTTGGTGCTGTTACTGAAAACTCCATGCTGACATATTTTTAAAATTATTTTGTTGTGTGGACTCCAGACTGTGCTGAACCTCTAAAAGAGCAGAAAAGATTGTGTGGGCGATGTTACAAATGCATAGAAGAATTGACTTTGATGCTAAAAAAAAAGCCAACTTTCTCCACTGGCGTCCTCACTGTGTCTCATGCCTCCTCCGTCTTCACGCACAGTTTTACTCCTTCGATGCTCTGTCAGCTTGGATGCTTTCTTTCTATGCCATATTATGCTAATGATATACAAGTGACATGTATGTACCCAACATGCTGCAGACTGATAGGTTCTTCCTTCTGTTCTGAGGTTGTTGAAGCTGTTGAACACCACCTCCCCCCCATCTCCCCCGAGGCCCGTAGTCACCCCACACCTCCTCCTGTGTAAGCTCTTCCCCCTACTTTTTGTGAAAGTGAAACTGTGTGATGGTGTTTGTCCTGGTGGCTGTGGGGTTTCTGGGATGCTTGCTTATTATGATGAAAAGATCATGTGGACAGCGAAAAATAAAATAAACGAAACAAGGACTTCAAAGTATCAAGTGTTTCTTTTGTTGTTCTTGTTTGACACCTTGTAGGCTCACAACTCTTGGAGCTTTACTCATTAATAAAGAAAGTGATGTAGATTTCTGGTAGTTCTCATTGTAGTCTTTAAAAGTATTTGTTAGACTGCGCTAATTTAACTGACCAACACTAAAAGGCGAAGGAACTCTGAGAAGATCTAAGGATTGTGGATTTACACAAGTTTGGAAAGTGTTTTGGAGCAATTTGACAACTGCACAAGCTAAAATAAATGGTTCACACAATTGTAATGAACTACAATTTATTCCTATGTGTCACCATTTTGATAATGTCATTGGCTGAGTCCCTGCTCCAAAAAGAGTAAAAAACACTTTGGAAGAGTCAAGGTGATGCATGGTGGTGGCAGCATCATACTGTGGGGCTGTTTCACCACCAAGCATTCAAGCCCACAAGCTTAAAATATTGAGGATTTTTTTTTAAAATCCTCATAGTTACAGACTTAAACCAATTGGGAAAATCTTTTAGAGCAATTCCTCAACATCTGCAGATTGCAAGATCATCAGTTCAAACAACCGTCACCACTTTGAAAAAGTGTGAAAGAAATTCACAACTGCTGCCCTCAACTGAAAGAAGATTGGTTGAGGTAAGCTCTGACTCCAACACAAAGTTCAGCCAATGATGAATGAGAAGTATGTTTGGAGCAGCCCAGGTGAGCATTGATTGAGTGATAGCTTCATTCTGTAGGGCTGTTTCACATTGTCTATTGCACAACAGAGGACTACCATGTAATTTGTCTACTTCACAAATCAACAGTTAGTTGGCTGAAACTTGGACACCATCAGTTGTCCCTACAGGAAAGTGATCCAAACTACTTTAGTTCTAGTTCTGGGTGGATAAACCTTCTGGAAAGACCTTTTCAAAAGAACTCTAAACATACAACCAGAGACCCAATGTAGTGATTTAGATCAATGTGTATTCATGTGTTGGAACAGTACAGTCAAAGTCCAGCCCTAAATCCAATTGAGAGTCTGTGATAAGATCTGAAAATCAATGTTCATTGATGCTCAGTGATTTTTTTTTTTTTTTTTTTTTTTTTTTTTTTTTTTTTTCAAACAATGAGCAAAACTTCAGTCTCAAGATCTGCAAAGCTGGTCGAGACATGTCCCAGCCGTAATTACAGTAAAAGGTGCTTCTACAAAGTATTGACTCAAACAGGCAGAATTCAAATGCATCCCACACTATTCAGATTTTTATTTGTAAAAATAATATCTATAAATCATTTTCCCATACAGCTTGATTATAAAGATAAGTAGATAACCCTAGTAATAGGTGGCATCTCAAAGATTTCTGTGTATTTAAAGAGGACTCCACAGGAATACATTTACATTTTCCACTAGGTGGCAGTGCTGTCATGCTATTTACCATCAGACCAAGCTTGCACATTGTTGAGACCAAGGTGTTGCTAAATCCTTCATGATACCATAGCAGCTGCTTAATAAAATTAGTCAGTTATGCATTCAAAAATGTGGTGAAAATCAATTACGTTTTCACTGGGAGTCTGAATTAACTTGAATTTTTGAAGTTTAAGTTAACTTTTCATATATGTTTGCTTTTATTCTTTTATAGATGGCAGACTGATTTTCTTTGGTATATAGAAATTATGTACAAGGTTAATGAGACTCTTGTGACCCCTAGTGGCCAGTTCTTGTAAATCTGTTTCTCCTTCACTGGCTTCCATCTCTTTATCCAGCCTGGGGAACAGGTCAGGTGTAACTGGTTCATTGTAGAGCTATAAGTTACATTTGCATGTGTTATTTTAGTGCTAGGAAAGAAATTAAAATTTTCAGAATTATGTAAATAGCAAGAGGGAGGAAAAAATTTTTGCATTCTTAGAATTCTGCTGAAAGGTACAGAAGAGTAGTAGGGACACTGGAAAAACACAGAATTCTGAACTTTTTCCCAGAATAAAGTCAGTACTATGACTTTATTCCCCCCCCCAAAAAAAATTCTGACTTTTTACCAGATAAAAATTCATATTCTGAAAAAAAGTAAGAATTCAAACTTTTTTTTCAGCGGCCCTGATCCTCTCCCACAGAAAAGCCTTACACGAGGAATGAAAATATCACAAAGCATTTCAGTTCTGAGAAAACAAATCCCCCTTTAGGCCAAGAGATTCCTTTCTATCCTTTAACATATTCATGTTACATTTTCCCCCCTGTCACAAAATGATCCAGTACATTTATTTCAGCAGTCATCATAAGCTCATTTGCAGCTGTAAAAGAGTCCAGCTGAAATCACTCTCACTCTAATTAACAGAGCGATTGCTATCAAAGAGGTGCAGAATATGTTTGAAATTGTCTTTTCTGTTAGCAATGCCAAAGAAAAGCATGTAGCCATCATCACTTTGCATCAAAATTACTTCATATGTCAGGGTATTGCATCTGAAAGAATAGTTTTCTTGCTCATCAAGAACTTCAAGGTGAGAGGTTCGGTTGCTGTGGAGATGGTTGTCAGGAAAATGCCACGATGTGACAGAAGAAAGGCAGCAAAGATGTCACTTTAGCCCCCAAAAATTGACATTTTATGAGAAGTGCAAGGAAGTACAATAGATCATTGCAAAGTTTTTCTTTGAATCCTCCTCCTCTCTGTTTATCTGGAGAATCCATTGTCTGCAAAGAAAAAGGTGAGAGCCTACAAAACACAGCAACAGAGAATTTGTTAAAACATCTGTATCGTTCTTGTCTGCTCAGCCCAGTGCTTTTAGCTCTAACTAATCATCACACCCCAGTGTTTCCCTCTAATAATCTAATCATCAAATTTGCTGATGGCTCTGCAATTGAGGGATTAATTACAAGCAATGATGAGTCATCTTACAGGAGAGAGGTTACACACCTAGCAGAGTGCTGCACACACAATACAGAGCTTTCCAATTGTATGCATACCAGTTGAACCTTTTCACATTTTATCCTTTGCGACCTCAATTCTCGATGTATTTGAGGTTTTTTTGTTTTTTTTTCCAAATTGTAAAGTTGTTGTAATAGTAAACAAAATTACCCTTAAAAATATTAATCATCAGAATGGAGATTACTGATCTCATTTTAATTTATCATGTGATTAATTGATCAATCACGTATTGTGACAGCCCTAATTAACACTTCCTGTTTTGTGGCGAAGCACTGGCGAGGACTTCCTGTAGTGTTTGAGACACATCATGTGTGATTATCAAGAGGTAATGGATACATTTTTAATCATACACAGAGAGAAGCAGGAGGAGTCACTCAATTATCTGGTGCAGATCGGATGATGTACCAGGGAAATATTACTGTTGGAATAAACTAGGGCGCGCACTGGAGTCAAATTCCAATATAATCCTATTCACCTATTTAGAGGTTAACAAAGATCATTTATATCCAGTTTGGTTCAAATCGGATGATGCCTGTGTGATTTAGAGCTAACTGTATGCATGCAAACGGCGAGGGATTGGAATTTGCCATTCTGCCAAACCCACATAACCCACATGCTCCAGCCACCAGAGTTGAGAGAAGCATACAGCATCATGTTGTACCATGTCATTGGCCAGGTTTAATTCTGCATGAATTAAAGAGTAAAAGACAACCAGCGGCAAAACCGGAGACTTCCTGTTCAAAGAGGACGGGGCTAAGGTAATGTCACCAACTGACAATGTGAATATGATTAGTGCTGGTCTGTTCTGACACAGAAAGTTTCAAGATTCTAGATTGTTAGCGTTACTCAGCTTAGCAAATGTGTGTTATTTGTCATGTGTGCTTTGACTATTAGCGACGGTACAGTACTGATAAAGTCACTAGTGAATAAGTCGACAACAGTCTTTCATCCTGATCATAGTCCCACTTACCTCCTCCGCTCATCACGCTTGGCCGTCTCTTGGCTCACTCCAATTTGGTGGAATTTTTCTAAACTTGCAGGGGTCAGGGTTATGTTTTCACAGGTGGGTGAGTTACACTTTAATGACTCAGAAGGAAAATGTTTACACCGGTTGTACCTTTGCCAACAAGTTTTTTTTTTTTTATATATATCACTTGAACAGCAACAAAATGCATTCTCGGCATCCAGCATTTCCTGAGAAAGACTGTTGAGAGAGTTTCACATCAAGACAAAGAATTTGATCAGGAACAGTCTGCATTATCTGCTCCATCTGAACTGTCAGATCAGAATCCCGCCATAAGAACTCCACATGCGAAGCATCAACCTCTAACTTTGGACACAAATCCAACCTTGGCTACCACAAATGACTCAGCCAAAATAATTCAATGAAACCCCAATTTTCACCCACAACAAGACAATCAAAAGGATGAAACTGAGGAGTGGGTACCCTTCGCTTTCACCTAGGGCTGAAACGACTCATCGAATGAGTCGAGAACCTTGATGATTAAAATTCCTCGACGCAAATTATCTGCCTCGAAGCTTTATTAAATTGTTTTACTGTTTAGTCCCATGTGTTTCAGCCGGATAATGATTTGTGTTGTGCAATACTCTCACTTCCTCCAACGCACTGTTGACGAATGCAAAGTGCTATTAGCACAACATAGGATGACTAAACGTCTTATCCCTGGACATGTCCGGTTTTTCATCGTTTTTCAGGGGACCAGTAGGCATCATTAAATTGACTGGCACAATGCATGGAATACTGCAGTCTTTCTTTTATTGGACGCCCCCCTGAGGCTGCTGCCTACTGGGTGTTTTGGAGCAAACCGCAGTGAAATGCGCGGCTGGTGTATGTATACAGATGGAGCGGATACACATGTAGATAGATGAAACACAGCGGGATGCATTCCAGTGCTATTACTGATGCTGAGCACAAGTGTAGCTTTTTGATCGAACCAGTGTTCTCTGAGAGGCCGTGAAAGCAGTGATGAGAGGTAAAATAATGGCATTTCATGTCCCGAGAGTCACCATCTATCAAACACTGCTTCCATCTATATTTCTTGTTGTAAGAGGTCTTTAGGCTGCGCTTAGTCTGATCCCTCACCTAGGAACTGTTTGCTATGGGTGACCCGTTAAGGGGAATAAAGCCTCTCACAACTTAGCTCCTAGGATCATAGGGACACTCAAACCCCTCCACCACGATAAGGTGGCAGCCCACGGAGGGGAAAAATAAAATAAGCATTATAAAAAGTTTTTTTTAAATCAAAAGGTTTTTTAAGTGTGATCTGCAGATGAGTGGTTTAAGAGAGGTCCAAAGATGGTGTTCTGGTGTTCATGCTAGCAGTTAAAGTGGTGAAGCTGATGGAAGAGGAGGACCTGAAAGTGTAGGTGCAGTGTTGCTGCAGATGGTTTTGGGGTGCAAAACAACGACTTTTTTTTTTTTTTTGGAACTGGTTGTTGGTGGGGTGGAATTTTTTTTGTTTTTGTTTTTTAATTTTTATTATTTTGTTTTTTTAATTATTATTTTGTTGTTGGTTTTTTATTTTTATTGTTGGTTTTTTTAATTTTTATTGTTGGGTTTTTTATTATTTTGTTGTTGTTGGGTTTTTTTATTTTATGATTTTGTTTTTCTTTTTTATTTTTTTTTTTTTTTTTTTTTTTTTTCATTTTTATTATTTTGTTGGTTTTTTTTTTTTTTTTACTTGTTTTGGGTTTTTCATTATTTTGTTTTTTTCATTTTATTTATTTATTTATTTCATTTTTATCATTTTGCTTCCCCCCATTTTTATGATTTAGTTTGGGTTTTTTCATTTTTATGATTTTTGTTTTTGTTGTTTAGTTTTTGTTTTTTATTGGATTTTTCATTATTTTATGTTTTTTTTTTATTTTCATTATTTTTTATTAATGCTGACTTTCTTCAGGTGACCATTTAACTTCCATTTATAATTGATTACATACACATATAGCTATTCAAAGAACAGAGAATCTTTAAGATCTGTTCTGGTCTCTGCAGCCAAGATCAGAGCACATACCTTTCATATCACCTACCGTGTTTTTCCTCAGGTGAGCAATGTGCGTGGAGCATATCAACCACTTCATTGTACTTGTTTGTTCCCAATTTCCTTAAACTGAAGTGTAGAAGCCTTCAATGGCTTTAGGACCGGCTACAGGAAGCAGCAAACCACATTTCCTACCATTGTGTTTAGAGTCCAGTCCCATGGTGACCATGTTGCCGTCCACATTCCCCACCAGTTTCAGTCCATCTGGTGCATTCGAAGTCTCCATCTTGTCAAAAACTGATTGGCATCTCTTTCTTCTCAGTCCATACACCATGTATTTTCAACAGGAACGTGTAGTGTTCCTGTTGAAAATGATAAGGCATCAAATTCTCAACAAAACTTTATCCATCACCATAGACAAATCTTCTTTAATGTAATACCCTGTTCCATAGTTTGTAGGGCAACTTTCTGATGGCCATCACATTGGCTGGGATGTCTAACTCATCCAGGTAGCGTACTTCCTCCACCGCATTAGAGCATCCTCCAAAGAAAAGGTTGTAATCCTGAAGCATTTTTACGTCAGTGTTTAACTGAAGGCAATGAGAGAACTTTTTCCATATAAGCATGTGAAACCTCTCGATGGTTTTCCCTTCATGTATCCAACTTTGAACAGACTCCTTCAGATGGCCACTTGTGTCCCGTTCCAGATAATTTATCATACTGCAGTGAATTTTTCGTTTACCAAAGACCAAAGGCATTGTGGTTGTACCAGTAGTGTCCTTATTTCGTTTCCGCATTTTGTCCAGTAAATTGTAACCATCCTCACTTCCTGAACTGTCAGTCATACTTTAAATACTTTCATATTGATTGTGTGTTCTCCCTTAGTCATAACGAGGCAAAGACACATGATGTTTATTGGATACAGATCAGAACATTTCTTTTGAGATTTTTAAAAAAAATATTTCTTCTTAGTACACACACCATGTATTGTTCATGTTGAAAGTGACAAGGCATTAAATTCTCAACCATGAGCTCAAAGAGTTATTATCCATCACCATAGACAAATCTTTAATATGATACCCTGTCCCATAGTTTGTAGGGCAACTTTTATTGACCATCATACTGGCCGGGATGGCTGACTCATCCAGGTAGCGTACTTCCTCCACTGTATTACAACATCCTCCAAGGAAAAGGCTGAAGCATTTTTACATCAGTGTCAACTGAAAGCCAAGAAGAAACTTCTTCCACATAAGCATGTGAATACCCCTGTTCATTCCAAAATCTCTCTTGATGTTTTTTCCTTCATGTATCTTCTGATGGGATTGAAATTTAGCATCTTTTAACAAACCCACTCTCTTGGTCATAACAAAGCAAAGCCCAGGGTGTTTATTACATACAGAGGTTCTTGGGGATGTGATGCTGGATCAGAACATTCCTTTTCCACATCTTTCAGTTTCATTGTCTTGTATTCCTCTTCTTTCTTATAGATCTTTTTCCTTCAACAGCTGTTGGATTTCCCCCCTCAAGCTGATATATGTGATGCTCCTGCATTGCTTTCCAATCCAATTCAAAACACACTGCACTTTTCAAAATAAAGGAGGGGGGGGATCCTAGATATCATTGCTTCAATTAAGCCAGCAGATTTCATCAAGTCACTGACTTTAAAGCAATGCCTCATACTGAGGATGCATGTAGTGACAGTGGAGAGGAAAATCTTCCATTTAACAGGAAGAAACCTGCAACAGAACCAGTACCAGGCTCCGTACGAGCGGTCATCTGCCATGACCACCCGGGCAGATTGAGAAGACAGAGCAGACAGACACACAAAAAGAAACAGAAGAACTGATGCAGGAGCCCTTTCTATATTAGAGAAACGAGAATTAATTGCAGTAGTAGCTCCTTTGGTGGCTTTATCTAGAAGAGAAACAGCTAAACAATATAAATCTGAGATGGTTTTAAAGGCTAAAGGGATAGAATGGTGATTAATTGCAACAAAATATCAGCCAGTAGCTCAGTCTAGGAGAAAGACAGGGTTAAAAAACACTTTAGTACAGGGTTAAAAACACTAAAATACAGGGCCCAGTGGCTCATCTGTAGAAGGAGAACAGGAAGTTATTTGCAGCAGTAGCTCAGCCGATGACCCCTGCAGGAAGGAAGGTGCCACAGCTAAAAAAGTGTGATCCTCTAGAAATACTTTAATTACCCTCAACTGCTCTGATAGGAAGTAGGAACTAGAACTTAGTTTAGTAAAGCACCTTTTTAATTTATTTACAGACAGGTAAAAGCCCTGCTATCTGTAATCTACAGGTTGTGTTGTTACAACATAAATTTTAGTTGAGAAAATAAATAAATAAAGCACCAGATTGTCGTACAAACTGACCATATCTCAGGTTTCCTTTAATACTTTCCACTATTCTATGAATAATCCAGAAAGGTCCAAGGGAAACCATGCGGAGAACCCAAACTGACTAACTTCAAATTAAAAGTTTGGGTGCTTCGGTTTGAGGTGGTTATATTCTAAAAATCAAGTAGTGGATAAAACAGTGTAAATATTACCTCCGTGACCTCTGACTTACAGCTTCAGTAGATCTCTCCGTCTCTCTCGTCGTGCAAAACATATGAAATCGCAAGAGGCCGCAAAGTTTTCCGACGCAAAAATAATTGGTTCTCACCTTTAACGTTACATTGTTGCTGAACACGAATAATATTGGTTTGAATTATTTATAACTGTAGTATATGATACTGATAAATATGGATACCTGTTTCTTAAATGTTTATATTCAGTTTCAAACTAGATATTTTGTAGATGTAAAAAAAGAAAAAAAAAAGGTATTCTGTGATTTATATACTTTAGTTTTCTTTTAAATGCAAGTAAAATACCTTTTTTAACTCAAAAACATCAGTTCAATCATATTTATATCAATACAGCCACTTCCAATTATCACTTTAATAATGTTTAGATATCCTATCATGGTTTATTACACTGATATCTCCTGAGTCTAAGCGGAATGACAGTCTTTTAACTGTATTCGCCAAAGCCTTGGCAGCCATCTTTGTTTCCCAACACAACTGATGTTCCACCTTGAACTTCAGACTCCCAACATGCTAGTTGCATCAAACCCACAGCCACTGCTTCACAAACAGCGCAGAAAACCTGACTAAAGAGGAAGGATTTTCACCACAGCAGCATCCTTCTCAGCTCATTTAGCACATCGACTCTCAGCAGAGAATCAAAACAGCGCAGGCCAGAGGCTTTGGCCTTCATCAACAGCTTTAGCATCAACTTCATCACCCGCAGCAGCTCCTACCTTGTGACGTCTTCTAGGTCCACCGCTCCCGGTAATGCTTGACCTACCTTTAGATGAGTAGAGGATCCTCACTTGCTTGTAGCGAATCTCACTTGATTGTAAGTAATCCAATAATGTCCATCATCGATCTGCTGCTAAATCTTGACGCCATTTTTGTTTATCGGCTATTTCAGTGCAGCCAGCAGCCAAACAAGACGCTGCTGAGAGAGAATGAGTTCGGGCCGGTTTTGTCCGCTGGTCTGCTAAGACACAAAAAATAGCTTCCATAACTTCATCTGGAAAAACATAAACATCTCAGAATAAGGTGTCAGAAGAATAACTTACCAGAAAACAAATGCAGCGATCTCAAAACATGGCGTTTCAGTGGCCTACTCGACCACACAACACCATGCTAGTCCAGCAGGTGAGTTACAGCGCCAAATTATTAAGACCCAGTCGACACGGAGAGGATTTTAGGTGTATCCGCTAAATCTTTTAGTCATTTAGGCTATGCGTCCATGCGGAAAGGCGTCTTGTGAGACCAGAAATGATGATATTTTAAACCGGGTTACAGAGTGGATGAACCATACGACCCGCGCCTTTTTTAAATGATGACGTCGAAGCTTCGTGGATCTCTCTATTTCGCATGCGCGTCACTCTCACGCATTACAAACATGGCGCTGATCGGCAGGGTTGCCAGATTTGATAGTTTCCACTGCATTCCATAAGCACATGCTGTACCGTTTCAGGCAGATTGCAACTATATAGGCCTGTTGCATGTTTACCAATGACTTTAAGTGATTTATTAAAGTCATTGTGTGACCTATTCTGATAGGTTTAATTATTTGAGTTTCCTGTTTCTAACTGTCTTCGGACATTTTTCCAAATGAATTAGTGTCCTGTATTTCTGGTGTACCAGTTTTCCTGCCAGATTTTACTAACATACTTATTTATGATCATTTTACATTCAGCTTTACTTAATTGAATTTGATAATCAACATTTTTAGGTTTAGCAAGAATGTATACCCCTTCATTACCCTCCTCTCCCACATGTGGGGAACCCAAACAAATTCTACTGTTATTTTTTTTAATTAAAGTTTTTACAGAATATGATCAGTCTGATTAATAATATCTTTCCTTTTTGTGTCACTTGATTTAATGCTTAATAAGACTATGGAGATGTTTAGCTAGTACTAACGCTATGTTCACCCAGCAGCAAATCCAATTATTTATTTTTTCCCATATGCAACCCATATCAGCCAATCACATCACAGTCCCACCAGTCCTAGTTCCGACTATGGATCCAAACTGAATTCTTTACAGAAGCTGCAGTCAATGCTTCACAAAAGTTCATTGCTATTAGTTGTGCTTTCATTTTTCTTGGCTTCTTTTGTCTTATTATCTTGTGACAATACTGTCAGCTCCCATTGCTCAACATCTTAAAAATTGATCCTTGTTCATCATTACTTCCAAAAACAGTGCACTGCTGTGTGACGTCTGTACACAGAAGTTTAATTGTGGTCGCATGAACAGTTACACAAAAGAAATCCAATTTCAGAAAGAAATCATATTTGAGCATCAAAATCTGCAGTGTGAATATAGCCTTTGTCATCTTTTGTTAGTTAGTATGTCCATTGTCCATGCTACTTTTGTCAGTTATAGCATGTTACATAATAAACAAAACACATTTATTGGTTGTAGCATGTTTAGCTAATGCTAAGTCAACTTTTTCAGTAATCGCATGTTTTGTTGATGTTATGCTACCGTGTCAGTTATATTTAACCAACACAACCCATTTTTGCCATTTCTAGCATATTTAGCTAATGGTAAATGCTGCTTTATTTCATTACCGTGTTTAGATAATACTAATGCTGCGTTTCATTTTTAGCCAGAACTTGGAAATTCCAACCTCCAAATCAGAAAAATAAACTGGAACACCCCCCTGATGTCGGAGTTCTCATTTTCTCCACGCTGACTGTGATATCCAATGTGGCAACTCCTCACATCAACAATAGTAAGCTGTAAACATGTTCATATTACAAGACACTTGAAAGAGTGTGTCTAAAATCAAGGTTACATGTAGCGCCTGCATTTCTAAACTAATTAAAAGTGGTGTGTGCATGTGGAAAGTATAGCTTGGCTGTCGCCATATTGGAATCGTGACTTCTCTGGATATGCTAATTGGAACACTGAAAACTTGGGTGTGATGTCATTCCCAGCTCTAAGTTCTGGCTTCCATGGTAAATGGCATGCATCATAAGTGCTTTGTTAGTTATAGGATCTTTATCTTATGCCAGGCATTTGTCACTTACAACATGTTTATCTAATGCCAACACAAATTTATTGGGTGTAGCATGTCAACTTTTTCAATAACTACATGTTTAGTTTATGCAGAAATGTGTTTGCAGAAAGGATTGGTGATCTGTCCATAGTCCCTGCTACCTGCCCAATTCCTGATGGAGATTCTGTGACCCTGCAAGGATATGCAGGAAAAGACAATGCATGGATGATGGAGAGCCTTCTTTGTCAGGTATAATGTGTTTAGCCAATGGTTGTAGCCTTTTTCAGTGGGAATGTTAAACTAATGCCATGTCACCTTTTATCAGTCAAAGCATATTGATCCAATGCAAGCCACCTTTGTGACATCAGATTTTGTAGGATAATTCTGCCATCCCCCATTATTTAATAAGTTAAATATGATCTCTAAATATTATGATCTGTCTGTTTATTTCGCCTTAAACATCAAACTTGGTAGTGCACTTACAGTTAGATAAAGATATTTAGGCTATAGGTATAATAGGACGAGTCAGGCTCCTGAATGTCAAAGTTTGCACTTGCACTACTTTAAGCAGACTTTTGGAAACCCACAAGTAACTGAACAGACCAAAATAAATTATTTGCATTCATCTGTTGACATTTGTTTACAGTGATATAAAATGTACAATTAGGTCATTACTCTGTGGGATTAATATTTCATTTATACCAAGGCCCATGTTGATGAATTAAATTTTGATCCAAGATATACTATATTACTTTTGTTACCCAGTGCAGAGAGTCCTTGTCTTGGTGATAACAACAACAACATTGGGGCCATCAGGATTTGACACTCAGTGCACATTTTTGCACACTTTAACAAAAGTCCTGAAAGGAATACAATTTTTCCAAGCTATCAAATGTTGTAGAGGTTCCTTAATGTGTATCAGTGACAATTTCACATTAATGCTCACGTATTTTGTTGGAGGAAAAGACTAAGTATTCCAGCTTGAAACATACCATAGACCCCACTTTCCTCTTTGAAAGCATTGAAGCCTCTCTCACTTCCCAGTTCAGTTTCAATTCTCATCATCTGCATTGCTCTGCTGCCTCGACATTATTAATCATAATCACCCTTTGTGATGACACGTCACATTCCTTAGTCAACTGATTGAGTTAAAGCCCGTCTTTTCAGAAACAAGAGCCCGGATCCATTCATCATGACAGCCTTTGCCTTAATGTGAGGACGGCGTTGACACCCTTTGAATCGACTGCTTCTCGAAAAACGAGAGCTGCATATGTAATGGGGGGCTTGTGCATTTATTTCCATGAATAATATCAGTACTGATAGAGGCAGATGTGACGCTTCTTGACTTAATTTCATCACTCAAGAAATCCATAATAAAGGCAAAAAACAGGTGTGCAGATATGATGGACACATTCACATTAGCAAGCAGTGTTTTGAAACTTTCTCCACTGCAAGAGCTGCTCTTATATTGACTTGGAAAAAAAATAAGTCAACCTTTTTTCTTTTTCACAAAGTGAAACAAGTGCTGGGTAACTTCATGAAGATTTATTAGGAATATTTTAAACCTGGCAATGTGTATCACTAGGGAGAGTACCTATTTGATGAGATCATTTTTTCAGAACTCAGGGACTCATAGAGTAACAAGAATTGAAGAAAGAATATCATGCATTCATCAAATGACACTGGAACACCCACACACACACAAATTGTTTCAACACAACACAAAGCTGTAATTTCCAAGCTTTTCTTTTTAATTTGGGTGTGAATAGCATTAAATTAAAGCTCAGCATTTCCACTTTAGGCTCATGTTCAACTCTCACAAGAACATTTTGAAAAGCTGTAAAAACATCAAAAGTTTCCAACATTTCAGCTTTAAGTTCAAACCCAATTCTCAAGCTAGCAAGTCTCATGTATTAGGAATCTTGGTTTAATAGCTGTACTCACACATTTATGTGATGTGAAGGATATGCCAATTGTTCATTGGTATTGTGTCTTTCAATGTTTTATATTTTTTAACAGACAACCCAAACTGACACTAAATAAATAAAAAAGTGGTGCTGACTTCTTCTCTGCTTTTAAGAGGCTTTAGCTTTTTTACTTTAAGAGTCTCAAGCATAGACATTTTGTTGGGTATATCTCTTCAACTGATTTTAAAACACAAATACTAAACCAGCCAGTCACATGGCAGAAACTCAGCGCATTTAGGCATCTAGGCGTGGTGAAGATGACTCGCTGAAATTTCAAATCAACCTGCAATATTATGATGTAAGGGGGGGGGTTAACTGACTTACAATGTTGCATGGTTGTTGGTGCCCGACAGGCTGGTCTGAGTATTTTTAGAAGCTGATAATATCCTGGGATTTTCACGCATTCTCATCTCACAAGTTAATATAGAAAGGACTGGAAAAAGAAAATATCCAGTAATATGACTTTTTGATGTCAGCACTTTTTTAAACTCTCCTCCTAAACTTGATTCGACAACTCTTTCTATAGCTACATGGTATAGCTGATCAACTTCATTAATATACACCTCTGGTAAATCCTAAAAGCTCTTCTTATGCATACATCCACAAAACCAGTGGTTTCATGAATAGTTTTTGATTGGTTCCGGTTTTATTTTGTAGTTACCAGATTGCTTTCCCAGTTGTTTGCCCCACCTAGTCCTCATTTTTAACTATCACACCTGCTTCCATTTAGTCGTCACCCCCCTCATTTTATAAAGTACTGGTTTTTCTTTGCTCAGATCCTGTTCCCTCTTTAGTTCCAGGATAGTTTTATTTATCTTTTTTGGTCACAGATTCTTCTGTTCTTGTGCTTTCGTTGGATAATTCATGTGAGCTAAAATCAAACCAAAAGCAGAGGAGTCAAGTGGGACTAAAAAAATAACCTGACTCCTTCCAACACAAACTGAAGTCTCAAAGGCAAAATGATCTGCTGGATGTGAAATTGACACTGTAAGGACTTTCTGGCTGACTGGATTCATTGCACAGAGAATCATGTTAGTGCTCTTGCTTCAGTTTGCTCATGCATCAGTTTTTAGGAACCAGAAACCTGTACAATAAGCCACTCATTGGTGGAGCAGCAGTATTTACAACAGTGGTTTATCTGGGCAGTTTGTCATGCTTCAGATGCATTTGTTTAACTTTTCTTCTTTTACCAGATTCCTAAATATCAGCCTATAAAGTGCCTTACAAAAGTATTCACACCCCTTGAGCATCTATTTTCCAGACTTTCCATAGATTCTCACTTGAATGTTGTTCTGATATGGTCTTTCTAACACATGAATATGCTTTGATATAGCACTAGTTGTGTGTTTAGGGTTGTTATCCTGCTAGAAGGCAAACCTCTATCCCAGTCTCAAATCTTTTCAAGCATCTAACAGGTTTTCTTCTAGGACTGACCTGTGCTTAGCTCCTTATTCCCATCAACTTTGGCCAGTTTCCCTGTTGCTAAAAATAAGCATCCACACAACATGATACAGACACCTCCATACAGGGTGATTAGCAGTTTCAGTTTTGTATTAAACATACGTTTTTGGTTTTAGTCTAAAAAGTTTCTTTTTGGTCTTGTGTTCACGGTGTTCTCTGCATGGTTTGTGGCTCTTTTTTCCTACCACTCCTCCTGGCCTGCTATAGTAGGTGGACAGCCATGTCAAAATTTGCTGTTTGCGCATCTTTTTTCCATTTTTCACATGATGGATTTAACATCATGTGTAATCTTCAGAGCTTGGGATAATGTTTCAGAACCAAATTAAGTTTTAAACTTCTTCAGCTTCTTTCCTGACCTGTCTGCTGTGTTTCTTGGTCTTTGTGATAGTGTTTGTTCACTATGGTGCAGTATTGGGGCCAAAACTGAGACTATTGCGCAGGCAACAGTGGTTACTTCCTTATCACAGGAGGTTATATCCAATCTAAAGCCAGCTACTGATTTGATTAATGATCGGCACTGGAAACTGAACAGCTAGCACTGGCAAATAAGAAGGAGAGTGCTCACTTGTGTTAGCTTTGGAGAGGGTGGTCATGAGCCTGCCAAGGCTGGTCACCCACCAGAATGCTTATTTCCTCCGCGCTCAGTTACCAGTGTTATTAATCAGATAAGTAACTGGCTTTGGACTGGATATAACCTCCTGTGACAGGGAAGTAGCCACCGCTGGGTGCACAATAGTCTTAATTTTGGCCCCAATATTGTACTATAGTTCACTAATGTTCTCTCACAAACCTCTGAGGCCATCAATGAACAACTGGAATTATACTGAGATTAACGTCATAACTATGCACTGATTTGTGTTGTTCTATCCCAATAAATCCCCCAAATAAAACATGTTTAGATTTGTGGTTGTAATGTGACAAAGGAGTGCGAAAACATTTGCAGGGGACAATATGTTTCTGCTGTGACCTTTTCATTTGAAATGTTTCTCTTTCAGTTGGAGGTAACACACTCCAACAACAGCTTACTGATTGCTCTCACTTCATAGTAATTATCCCTACATCATCTTGGTATCGTTCCCTTTGGTGCAAACTGCAGAAACACCACTAATGTTTATATAAATCATGTCTCTGGGGTTGCTTTGCAATTTCTTTTTTAGCAGATTGCTTGTATCTCGTTTAATCCTTGGCAAGCACTTGAGGAGGATATGCCTTCTATCCTTGTGTTTGTGTTTGCAAAATAAGGTTCTTGGCTCAGTCTTTTTCCAACAACACAACCAGTCCAAAAGTTTCCTGCTGAGCATGCATGTTTCTATTTCAAAAGGCTGCTGCAGTCATTTTTATCTTGCATTTGAGAACAGAGTTGTAGAAAATTGTTTCTCCAAGGAGTCTGGATAACAAGATTGAATGTCCTGAACTCTGAGAAACCAATTAAACAGCCTCCCCAGAAATGCCAAGAGAGAGGCGCAAGACTTTAGCTGACCCATTTGTGGAGGGGTTCTGTGCTACCGAGGTTCGCCTCGCTGAAAGACACCAGGCCTTCAGCAGACCCTTCCCCTGGACATGTCCACTCTGAGCCTGATCTTGACCACCAACAGATGATGATGACGTTGACAGCATCCTGCAGCAAGCCCATGAGGAAGCAGCAGCACGGTTTTGGACTGAGCTAACAGATGCGTTAGACATTGGGCCGGGACTGGAGGAATGAGTGGAGGTGTGTGCTTGTTTGGCAGCGGGAACAGCAGTTCTTATACAGCGCCCTCTTAACATGTTGTGGAAAGCTTTTTTGAACTCCTGGCTGAAGCATGGATAAATAATGGGGTTGATGCAGCTGTTGAGGTAACCCAGCCAGAAGGCTATCTTGAAGATGGTTTCAGGAGGCTTACAGGATGGGAAGATGGATCCTGGGAAAAATGCAGAAAGAGAAGTAAAAATAAATTTTAGGTAGAAGTATAACCATAGGGGGAGATTTTAACATTCTCAAAAAAGTTACTATGCAAGAATTTGGTGTACAAATTTATTCTGAATCTTCTGTAATTCACAGAGGGTCAGAATTACATAAGCGTTTAAAAATATACATACACCATCACTGATATTTGGCAAGTTGTACACTGAAAAAGAGCATTTTGTAGCCATCAACAATTTCCCATCATTATTATGGATGGATATTTGACTGCCTTGATGGAATTTTAAACTGCTTCGAATCCTGATTTCGATCCAGTCATTTAAGGTTCAGTCAATTGTTTTAATGAAGTTGAGTTTGAGGATTTGGGAAAACGATCATTGAGGCTTTAGGTCTGCCCACTTTATCCATTCCCAAACCAGTTCTGATGTGTATTCAGGACTTTTGTCCCTCTGGGACGCCAGACTGTGTCCAAGTTTCAACCATCTAGCTCAGGGTTCAGCAAACTATTCATTCCAAGAAGGCATTTTTGCCCTTATAAATGAGAATTTGTGCTGAGCGACAAAACCTACACACCCCTTTTAAAAAATGTTTTAGTTGGTTAATTAAAAGAAATCTTAAAATATTCCTAGTACCATCAACCCTTCACTATTTTTATAAACTCATTGGACATGTTCAATGACAATCTTCTTATTACTTTTATCTCAGAATTGCTCAGTTTTATGTAATTGTTATTGGACAAAACTACTGCTAACCCCAACGTTGAGTCTTTAAAGCAAGCCTTTTGCTTAATTAAATGTTATTTTATTTGAGGGTGAGCGTCAGTATCTTTTTTTCAAGATCTTTTGAAGTGGTAAAGTTAATTAAAAAAAGGTTAGTTTTCTGGCACAGACCCGGCTTTTAAACATAGTCTTCACATTTTCAAAAGGAGGCTCCATGTTGGTCTGATTCTCATGTGCATTTAGGATTCATATCCTGTTGTCTCTGCACATATTCAAGATATGAAAGAACTGGTTTTTCCAATTTGGTCCAAAAACAGCAGGTCTACCTGATGGCAACCCAAGGACAGAGTTGGGCATAGATTTATCACCAACAGCTAAAGTAAGGTTTCTGTATAATATTTAGGTTGATTTATAGGATGCATCTAGCTGGTCTATGTTCCGTTTGAGCAATTGAATAGTGCATTGTGTGCCTGTTTGTCTTCATCTAAAACAATAGTTTAATTTAGACCCCTAAACTTGAGGGACACTGTGGTGGAGTATTTAAGACCAAACCTATTTAATTCCAGGTTTTTGCAGACTTAAATTTCCAGATTTCTCAGTCAATTAGTGGTTTATTTCAAGATGCAAAGACAAAAATTTACTGTGAACTTCTGGCATTTCTGTGTATTTCTACAGTGGTCAGAATTTAAATATGAAGCCTGTTATAGTCAAAGGATGGATGGCAGACAGCTGCCAATGCATCTTTTATATAAAAACCATCTGATTGGAAGAACTTAGTTTTAGAAAATCTGGTATTTATCATGTAGACTAAGGAACAGGGTCTGAAAATCTGTTTTCTGTTTCCATGTTCATCCAAAGCTGGAAAATACTTAAATTTGGCACTTTTACAGATGTTCCCAGACAAAATTAATCCTGTCGGGGCTCCCTGCACTGCCACTGGACTGTTGCCTATTACTGGACTCAAAATTTATGTTTACTCGTCCAAAACGTGGTTACTCCTGCACAAAATATTAATTTGTAGAATTTTACATGAAACATCTGTAAAAAAGAAATGGTCAAAACTGCTTGGTGCATTTCCTCATAAATTCACAAATCTGTCTAGTTTTCTAGTGTATTGATTCTCTTTAGATCAAGGCATCACCGGCACTTTACAGACTCTTCATTATTCAGAAGATGGAGCTGCCTTATATCATGAGCCTTGTAAACACTGTAAGAAACATATAGAACTGGCACTTTTGCAATAACTCTCCAGCTTCACTGAAGGTGTGTCATTAACAAGCGCTACAGCTTAAAACAGGCTTTTCATCCACAGGGTTTTGAACATAAAAGGAAAAATCTGCAATTTTGCCAGCCTTCAGCCTGTGAATGTCAGACTATCATCACCTCATCGTTTGTATGAGTGCAGCTCCATGAGCTGTGAAGGTCTGTCTCAATTGAAATGCATAACTATCCTTATATGACTGGCTGCCTTGGGAGTTAGTGGTGACTGTAGCTGCCTCCCTAACATTGCAGTCCATTAAGCCTCATGCTTGTTATCTATAATAGTTTTCTCTTAGATGATAGCAATAGGTGGGTTATTCTATTTCATCTAGCAGAGGAAGCCCATTTGACTCTTTTGTTTGCTCCATTTGCTTGCTTGTAATTGAATTTCTTTGTGTCCTTTCAGAGACGTAATAGACTCAATTGGGTCAAGACACGGGAGTCAAAAAAGATGTCCTCCCTGTTGCTGTTTCACAGCAAATTAATTAACAAGGTGCCAAGGTTCACGCCTCAACAAAAGCTGCTGCTAAAGCGCTAATTTATGTTACAGCTTTGCATTTTAAAGATTCAATTATGCTCTAATCACTAAAATGTAAAGCTGTCTCCATATTCTCTTTATTCGGGACCCCGGGTTGGACCCTCCTTGAGAACTGCCTTTGTTCTTTGTGGCATTGATTCAGCATGGTGTTGGAGATGTTCCTCTAGGATTTTGGTCAGTATTGACTTGACAACATAATGCATTTGCTGTACTTCTCTAAAGCAATTTGTTCATTCCCCCACATCCTAAAGATGCTCCACTGGATTGAGGTGTGGTGACTATGGAGGCCACTGGGGTACAGTGAACTCAAACCAGTTGAAGATGATTTGAGCTTCGATGTGGAGTATTATCCTGCTGGAAGAAGCCATCAGAACGTTGGTAGACTGTGGTCATCTATAGTATTTAAAAATGTCTGGTCCCATCAAGACAAAATATGTTTCCTTGACAATCATTTGTTCTTATCTGGTTTTGTTGTTGTGATGATTTGGTTCATGATAAACTAAAGGTGATTTTGAGTTGTCGTAGTTTAAATTTTTTTTCCTATCCTCTGACAAATATACATGAGTTCAACCATCTTTTTGAAAAAATTATATTTATCTCAATAATTTTCAGTCTAAAAGTCATGACAGTTGATTGACTTCAGAAATGGTAAAAAATATTTTTCAATTCTGCTTTCAATTTCAGTGGAATCACCTCCAAGGCCACTCAAGCTGATTTTAAGGATTGTAAATGATGGAAATACCTGGAAAGCTTTATCTTTAAATGTCAAGCTATTAAACCTTAAATTTATAGTTTGCATGAGGATAACACACATCAGCAGCCAACACCTCAAGTTGCACCCAGCTTTTTTTTTTTTTTTTTTTTTTTTTTTTTAAGCCTTTTGTGTTTGGAAATGTTAACACATAAAAGTATCCACAGGTGAAGTCCATTCATTAGTTTGGTCTCGTTGCACTTCAGGACCACATCCAGTAGGAGCTAAAGGCAACAACCGAGGTGCTCCTATTCTTTGTTTTTGTCTTAGCCTTCTTTCTTTTTTCCATTTCCCCTACTTTTTATCCTCATCCTGTGTCTTTTTATCACTCTTTGTGATCGAGGTGTAAATGGCTGCAGATGAAGCCCCAAACATCTGTCTTACTTGGCATTTTAGCTTAACAGCTTGGCTACAAAGATAAAAAAGAAAAAAGAAAACAAACTAAAAACCCTACAAGTTTTCTCTAACTTTGCCTGTTATGGAGATTTGATTATATATCTGTACACATCTTGGAACATATTTTACAGACTTAAAGTAACCTTTTTTTAGTTTACTCTGTATATGACAAAAAGATTAGGGGTATTGAATAGTAGCACTCACATGCAAGAATCCATCTAAGCCAAACAAAGACACTGATGACATATCCATTTTCTACTGCATAAATCATCTGACATAATAACTTGTTTTCTTGGCAGGCACATCAAACCCAAGACTCGCTTGGAAAAACAGAGCTTAATTGCTCCCTCTGGTTGAATCGCTCAAATCTGCTGCAGTTGTAAACAAATTGCACAGTGACAGCAGTTTACTACTAGATGCTCACTTCTGAAAAGGTTAAAACTGTGGTTTTGCTGTTTCTCTGACTCTTACATTTGCTTCTAATAAATACTCACAGACAGTTATTTTGACACCCCTGAACATGAGGCATAGCTATCCCAAGTTTGCAGCAAAGAACAAAAAAATAAAATAAAATAAAATAAAAAAAAAATCTAAAACTGAAGCTCTGCTTTCTGTGAGGCGCCCTGCCGCTGAAGCACAGCTGGTTGCTACAGGTTGCTGTTATTACTGCACCATTATGGGTACAAATTCCAGTTATAAATATTTTGTGCTTGTAAATCAGAATTTGTAGTTGTGAATATATTTTGCCACCTTGTAAACCAAAATGTCTGAGTATTTTGTGTTGGTGCATCAGTAGATAAGTATGGAAGGGTTTATCTGCTAGAGCTAGGAAATAAATACCAGAGCAGTATCTTGTTATAACAAGATATAAAACTCTTTATAACGAGTTTTTAGTGTTGCTATAACAACATTCCTCTCATTAATACCAAAATATGTTGTCTTAAACAAGAAAGATTGTAACAGTAAAATGGCAACAACATCTCGTGGGATGAAACTGAGGGAGAAGATGACAGATCAGAGGGATCTGTCGCTGGATTGTATTTTTATATCTCATTAAAACAAGCAAGAGTCTCGTTTTAACAAGAGATAAAGGTCCTGGAAGGATTGCTACCCTTCCAGGAACAGCATTTTGGAAAGTTGCCCCCTCCTGTTTCTAAATTATCTACTTGTGATTAAAGGGTGGTAATAATTCAAACCAGAATATTATTATTTTTTCAGATTTGGAAACAGTATTGATAATTTCCTGTTGAGCTAGAAGTAAAAGTTAAAATACTTGGGTTGAACCTACCTATTGGTAAAACCAGGAAAAATGGGAGCCAGCACAGGATGAAGCAACCAACCACAATGCCCAGAGTCTTGGCTGCCTTTTCCTCCCCCGAGAACCTCAGCAGTTTTGGCAGGGGAAACGAGGACCGTTTGTGCATCCCTGTCTCCTCATCGTCCTCGTTTTTCCCTACCTGAGCAGCGTTCCCTCTGTGTATCCTCAACATCACTCCTTCCATCTCCACCCCCTCTCCTTTTGAGCTCTTCCTTATGGTTTTAGTCTCTCTTCTTGCCACTGTATAGACTTGACAGTACATGGCCAGGATGATGGCCAGCGGTATGTAGAAAGACCCTAATGCTGAAAACAAAGCATACCCAGGTTCTTGTGTGATTCGGCATTCGGTCTCATCTTCCGGGTCGGGCTCCTTCCAGCCAAACAAAGGGCCCACGGATATAGCGGCTGAGAGTCCCCAGAGAGCTGCCACTGCTGTCAGGCCTCGCCGGCCAGTAGCTATGGCCGGGTAACGCAGTGGGTAGCTCACAGCCAGGTAGCGGTCGATGGAAATAACACAGAGGCTGAGAATGGAGGCAGTGCAGCAGAGGACATCTAGGGCGGCCCAGACATTGCAGAAGGCGCGCCCAAACACCCACCTGCCCAGAGCCTCTGATGTGGCGGAGAAAGGCAGGACGGCTGAACTGAGCAGGAGGTCTGCTGCTGCCAAGTTGGCAATGAAATAATGCGTCACAGATCGCCACTGGTGATGGAGCAGCACAGACAGGATGACCAGGATGTTTCCGAGGACCCCAAACAAGAAAAAGACCACCAGCACAACCCCTAAAACCACCGCCTTGGCTACGTGCACATCTGAGTGGGTGGAGGAGCTGCAGTTGGGGCAGAAATCACCTGGTGAAATAAGGCTTGTATTCTCAGTTGGAACCATTATAAACTCTTTGGTGAATTAGGTTGAGCTCCAACAGAGAACAAAAGCTTTGCCAGCTGCATGAACTGCTCCTCCACTTCATTTGCAGATGCACTGACTCTTGCCAACAACCCATAGATCATTTGGTTCGTATTTGGCTGAATATCAAATTTAGTATAAACTGCCTCAGTTTGTCTGGAAATACTCAAAAAGGGACAAAAAAGCAGTCATTGTTGGATTTTCAGGTCCTGTCTTCACCCTGAAAAGTCGTACTGTGAGATATCTGTAAACGAAGAAGAAAGATAAAGGGCATTCAACAACAGATTCATAATAGTAGGTTATATCAGTAAACAAACGTGTAAAAACTGAAGTAATGTTCTTTTTCTGTTGGTGTAGAAACCAAATGACAAAACACATTAGATATATATGGCAAAACAAAACTCATTACACATCTCCCTGATATGGTTAAAAGGTATAAATAATAATCTTCTTCCTTCATTAAATCTGTAGCAGAGAGAACCGAGTAATGAAGTGGAGAATACACACAATTATCTGGAAGTATCTTAGCTGTCTTTTGCCTCTGCATGTAAACTCAGACACTCGCTGACAAAACAAAGTAAAACACCCAGAAGGAGCTGAAGGAAGGGTGTAAAATAGAAACTGAAAGATTTGAAGGAAACTGATCAAAATGCATTGATTACAATATGTGATCTATCACTGTTGGTCAGTAGAGTGCTGAA
The DNA here is from genome assembly GCA_014839685.1 of Anableps anableps. NCBI lineage: Eukaryota > Metazoa > Chordata > Actinopteri > Cyprinodontiformes > Anablepidae > Anableps > Anableps anableps. Next base: position 5,762,578 of record CM026081.1, read on the forward strand.
CCCCTCGGGCCTGGATACAGAGAGTAATTTAGAGCGGAACAGAGTTGTATCCACTCCTGCAGCAATAAGACCGATGCTTTTGTAACTGGCCTTTAAAGTTGAGCATATTATTCATATTTGTGGGGGTTAGGTACCCCAGCCATGTGTAAATCTGCCTAGACCAGGCCATCCTCGCAAACTAAGTGACCGTGCAAGAAGGAGACTACTGAGAGAAGCCACCAAGACACCTATGACTACACTGAAGGAGTTACAAGCTTCAGCAACTGAGATGGAGAGTCTCTGCAGACAACTGCTGTCCAGGTTCTTCACCTGTAAGTTTTAAGGGAGAGTGGCAATGAGAAAGACACTGTTGGAGAAAACTCAGATCAAGGCTGGACTAGAGTTTGCTGAAAGGCTTGTGGGAGGCTCCATGGTCAAGTGGAAGAAAGTTCTTTGGTCTGATGAGACCAAAATGAAGCTTTTTGGCCATCAGACAAGATGGTCTGTTTGGAGGACACCAAACACTGCACATCACCACAAACACAGCATCCCCACAGTGAAGCATGGTGGTGGGAGCATCATATGGATGCTTATCAGCAGCAGGCCCTGGAAGGCTCGCAAAGGTAGAAGGTAAAATGAATGCAGTAAAATATTAGGAAATCCTGGAGGACAATCTGTTTCCATCTTCAAGAGAACCCATAGGTTTGGAGAACATTTATTTTCCAGCAAGGTGATGACCCGAAGCATCCAGCTAAAGCTGCACAGACATGGTTTAAAGACAACAAGGACGAGGGTTCTGAAGTGGCCCAGTCAAAGCCCAGACCTCAGTCCCACAGAAAATGAGTGGCTGGACTTGAAAAGGGCTGTTCACAGCTGATCCCCAGCAACCTGAGTTGGAACAGATTAGCAGGAAGAATGGAGGAAAACTGCTGCGTCCAGATGTGCAGCCTGATTGAGGCCCGTCCACTCAGGCTGTGATTGCAGCCAAAGGTGCAGCTACTAAATACTGACGTGAAGGGGGTGAGTATTTATGCAATCACTTATTTTATGTTAAATATTTTTATTTGCTGTTTTGTAGAAATCAGTTTTCATTTAGACATTTTTGGACATTTTCTAGTTAAAAGGCCAAATTTAATTGATCATGATTGATTTGTAAAACCAATAGAAAGGTAAAACATCGAAAAGGGGCGAATACTTTTTAAAGGCCCTGCAGATCAGTGGCCTGCATATGGAGCAAAGTACATCTGGATCAGTTGGGTGTTAATATTTTCTGAACTACAGCTTGGCTTCAGTTAGCCAGATTGATGTTCTGTGGGAGTGCTCAACATCATCATTCTAAATAAAAATAAGCTGTAAACACAAAGACGCCAGAGTGGAAATAATGATCTCCAGTGTGCAACAGGAAAATCATTTGCGGTATTATGAGAAACCCAACCAACCATGTAGCGAGAAGATAAATGAAAGCCATATAATTTTATTTTTAAGGGCAAACAGTCAGCCAGCGACAGCGACAGTTCTGCTGAAGGTCTTGTGTAGGTATGTGTGTGTTGGGCTTTATGTCATTCGTCGGATGACAGGCGGAGAATTGAACCGTGAGGAGGGCACTCCACCACCCCCTTGTGAGTGCTTCGGGTGCCAATAGTCTCACTCCATCCCTTTCAGAGTGAGGGATGTCGCTGAGCGAGATAAGCTGCGGCAGAGTGAAGAAGCATTTTAAAAAAGCAGCTGTGAAAAAGTCATTCTTGTTGCACGTTTGTGCAGGATCAAAGACTTCTGCTGCACGTCCTGCTGTGAGGTGAACACACACTCACTATCTCTCGATGCTGGGATTTCAGCGGCCTGAGGCGGAACAGAAATTAAATCGGCGGATACCTCGGATTGCTTGGAATGAACTGCTACCTCCAAATACATTTACAGTTGTAATGAGATTTCTTAGAGTGGGGGAGTTATCTGTTTCATTCTCAGTCCACGAGTGTGGGAGGATTGGTGTGTTAGAGGAAAATAAGGGTCAACCAGGAAATAAATGAATGCTGAACAGAGGTAAAGCAACATTACTGAGATCTATGCAGAGCCATGCTTTGCTCCTACACTCCACAGAAATGTGCTGTTTGCTCTCTGCTTTAAAGGCGATTCATGGACGGTGCAGTAAGTCAGCACCAGGCAACATGTTTATGCTGTGAGGTCGCTCGGGTGACACTCGGCACATGTTGGATTTTATTTGCATGGGCTGTGTTTAGGCTGCCTGCAGCTTTGAAAAATAGCCTTATTGTTACAGCAACACATATAAAACCCCCCATAACATTATGACCACTGACAGGCAAAGCGATTTATGCTGCCGTTGTTGTTGCAATATGGGAAATCTTGGTGTTGCTGTGTAACTCAGGACACACCTGTATGTTTTTGCAGAGTAGTTCACCTCTTAACATAATGTTGCTTCTTTGCTGAATAAACACGATCCACTGAGCAGGAAGTACTTCACGTTGCCTCCTGAACACCAACAAACAATCACAGTTGTTTACCGGACGCTTCTGACTAGAGCCTGCCGCTATATAACAGTCTCTTTACAGTCATGGCATGCTAACTGTTCAACATCCAGGCAGCAGAGACGATATTCCACTGTAACATGTCCTGGATGACACCATCAGTTGTTGCCCTGCTAATCCACCTCATTTGCTTTTGCTGCTCCTCTTTAACTCTTTGTCTGGCTGTATGGTTGGAAAGCTGCGCAGAGAGAGGTTGGGGTCGAGGATATGATTCTTGTCTATTATGCTGGATGAAAAAGATGGTTTGAACTTGTTCTCTCTGTCCTCTTTGGTTCAGCTCTGCATCCATGAAGCCTCCTTTTCAACGCTGGGATTTTGGGTTGTCGTTTGGGTGTCACTTTTGAGATGCTAATCAGCTGCTCCCAGTTATAAAAACAACACATTGTTGCCATGGTTACTCATCAGTTGCAACTTTCCAAAAGTAAAAATGTAAGAGCAGAGATCCTTCCAGTTGCATGATGTCTAAAACCAGAGGTTATAATTGTCCAAACATGCAACGCTTCAACCAAAAAAAAAAAAAAAAAAAAAAAAAAAAAAAAAAAAAAAAAAGAACAAATCAGAACTGACATAATGGAGTGACTGCAACATGATGCCACCATGAGTAGTTCAAGAATCAAAAAGACAAGTTCACATTCAGAGTTCAACACAATCAACTTTCAAAGTGAAATAATCATTAATTATTAAATTAAAGTTCTTATTTTCTAAATGGGAATAATGTCTTATATTTGAAAGATTTATTTTTGAGTAGAATAACAAGAGGTCTGTTATCTTAGATTTTTGGGTATGAAATAGTCCATATTTATGTGAATCCAAGCCTGAGAAAATAACTTCTCATGCTGCAAAACCCAAAACTGTTTGCATTATGCAGAAGAAATAAAGGCTGGAAAAAGGTGGTGATAAACTTAGTGATTTCCACTGCTGGAACTGCAAAAGTATTCAAATCGGTAGATTTATTATGCACAATAAATAACTTTATCTAATGGAAAATAACTTTTCTGAAGGGATTTTATGCCAGGAAATAAAAATTAAATGTAAAAGAAATCAAATTTCAATGACATTGTGTTCAAAACTGCATTTCTGCAACAAAAAATGACGATAAGGCTTTAAAAATGACCTGAACAAATTGCATGCCATTTCCAAATAATGGAGACAAATATATTTACATGGTGAGATTATGTTGATGTTTACATGGTGATAATTGCTATCACCTTTTTAACTTGATGGGCAGGGTTTCTTCTGCATGCATTTGGTGTGCTCTGCTTTGTGAATCTGCTGCAGAAATGAAGCAATTAGCAGGAGCAATGGAGCTGCAAAACATTGAGGAGATAACACAGCTTCATTACCCCCCCCCAGTACGGTGGTTAGGCATAATATAGCCAATATTTAACTCTCTCCAGTTCATGTTTCATTCATGTACAGTGCAGCCATGAACAGGGCAGCAGGGCGAGAGCAGCACAGAGATGAAATGATGATGGTTTATAATGTGTGAAATGACCTTTTCAGTCCGGTCATCCCTTCCTTGCCCTCCCAACCTTCATAGCGTCACTGAAAGCAGAATCACGCCACTTTTCCTCCAGCCACTAGCTGAAAAAAATTGTAGTTTGAGTCTGTCACTTCCATTTTCTCAGTTTCTGGGCTGCTTCACCATTTTCTTTGAAACACCAAAACAATGGAATGATTCGAACATGGTTTCCAACAAAACGGCATTTTCTTTGCATCGATAGTAACTGAAGCCGCACACCTCCTCTCTCCCTCCAGAGATGAGATCTGATTAAAAGCCTTCAGCCAACGGTATAATTCTCCAATTTACATATGAGATGTAAAGGCTGATCTGCTCACGTCGCTGCATTAGCAGATCTAATGGACAAAAGCTTTGTCCTTGACGCTTGGGAACCATCATAGGAAAAATACCGTTCAGACAGTTGATGCAGGGTTTCTGTTTGAAACAGACAGGATATTAGCAGGGGTATTAGTTGGAGCAATGTGGCTTGAAAAATGATGATTCTTGCTTGAGGCGACGTCATTATCGCATGACATGGACGTACTGTAAGACTGCCAACAGGCGTGTTGTTTTTGCTGCGCCGTACTCGACACATTCAAACACATTCTCCTCTAAACGTTGTACAGGGTCTGGCAGAAGTATTCGCATTTGATCACTTCGGTAGCAAAAACATATTCAATAAAAACTGGTAAATAATTGTGAAGTAGATGCTGCCACCACCATGTTTCACCATGGGGATGGTGATGTGCAGACTTACTTTAGTTAAATACCAGATTTGTTGAGTCTGAGACTGAGATTTGTAACCTTTACATATTCTCCTACCTGGGCAGTGGATTTCTACAGCTCCTCCAGAGTTACCTGGGCTCCTTGGCTGCTTCTCTGACTAATGCTGTCCCTTCCCAGCCTGTCAGATAAGGTGGACGACCACATCTTGGTAGGTTTACGATTGTTCCATCCTCTCTTTTTGGGTGATATTTTAACAGAGCTCTATAAAATGTTTGGATCCCAGGATATTGTTTTAAACCCTAACCCTGCTTTAAACTTTCCCACAGCTTTATTCCTGACCTTCATGGTCAATGTGCAAGTATCCATCAACGAAGGAGGCTAATTCAGATAAAAAATGACAGTGTAAAGCAGGGGTGTCCAGTCCCAATCCTGGAGAGCTACTCTCCTGCAACATTTGGATGAATCCCTTCTCCAGCACATCTGAGTTCCATCATCAGCAGGTCATTCAGCTCTGTGGAGGCATGATAAGGAGACATTCATTTAAATCACAAATGTTGCAGAAAAGTAGCTCTCCAGGACTGCGCTTGGGCGCCCCTGGTGTAAAGTCTGACTCTTCATGCCTGCTGTTAATATCCACCCTGTGCGATCAGAGTTTCCAGTTAGGGCTGGGCGACATGGCTTAGAAATAAAATCTCCCGATTTTTTTCATACCTGATCTGATTTCCGATTTTAATCTTTTTTTTTTTTTTTTTTTTTTTTTTTTTTTTTTTTTTTAAATCTCACATTCATTTATAAAAAAAGAAATTGCAGATGACAGAAAATATTTTCAAAAAGTGGCTTTTGCTTTAATCATCTCTTCCATGAGTTGTAGAACGGAGTATTAGGGCCAGGCTACAAGAATTTTTGTTTGATTATGAGAATAAAATCATAATATTAGCAGAATAAAGACACAATTTTCCAAGAAAAACATCTTAAAATTGTGAGAAAAAAATCGCTTTAATCAAAAAACTTCTAGAGTTATCAAGATCTAACGTGAGAAGCTCAGTCTGTGTGATTCTTTCCTCGAAATAGACTGTTGTTTGCATCCAAATAAGTAGAAACTGTAAAACATGCTTGTCAAACAAGATGGTTGCCCCAGGAGCGCTGACATCACTCTGAACTATGAAAACACAAGGAGTGCATTAGTGGAAAAAAAATCCTGATTTTCCAATAATTAAACCTTCAAAAACCAAAAATTCAATTAATCGATAAAACTGATTTATTGCCCAGCCCTACAATAATAAACATACAACTTTCTCCCATTTTGTCACATTACAACCACAAACTTCGATATATTTTATTGGGATTTCAGACCAACTCAAAGTAGAGCATGCTTGAAAAGTTTGGGGAAAATCTTGCTTTATTTTCAAAGAAACTAGATGCTGAAAGTTTGGCATGCATTTGTAATCACCCCCTTCATAGTGGGTCCGAATATTTGACACCACCTTCTCTAAAAACACTTGTAACTGCCTATTTGAATCGTCTAAACACCAAAAATACCTTACTATACATTAATACACACAGTGGAAACCGTCTTGGCATTACCGCTGAAGCTAACAATGATGGTCTTCCATATTTCCACTTTTGGGGGTGCAGCCAATCAGCAACAAGGAAAATGACTGTCGCTTTGCAAACACCAGCCAATGGTGTGCCAAGTAGCATTGCACCAAGTATGTCAGTTTCCCATTTTCTTTTGAATATCTTACATATGCTTTACGGAAAAACTCTGTGAATAGGTGAATTTTGCACAAATAATTTGGAATTACGTTCCACAGAAAAATCTGCAAATACTGGGTCGCGACTAGACGGGGGTCCACTGTACCGTAACACCCCAAATAAAATCGAACGCACCTCATTTTCTGTAGCTGGCTCATGATTAATTACTGGAGTCCATCTATAGGTAACCTAATCTCAGTAAAAATATGGACACAGCCTTTGTGGTAAAAACTAACACTGCACATCACCCTGAACACGCTGTTGTCATGGTGAAAAATAGTGGTGGCAGCGTTGTGCTGTGGGAGATGTTTTTCTTTGACAGAGACGCTGAAGCAGGTCAGAGTCAATGGGAAGATGGCTGGAGCTGAATACAGGGCGATCCAGGAAGAAGACCTGTTAGAGGAACCAGGAGATTGGGGTGGAGGTCGCCTTCTAGCAGGATAACATGGAAAAAACGGGGATAAGAGGGAACAAACAGGAAGGCTAGGCAGATAGAGAGAAATTTGACTGGGAAATTTCAAATACTTCTACCACACAGCAGTTTAAGCCAAGCATCAGTCACACCGCACCACTACAACCTGCTCTTCTCCTGCCAGAAAAGGTCAGTTCAGATGCATCCCTGTGTCTCCAGACACTGTAACGGTAACAGTTGGTGTCGGGTCTCCAGAGCAGAGCACTCACATGATGAACTGCAGCACAAGAAGTCCATTTCCTAAAACGATGGCAATTCTCCTCAGGGATGAGTCACTGCTTGAAATTCATAATTCAATGTCTGCACGACATCCATGATTATGTTGCGTCAGCCGCAAACATTAGACGATGCCATTCATAGGATGCATCTGTGAGAATCCACCTGAGAATGTTGTGTTAATATGTTTTACAGCAGATCTGTTCCAGCTCTCACAGCCGCTAAGTTTAAAATCATTTTCTTTAGGTGTGTTGACTGAGTTTTATCTTTTTCCCAACTCCTGAGCTGGTTTTCTATTTTAAATTCAAGCTACCTGTTGAAGAGATGGATTTTTCCAATGCAAAGATAAAGAACTGAAGAAAACCAGCAAATTGTTTGTTTTTTAGGAATTACTTTGATTTTCATCATATTTGATTAGTTTTTAAAAATAAAAGTAATACTGAACAAAAGGTTGTGAATATTACGATCACGATTATCTGATTTTGCTCCCCAGCGAGCTGAAAAAAGGCAATCAGAACATTGTGAATGAATTTAAAAAAACACATTTTCATCATGATGCATTATGAGAAACTAAAAGCCTCACTGATTGGTAGTTCGTGGAGGAAGCTGCTGGATGAAAGGAGAAAAACGGGAAAAAGTCTTACCTTTCTTTAGAGTGCGCACGTGTGAGAGGAGAATTCAGCTAATTTTCTCTGAGAGCAGTCATTCGTCATCGAGGCAACACGGAGAGCGCAGTGAAGTGCTTTCCTCCTTCCTGCAGTCAGTCCTGCTGCCTCCTCTGATGGAAAATACAATCAGAGTGGACCACCAACCTGATCCTCTTTGGCTCCGCCTCCCACCAGGGGCACTCAGATGTTCTGATTACTGAGGTGTGAGGGGCTGCTTACACTGAATCACCACCAAAGGAGCCCCTCTTTTTAGTGTTTTAGGTCTTCCTGCAGTTAGTTTTGTAACAACAAAATGATCCTACTGTAGGTTAACAGCTGGTTAACGAGGTGTAATGAGAGGCAGGTCGGGGCTCTAAATAATAAAGAGATGCAAACAGGTCAGGAATCATCTTGATTAAAGCTAAATTGTACGTTATTGATCAGCCAAAACAATGTGACTGCTGGAAAAGCCTATATAAGCAAAATGGCTCATCAAGTACTTCAAAAACCCAGATCAGATGGGATCTGATTGTATTAACTAATATTATTATCATCTCTATTGGTTATCATGGCTGCAAGCGTTTGCAGTCAGAATGGTCAGGTAACATTTCATCTGACTGTAATGTCACTGATGTGAGACATGCGTCACAATTGTGCACCAGAAGAAGCCAAATGTGGTAAATCTGGGCGTAAACATTGGCTGAAAATTATAATTATGAAAACTCTGTAACTATGAAAGAAGTGTGTGTCATTGAAGCAGTCTGTGTCATCACATCCCAATCCCACCACTCCTAGTTCTGACTACGCATCCAAACTGACTTCTCTGTCGAAGTTGCAGTCAATGCTCCACAAAAGTTCATTGCTATTAGTTGTGCTTACTTTTTAATAGCTTCCTTCGTGTTATAATCTTGTGAAAATACTGTCGGCTCCCATATAACTAAACAAACTTTATAATCGATCCACAGAGGGCTCCATCCGCTATTACTTCGGTAAACAATGCTGTGTTGTTCTTCTGCGTACAGGGGTCACTTTGGTGTTGTAAGTCGTTCACCCAGAAGTCTGATGGTGGTGGCATTTAGTTGGTAGGATGAACGACCATGCAAAAAAAATCAGTTTTCATCAAAACATCGGAATTAAGCATCAAGACCTGCTGTCAGAACATAGCCTAAGGGTTCTTGATCTTACTTTGTGGCTCCGATACAAATGTCCATGTTATTACACATCGCTGTTATTGTATGTGGGAATTTCCTGCATTATAAAAACCAGATTTGTGGCAAGTGATTATGTAAAGTGCAATACCCATAATCCTGCAATGAGTTTCAGGCCCTGCCTGGTGTATGTTTCTCAGAACTGGCGTCATTGGGTAAGATGAAAGTAGCATTGTGTGAAAAGTGAAAAGATGGTTCAGTATTTTCAACATCTTTCAAAAAAGAAAAGAAATCTTTTGCAAGATGCTGTTCACCTTTAATGTTGACAGGCCTTGAAACAGTATGACACATTTGCCTGGAAATCTGTAAAGCTGAAAGTTTCTTTTTTACAACACTGCGTGGGTCTGAGGTTCCGGAAAAACTTTAATTCACATCTGAAGTGTACACCTCCATATTAATGTCAAGAATAAAAACCTGACCCTGGCGCCCGCAGTTCTATGACGGTGTGCGTGAGTGCAATGTATTAAAGCTTAGATCAAAAGCAAAGTTTGAAAAGGAAAAATAGGTGGAAATTTATAAGTAAAGACAGAACCAGGAGCTGCACAGGCAAAATTAAGGAATCCAGCCAACTAAATTAGGTAGAAGGAACAGAGCAGAGGGATGGAATGGAAGCGAACTTTCAATTGTAGCAACACTAAATGAAGTGGGCTTTAAATATATAGGGAAGCTAGTATTAGGAGAAAACAATCAGACAGCCGTGTGGGTGGAAAGGCACACAAAGTAAAACAAGACAAACAAGCCCCTCTTCTCATTTCACAGTTTGCACATCCTATTTTCCTCCCCTTGACTCCTCTCCTCTTGCAATCTTTTTCACTTGCGGCAAAGCTGAAATGATTAAAATGAGACACGACGACTGAGGAGGATTTACAAGATACAGCATCCTTATCACTGAAGCATAATTCTAAATCTACGTTAAATAAAAATGTTTGACGGCGCTGCATCTGCTGTCGATTGTTGTCTCAGTGCCTCCCGCTGGGTTTTATGATCTATGCCAGATGAACATTTAATGTGTGTCAACATGTATAATTCTCATTTATTTGACAACATCCACAAATGTTCAGTAACCAATTTGCAGATCATTGTCTGTGCAAAACCTTCCTTCAATTCAGCCAAAAAAGGACATAAAAAACAATGAGATAAGCCTAATTAACTAATTCTGTGAAGTAAAAATATCCATTGAGAGTGTGTCATTTATTACACTCGTATATACGGTACAAGACACAGTCAATCTGTCATGGGGTGATGTGGTGAAGCACTTGTCATTTCCTTTATTTTACCCATTGTTTCCATTTTGTTTCTCTTTAAATACATTATTTTTTATCTTTAAAAAATTCCTGTCTTACAAAGATAAAACAGACGTGTAAGTAATTTATCTTTTCAAATGAATTCAGAACAGTTCCAGATTAAACTGATAGCAAGTCTCAGTGGTCTCAGTTCCATCTAAAACTATGACTCATTCAGGAAGCAGTCGTCTCTCACTGATGTCTGTAGTTATGAATCCAAAAAACTGATACTATGGATGAAATAGGCAAAAAACCTTACTGTTGAAAAAGAACATTAAAGGGATAGTTTTGTAATTTTAATGCCAGGTTGTGTCAAATAGGAGTAGTCAATAGTTTACCTGTGGTGAAAAAGTAATTAGAAGTATCATAGGTATCAAAGGGAATTGTTCTTACTATGGAGCCAAACTAACATCTTCTCTGCTTTACTAACTAATCAAGCAAAAAACTAATCACAGTAAAATAACAGCTAATCTGAGGGATGATCTCAATTTATCCAAGTTGAGCTAATCTGAGTAAGGTTAACAGCTATACAGAGTCAGGGTAAAAACTCATTAGTGTCAAGCAATCAGTTAATAAGATATCTTCTGATAAAAGTCAGGCCCATAACTGTTCAGTCAGCGTAGCAGATATTCAGCTAGTCAGACAAGCTAAATAATCAGTTGAGGTAATATTCTCTTAAAGTCAAGCTACGTTACTCAGAGTCAAGCTAACAACTCATCAGTTAGTCTAAGAGCTACAACAAGCCCAACAAGTTCTTGAGAAACTCATCTACGCGTTTACCTTTAGTCGTATTGATTCCTGCAACAGTGTCTTCACAGGTCTGCCTAAAAAAAATCAATCAGACAGCTGCAGCTGATCCAGAACGCTGCTGCTCGCGTTCTCGCTAAGACCAGGAAGATAGAGCACATCACCCCAGCTCTAAAGTCCTTCCACTGGCTCTCTGTAGCTCAGAGAATAGACTGTAAAATACTTCTGTTACTTTATAAATCACTGAATGGCTTAGCACCAAAATGCATTAAAGACCTGTTGTCATTGTATCAACCTTCCAGACCACTCAGGTCTTCTGGTTCTGGTCTGCTCTGCATCCCCAGAACCAGGACCAAACATGGAAAAGCAGCATTTAGTTTTTATGCTCAGCTAATCAGGAAAAAACTTCCAGGAAATTGCAAAACAGCCGAAACACTGAAGTCCTTCAAATCAAGGCTAAAAACCCATCGGTTTGGAGCTGCCTTTGATTAGTAGGAAGTGGAACATTGATCAATATTTTCGAATTATATTTGCTTGATGATCTTTATGATTTTGATGCATTGATATTTACTCAGTGATTTTGCTGTATACTTGCTCAATTATTTTGATGTCTATTTGATTGATGTTTTTACAATGTAAAGCACTTTGAGCTGCCTTGCTGCTGAAATGTGCTATACAAATAAATTTGACTTGACTACACAGTTTCACTCTGAGAAAACATGAGGTTCTAGCTGGGAAAATCAACCAGCCTATGCTGAAAAGACATGGGTCACTCAGAGTCAAGCAACTAAAGTCATAACTAGTTGTCAAGTTAAATATTAATCAGTCAAGCTAATATCTATTTAGAGTTCAGCTAATCTGCAATGGGTCATACTAAAAACGAACAAGAGTCAAGCAGCTAACAGTTTATCAGAGTTTAGCAACAGTAAAACAAACAATCACACAGAATTTAGTTGGGTTAATCTGTCAATCTAACAACTGACCAGTTGGTATAACATTTTTCAAAATAACTATTTAGAATCTAGCTCAGCTAATCAGAATCAAGCTAACAGACAATCAGACTCAACAACTGAGTGTCAAGCTAAGAGCCATTTTGAATCAAAGAACAGCTCATTGGAGTAGAACTAACAGCCGCTCTCAGTAATGCTAGAGGCTACTTAGTCTAACTACTCAGAAATTAACCAAGCGAGAGCAGGGTTTACTACTCTCATGCCCCTGGCATGAGCCTCACATTTTCCTCTCTTTGCCCAGAGTCTGATAATTCTCACACCAAATAAGGAAAGTTGTTGTACAACAGATCAATATTCTCCTTTTCAATAGGATATTCTTATCTGATGGTAGGCAAGCTGATTAAATTGCTTGATAACCCTTCCCTTTCCACACCTTGGCCAACACTGATAGTAAAAGTGCAGAGTCTCCCAAATCTCTGCAAATGGGGAAGAAAAATTGTGCAGATCTGATTACTGTAGAGGCAGCAAAAAATGAGAAAATAAAACCATTAAAAAAACAAACATTGATGGAATAACCTGAAATCCATATAATAACATTTAAATATGCATTTAAAAGGTTTTAAAATAATATACAAATTGTGCAAATACACAAAAAAGTATCTAATTAAATGGTTTCTCTCCACTTTAGCTCCTGTCAAGTTAGGGAACTGTGTGGTGGTCTAAGCTTTCTTCTGTTCAAAACCCTCTCCTTGGATTTATCCACATTGAGAAAAAGATCATCCTCACACCCAATCATCTGACTCACAATTTCCATATGGTGCATCATCACCATCATGATCAGACCAGTCTATGTAATTGTATTAGCATCTTTGAATATACTATGCAAATATGTCAGCATAATCAGCAAGAGAAGATTATGTAGAAGACAGGACTATGGAGAGCACTTTAGAGCTTTACATTGTTTGTGGAAAAAATCAAAACCTCAACAGTGGCAACAATGACAGTGTAGTTACTCGGGATATTATTGTCATGATTCAAGTTCTGTCCTGTCCATGCTGTGTTAGTTTTCATTCAACTCACCTGTGTCGCCTGATTGCTGATCTGTGCCACCTGGGCCCTGCTCTACTTAACTCCTCTCAGCCCCTGCCTCCCTGCCAGATTATCGACAGCCACGAGCCAGTAGAAATCCAGCGTTTCATGCCTTGCCTTCTTGTGTTTCTTCGACCCCTTTCCGTCCACGGATCTTCCCCTCCTGCCAAGCCCGTTACGGATTCCTTTGTTTCTGGATTTCTGGACCCTGACTCAAGCTCCGCCTCACGACCACCAAGTATTGCCTGTCCCTCAAGCTAAGTTTGCTATCTCTGCCTCTCCATGTATAACCTCTGCCTGATTATCGTCTAGCCCCTGGTGCTGCGTTGGATTCCCTTGTGGAGACCTTCATTGTTTCTTCCTGAGCTGCTACCAGTTCCCGATACTAAATAAACTTGTTTTTCCTTTACGTACTTCTGTGTGTGGTTGAATTTCCGGGTCCTCCCTGTGAGCTGTTACAATTATTTCATACCTTAAAGTATTAAGTTTCAAAGTTTCTTTATGATATTTTAAGTTATTAGTTACCACCTCTGGTGCATCGGCTAACACATTGTGGTTGGTAAATCTTTTCACTGGTTCCTGAGCAACATTTCCAGCTATTTCATTGTAAGTTGTCTTTTATCAAAGGCAACAGCAAACTTTTTAGTGTGCTCTGTGGTTGAGGCAAACAAATATTTGACAAGCCCTGCCATTTCTAAATCAACCATATAGCATTGCTTTTTCCACTCAGCCTTTAACCTTTTAAGACTAACTCACTAAAAAGTAAAGAATAAGCCATTGACTGCATTTCATCAGCTGTATGCTTTTCTGAAAGTTTTACTACTCAACCTCCACAGTTTTGTAAGGTGCAGTTTACTTGCTAAAACCTATGAACCTAAAGAAAGTGGCTCTTTCCACTGGCCAAAATAAGAATTGGTGCCAAGCTAGAACCAGTTTTAGGATACCACAATCAACATTTTAAATGTGGAAACAGAAATAACTGGCGCTAAGCCAATGCTAGGACTAGAAGTGTTTTTTTTTTTTTTTTTTTTTTTTTTTTTTTACTGAAAATACATGACTTATAGTCATCTTCTCAGACATCATGTAACAACTGAAATTTGTGGGAAGCATTTTTTGAAAGTATCGACTGAAAAACCTAATTTCCCCCCTTGTTGATGTCCACGCACTGCTTCTTCATCTCAAATACTAGCTAATTATGACACCCATACTCAACAGAAATCTTACACAAGCAGCATAAAAATTGTTGTTTATAAGCAAAGATGTTAACAATAACATTTTTAACTTTACCAGGAGGAAAGAAATGATGAGAAAGGAAACAAAATTGAGTTGTACAGCTACAGTGGAATCTCCTTGTTACTGTTATTTATACAAACAAGCAAGTTACATTGAAGCAAAGCTTGCTGCTACATTAATTTAGATAAGTTTCAGCTTGAAAACCCCTGCGAGCTGTTGCTTGAAAAGTTTTCATTTTTTATTTATTCATTGATTTTTGCCATATGACAATCATTTGGACATAACAATTATTACAGTGTATGTTCAGCAGTTTGAGTGTTTGAGCCTTATCATAACTGTATTATAAAAATATTAATCATTAATAATGTAATACTTATTATCAGCTAGTCATAATTATCAGCTGAAGTCCCATTTGTTCAGTGCATTGTTGGTTCTACTCATTTAGGGGATTCCATGTGGTTCTGTTCTTGGCCCACTCTTATTTTCTCTCCATATAAATGACCCATAACAAAGCATTACAGTTTCAGCTTTTTACTTATATACATATGACACTCAAATGTAATGTGCTGTTCAACACCTACAGCTTGAAAGGTGTTCAGGTATCTCTACTATCCTTTGACAGAGTAAAAGAACAACCCTGACAGCTACAACTTGTTCAAACATAGAGAAACATGTTTTTCACTACTTCAGGGAAAGCGTACTCAGCACTCTCTAGGAAAACCTTAATGAGACATCGTCAGCAAATAACTTTGGCATTTACTTTTAAATATTTGGGATCATTTGATGACAACTTTTTTAATAGGCATATTCATCTCCTATTACAACCTGAAACTCCTATGATTTGTTATAGGAAATGTTTTCTTCGCATGTAAAATTAAAACTGGTAGAATAA
Organism: Anableps anableps; assembly: GCA_014839685.1. NCBI lineage: Eukaryota > Metazoa > Chordata > Actinopteri > Cyprinodontiformes > Anablepidae > Anableps > Anableps anableps. The sequence goes on from CM026081.1 coordinate 5,777,819, forward strand.
AACTTATTGCCAGTAACTGACCATGGAGATCTAAAGCACATGAATGCATCTGCTCATGTTCTTTAGATGCTGGATAGTGTCCTTCGCATAGCACAGGAACTTGCTTTGTTTTCTCAGTCATCATTTTCTGTTCTGGACAAATATAAACAAGTCTTACCTGCACTCTCCCCTCCTAAACGGAAACCATTCTGTGTAAAATTTGATTTTACTTGTCATCCCTTTTGATTTGGGACCAAGGAAATTGCAAGCTTCTCTCAACTGACATTTTGACAAATGATGGTTCCAAGAGTAATAACTGAAAAAAAGCAAACAAAGCTTTTGGGTTTTGGCAGGTGACTCACAGAGCAACCTTCAACTGGTTGTTATACTGGCCAAGTCTCACTTGCAAAAGAGATCTGTGCCCTTTTTGAGACAAACCTGGTGGGATAAAAGAAAAGTAATGAAAATATACTGTTACCTATATATTTGCAACACATAGACTTATGCAGCTACTATTTTCTGTTCTTAAGTTTGTCTTTATAACACTTCTGTATAATGGCGACATGGTGGAGTTGTGGTTAAGGCTGTAGACTTGCAGCATGTTCTCTCCGTGCCATTGGTACTACACGTTTGCTTATTAGGTCTTGTTCTCAGATATGTGGGTTTGAAAGGTTGTGCATATCAGATTAAACGTTCGGTTAATTGGCACGTCTAAATCGCCCTTTAGTGTGGGTGGGTATGGGTGTGGCGGCTGTGAGTGAATAGCAATCTCTGCAGAGTTTATCCCATTCATCATTTATTGATGATTTGACAAAGGCTTCATCTTTTTCTGTTGTCTATGGGTTACTAAAATTCCTTTTTCTCCATAAACCTGTCCACTAGTGGAAAGCTGAGTGGAAGGAGAAAGTGTGGGCAGACACCCTCTATGAGAGGAGTGTAAACCAAAGAAAATCATTGCCAAATAAATTGACTGATTTGAGTCAGTTACAGACATAAAAGGTCTTAAATGAAGAAACTGGCTGTTCACAGTGGGTTGTATCTACATATATTAATGGAAAGTGGAGTGGAGGGAAAAACTGGGGTATAAAATGGTGCACAAGCAACAGAGAAATTCAGTTTTTCTGAAAAATATTGACATTGGGATGACTGTAGACTTAACAGTTATTCACACAAGGTAATTACTTAAGAAGTTGGCTGTTCATACGCAGCTGTATGCAAACATATTACTGGAAAGTTAAATGGAAGGAAAAACCGTGGTAGTAAAATGGGCACAAAAAGGAAGATGACCCAAAATATAACTGTATGTAATGAAGCTATGTTAGATATTAGTTTAACTTTTGAATTGAATTAATGAAATAAATGAACTTTTCCATGATATTCTATTTTACTGAGATGCAGCTCTATACAGGCTGCATGGTGGCACAGTTGGTAGCACTGTTGCATTCCAGCAACAGTTCAGATCATGGCCTTCGCTCTTTCTGCAAGGAGTTTGCAAGTTCTCCAGGTATTCGAAGGTTCTTTCTGGGTACTCTGGCTTCCTGCTAAACCATGACTGTGAGGTTAATTGGTGTTTCTAAACTGACATTAAGTACGAGTGTGTGTGCATGGTTGTTTGTCTTGCGTGTCTCTGTGTTGCCCTGTGATGGACTGGCGACCTGTCCAGGGTGTAACAACCCTTTCGCCCAATGACTGAGAGACCAAGCTGAAGGATGGTGCCCTGAGTACTTTCTGGTAACCTTTCGCAACTCCTTGTATGTTAAAGAAAGTCTGCTTTATTGAATTATCTGTGGCCCTTGCTCAGAATTAAACATGAATAAAATGTTATGAGGAGTGAACATCAAATTTCCTCTAACTTGACGTCTAATTTTATTCTATATTTATTAAAAGGTTGGAAATGTCTGAAGGCACATCGCCTCTCTCTTTCTCATTAAAGACATCCTCCAGGGTGGTGGCGTTCAACTGCATTCAGGCAAAAAAAAAAAAAAAAAAAACTGGAGAAACAATTAGGTCCTCTAATCTCACCAACACAAGCCTTTACCTACTTATGAATAATTTAGTATTTAACCAGCTGAAGCTGATAACAACAAAACATATTTCTCTCTGCCAAGTGGAAGCTGGAGCTGCAAGTGTTTGTCTTCCCCTGGCAGTAGAAGTAGGGAGAGAGGAGGGCTCTGTTGAAGTGTAATCTGTTTCATACCCGCAGTCGGCTAAAGCGAGACAACATCAGTTATGAGAGGATGCAGTGAGAGTCGTGGTGCAATAATGCCTCTTTGAGATGCCTATCTGCCAGGAAGGCGAGGAACCTGACCTTTAAGCAGTTCTGATATTTGTTTCTAGAAAGCTAGCACAAGAATTATGCAGAAACTGCCCAAACAGCGGCATGGCTGCAGGTTAAGTAAAGTTTATAGGTTCAGTTATAAATCTGCAGAGGAATTCAAGGAAAAGGGAAGAAACATTTCACATGATAAAGAAATAAATGTGTTTAATAACACTGAGTCATTCTTTAAACCACAGGAATACTGTCAGGCTGTCATTTCATGGCAGGAATTTCTGAAACAGCATCTAATGGAAGTTCATGACCCATGGAAAATAAAAGCGTGCTCACGGGGGGAGTTGCAGAAACAAACAGCTGTAGCTTTTTGCTTGTTCACGGCTCAAAGATCTGAAGCTTGACACATCGAAGCTATGAGTCCCAAGATCAGGTGTGGGTTTTGTTTTCACTTCAAGTCCTTTTTGGAAGTGAAAGTGGGGCGAGACGAGGACCTGGGGGGATTTACAGCAAGCAGTGCAGCCAGTGTTTTTATTTTTATTGTTTCATTTGACTTTTTTGAAAAAAATCACAGCTCTTCTCTGTTGTACCATTACTCATTGTCTATTCATATATTTAATATCTCATAATAAATGAGACAGAGAAAAAAACGTTTCAGTAATACCTCTCAGTAGTGATTTTCTGTCGCATCACCACGGAGGAATTTTGGCCCACTCGTCTTAACATTCATTCAGTTAATTGAGGTAGATGTTAATCTGTTAACATCCCACCACAGTGTTTCAATCAGAGCTTTGGACTTTGACTAGGCCATTACATAGGCCACAGCACCTTGATTCCTTCCTTTTTCCAGTTCTCTTTATCTCCAGCAGCCATTGGACGGGAGGTGGGGTACACCCTGGACAGGTCGCCAGTCCATCACAGGACAACACAGAGACACACAGGACAAACAACTATGCATACTTTCATACCTAAGGACAATTTAGAGAGACCAACATAACATGAGAGTCACGTTTTTGGACTAATGGAGGATGCCGAAGTACCTAGAATTTGCGAATACTTTGTTTCTCACTTCTTTATTCAAATTTCTATAGATTGGATTCCAAACAGGCAGTATGTGCTTAAGCTTTTTCTAATGATCCTGCCATAAATGTTAACATTTTACATGCAAACTGAGATCTGTTGAGTCTGAGATGGACCTCTTGAGTTTTTTTTGAATTTCAGTAATCATTGCATGTGGGTGACCTCAGAGTGAATTTGCTGGAACATCCAGTTCTGAGGAAATTGGTCACCATTTGAAATGCTTTCTATTTGTTAGTCCCCCTCACTGCAGAGTGATGGACTTTATAATCCTTCCCAGATTGACTGCCAGCAATAGTTGCTTCTCCAAGGTCAGTTGATCTCTTAACGTAATCTTTAAAATTGTTTTGCTTTGAACAATTTTATGTGTGCTTCTTAAAATTGTTTCCCATCATTTTCACCAATTTTAACCAACTGAAAAATATGAATCAGACAAAACAAAAGTTCAAGGAGACCAGTCTGAGGACGATGTGAGAAAAATGCTCACCAAAAGTTGTAATAGAAAACCACACACCAGAAAGATCTATAACTTAGATCAATACAGCCAGAGGCAGCAGACACATGAGACATCTCTGTCACTGAAGATAAATATATTATCTCTGCATCTGAGACAGAACTGAAGGAGGGGAAAGTTTGAGAAGGAGTGGTGGTCACCAACCTGTGGTAAGGTTGCTGGCCTGTTGAAGAAACCATAAATAAGTCAGTCTGAAACAATAACCTGAGAGAAGAAATAGCCTATTTATCATCCTTAAGATATTATTGATACACTAGGCACATCCTAACCTCCATTAAGGGTCCGCATCGGTACATCTGGCACAGATCTCTGCACAGAAAAAGGCGAGCGCCACCTACCTCGAGGCAGTGAGTTTAATTCATGGAACCCAGTGTTTCTCTTTATTTCTTTCGATGGGCTAAAAGCCATCCAAAACATGTAAATGTTTGAGGAAGCCACAGGCATCTGTCATCCCTTTTTGCATGCCTTTTATCTGGGGGCTAATTGATGTTGTTAGTGCATTTTAATCTAGTCAAGCTTAATCATACTTCCACAGCATGCAAGTCAACCTTCAGTGGAGTAGAATGTATTTTATCTGCATCCAAATAGCAGAAAGAATAAATACCACCCAGTAAAGAGACAGATCTTACTGTACAGGAGCATTCAGTGCTGCTGTTATTTTATTTCAGCAATGGAATCCACAAGGTTAACCTCGTTATACTTAAAGTGAAATGTGGATGTTGCATAAGAGCAATGAAAAGGATTTCTAATACAGAAATGTTGTGGTATGGCCTATATAGTCATGGAAAAGGCTGCAGTTGTTTATCAGACAGTTACAGACACCCTCTAAAAAGAGGGTAAGCCATAAAAGGTCCTAATCAAAGAAGTTAGGTGTTCACACTGGGCTATGTCTTACATTTTAACGGAAAGTTGAGCTGAAGGAAAAACTCTGGGACAAAAATGTACGCAAGCAACAGGAAAATTTAGTTTCTCTGAAAATGTATAATTATGATGTGGAAGACCAGCAGACAGTTCAGGTAAGAGTAAACCACAAAAGGTCATTACTACAGAAGCTGGCTTCAAACATATTAAAGAAAAGTTTAGTGGAAGGAAGAACTGTGCCCCAAAAAGGTGCACTCTCTGGAAATAAGAATCCTACAGCCAATAAAGTCCAGCAGACATTATTTGACATCCACCTTGTGATGGTAAGTCACCAAAGGTAAATGCTAAAAAGGCTGACAGATGAAGTGTTGTATTCAAATGTATTCCTGGAAAGTTTAGTGGAAAGAAAAAGTGTAGTACAAAAATGTGCACATCAGGGCTACATGTTATTACAAAATTTTGCAATTGTGATATTATTAGCAAATACTTTTTCTCATCTCTGCTTCAAATTCTCTACAACCTTTAGCATCCTGGGCCTCATAATCTGTGTCAAGTGTGAGCATCTACTGCAGTGACACTGATCAAGAGATCAACACTGACCATGAATAATAGAGTTAATACTGGATTGGTGTGGGAAGTGTAAACTTATGAACTCTTGAAATATCAATTGTTGCATTCCAAATAATCATTTGTAACATTAGTATTACAAATACTGATAATTAATGTTATATTTTTGATATATTGTGCACAAGAAAGTTTCAAGAACCACCACCCACAGAAGTATAGAGGACATGGGGAACAACCTTCATTGCTTATCTTGATACAGCATCCTAGAGTCTGGAGGAAAAGTGGAGAGGCGCAGATTTCACGTTGCTTGAAGTCCAGAGTGAAGTTTCCACATTCAGTGATGATTTAAGGTGCCACCATGTCATCTGCTGGTTCTGGTCCACTGTGTTTTTTCTGAAGTCCAGTGTCAGAGCAGCTATCTATCAGGAAATGTTAGCACACTTCATGCTTCATTCTGCTGACAAGCTTTATGGAGATGCTGATTTTTATTTTCCAACAGGACTTGCTTCCAACCCATACTGCCAAAGGTACCGACACCTGATTTAATTATCAGTATACTGAGATTCCCCTGTATATTCCCTTGTGAGACTATTATATCTGCATTTGTTTGTTGTTGCACAACAAGCATAAATCCATAAAACAGCCCATCCTTGCAGGTGAATGAATATGCTGCCCATTCTACAGCAGTATGATGTAAAAGATCTGATTGATAAAGGAGTTTGGCACAATGAGAGCACTGACACATCCTGGGAAAGGTTCAAGGTTTGGTTGCTGAGAGCACATGATTCATAGACAATGAAACCTTCATCATGAATCACCAATATTAATGCAAAATCCTGCAGAATATCTTATGAAAATTCAAAAATGTGAATTTTCAGCTTTTAGAAAAGAGCTACCATGTTTGACTGTGAGTTCGATGGTTATTTTCTGAAATGCTTTGTTAATTTTAAAGATTATAAGAGATATAACACCTTCCAAAAAGTACCACATTTATCTCTCCAGTCCAGAAAATATTTTCCTGAAAATTTTGTCATCAGTGAAGCGGACCTTAGTTGTGTTTTTTTTTTTTTTTTTTTTAACTAAGTGAAAGGTTGCTATTTTTTTTTTATATGTTTTTGTTGAACAATTGCTAAATTATTATTAAAGCTGTGGCAGCAGGAAGCATTTCTTTGCAAAGAATTGTGGGATGTAGGAACTGAATAATATAATGGTTGATGCCATCAGCTTTTTTCAGTAAAAACACAGTATGATTTTATAAAAACTGCAAAATATTTTTAAAAGCTGAAGCTCTTGACAATAGTCCAGTGTCCTGTGATTTGATTAAACATAGAATGGTACTTCTAGTGGAAAGTAAAGAAAGGCATTTCACTGAGTGGCAAATGATGTAGAGTGAGCACACAAAGAGCAGAAGGTCTTTGAATGAATCTGAAAGATTGTTCCATTAATTTCTATGGGACTAAATTGAAAAAAACATAACAGTTGTTAATAGGAGAAGTCACAGCAATAATTTCATGAAAGAATTAGATGTCCTGATATTTCAATAGCCTAAGTTCCACAACAATTGCAAACTGTACAGAAAAAAGTAAACCATTGTTGGATCTACACCATAATACATTTTAAGTACTTTAACTTTGAAATGAAAGTTCAACAGCTGCCTCAAAACTACAATGCTGAGAAGTTTAAGAACTGTCAGGACAATTTACAACCACAAGTTAAACACTGGAAAAGACAATAACTTACATTCTGTGTAAAAAAAACAAAACAAAACAACAAAAACTCATAACAAATGGAGCTTAAGAAAAAATTAAGCACAGAAAAAATAGCATTGCAGATGTAGATAAGGAGAGTTACATACGGTGTAAGCCAAAGATGGTCACAAGTCTTCTTTTCCCAAGTCTAAGTGAAGTCTCAAGTTTTGAGGAGAAAATTTAAGTCACATCTCTAGTTTGTGGGGTAAAATTTCAAGTTAAGTCTCAAATTGTTTGGGGGTAAGTCCAACTCAGGTGTCAAGTCTCTGAGAGACAGACCCAAGTCAAGTCTCAAGTTTGAGGTGCAAGTCCAAGTGAAGTCTTAAATCTTTGAGGGCCATTTCAAATTCAAGTCTTGTGTCTTTGAGGGGCGTATTCAAGTTAAATCTCAAGCCTAAGTCCAAGTCAAGCCTGAAGTTATTGAGGGAAAATTTTAAGTCATGTCTCAGATCTTTAAGGACGAAGTGCAGTTCTACTCTCAAGTCTTTGAGCAGAAAGGGCAGTTCAGGTCTCAAGTTTCTGAAAGACATCCAAGTCACATCTTAAGTATTTGAATTCAGTTCAGTTTCAATTCAGTTTATTTATATAGAACAAATGTCATTCCGAGGCACTTCACAAAAAAAAAAAAAAAAAAAAAAAAAAAAAAAAAAAAAAAAAAAAAAAAATCAATCATATATACATTCCAGTTGATTCTAGTTACCAAACAGTACAATGAGCTCAATTAATTATTCAAAGTAGGTCAAAAAGTTTCTACGGAAACCCAGCAGATTGCATTGAGTCACTGACTTGCAGCATTCGCTCCTGCTGGATGAGCATGTAGCGACTGCATGGCATTGTGTTGTTGACTTTACAGCAATTCCTCATACCGAGAATGCATGTAGCGACAGTGGAGAGGAAAAACTCCCATTTAACAGGAAGAAACCTCCAGCAGAACCTGGCTCAGTACAAGTGGCCATCTGCCACGACCGACTGGGGGTTTGAGAAGACCGAGCAGAATGCACAAGAAAAACAGATTAACTGATGTAAGATTATTTTTGATGTTCTTGAAAGTAAAACGTTAATAGCAGGAGAAGGAGAACAATTAGTTGATGGCAGCATTATCTCAGCTGAAGCCCTCCTCCAGGAAGGCATCACAGCCAAACAGAACGCCAGACCAGGTGTAGCTTCTGTGGAGAGAAAATAGAGAAAATAACTGAGAGAAAACAAAAAGTTAACAGTTGAAATAACAGCAAATAATGCAAATTGGAGAGTAGTAGAAGAAGAAAGTGAGAAAAAGTGGTCAGTTTGTCCGCCAGTAGCCTAAACCTATGGCAAAATCACTCCAGAAATAGCTCAGGAAAACCTAAGCCGGTCTAATTATAAGCTTTATCATAAAGGGAATTTTAAACCTAGTCTTAAAAGTAGACAGGGTGTCTGGCTCAAGGACGAAAACTCTAGAAATTCTAGAAACATGTTTAATATGGGACTTAAATGGCATATCCTTCTCAAAAATAACACAGATGTTCATTACTTTATTATCTGAGGCCAATTTAATGCCATCCAGATCAAGTGATTGACTAAGCAGTGTCTTTTTCAGAGGTTCATGTCCAAAAACAACCACTTCTGTCTTGTTAGAAATTAAGAGAAGAACATTTAGTGTCATTCAGGTTTTAATGTCCTCAAGGCATGCCTGTAATCTAATGGATTGGATTAATCAGGATTTATTGGTAGATATAGCAGCATAACAGTGGAAATTTATCCCATGCTGTCTGATGATTTTTCCAATTGGAAGAATTGGTCCAAGCACAGAGCCCTGTGGTACTCCACAAGTAACCCTAGAGTGAGAACAAGATTTATCCTTCACATGAACAAACTGTAATCTGTCAGACTGATAAGATTTAAACCAGCCTAGTGCTGTTCCGTTGATACCCACATGTTCAAGCCTTCCTGAGAGAATATTGTGGTCCACTGTATCAAAAGCAGTGCTGAGATCAAGCAAAACCCGAACAGACACAAGTCCATTGAGTTAAGTCTCAGGTTTTTTAGGAACAAGTCCAAGTCTCAGTTTGGGGACAAGTCCAACTCAGGTGTAAAGGTTGTGAGAGAGACCCATTTCAAGTCTAAAATTTTGAGGGGAAATTCAAATTCAAGTCTTGTGTCTTTCAGATTTCCCTTAGGGCGCTCTTTCATTACCATGACAGACCAGAGTAATACCTTCATTACTGCAGAGAAAGCTCTGACCCATCTATCCAATCCTAATCCCTCATCTTACTCTCTGTGACATAAAGAAAGCTCTATTCTCCATTTGATGCAGAGTCTTACCTTTGATTTGGAGGAAGCAGCCCCCCTTTTTCTGGTTGAGAACCATCGTCTCAGACATAAAGCATCTGATCTCTTATCTCAGCTTCTTCATACTCAGCTGTGAAATTTCCCAGTGTGGTAGAGTCCATGGATGACACAATGCTCTAAATTTTCCATTTCCAATCACTGAAAGAGGATCTGCACAATATATTCAACCACAATCATCATTACAATTTCAATTTGTTCAGTGTTGCAGTCACAAGGGACTGTTTGGACAGAATATATCAAGTGAGCTGCATTAACATTTTGCCTGCCAGCAATATATTTGGCCAGCTAGATGGACTGTCACTGCCCTTGAAGCCCAAACCTGACAAAGATTTGGATGGCTGAATTGCTTAAGCGCACAGAAAGTGGTGGTGAGAGGAAGATGATGGAAGACAACTACAAGAATGAAGAACATATGAGTAAATCACAACCAGTCAGTGGGTTAATTTGAACCACAGCTCAAACGTCATCACAGTATTAATCAACAATTTTGCAATCATATGTTTCTTTAAGCAACCAAAAATCAAGGTTGTCCCAGTCTTATCATGGGGTTTTCTAAGAACTGCTGTCAAAGATGGCATCCGATGTTTAAGGTCTGAAAATAGGAAGATAAACCATGTTGAAAAAATGATGAAGAAAAGAAAAACATTGGAAAAAAGAAAAAAATCGAAAGATGAATAAAAGGGAAAAGAAAGAAATAGGAGAAAAAGGATCCAAAAAGGGGGGGATGTTACACATTTTCATTTCATAACATAAATATTTATGCACTTGCTTCCATTAACTGCGCTGGACAGTGTTTTCCTCCCTGCAGAGACACCGCTAAATATGTGTTCCAGAAAAATTATGTCGATCCTAATTTAATTCCCTGAGATGGGGATGTCTCTGGAGAGATGTGAGAGAGCATCTACAGTATTATCTAAAATGCACTTAGAAATGAGCCAAATAGGATTTGAAATGAGCCCTTTGGTTTCATTAACTTATAAAGACTCTGGGGTTTATGAAAGACAGAACTAAGTAAGTAAGAAGTAAATGAGGTAGAAACAATGCTTAAAGCTAGAAGCTAATGGCTGGGATTTATCTTAAACGTCCTCAGGTCTATATTAAACTCTGCAAACAGAGGGATTATGTTCATGTTTGCAACCAAAAGTGGTTATTTCCCTATTTTACAGTGCAAGACATTAAAGGATGAAACTAATCTGTTTGCATGGAGTAAATATTATGCACACAGGGTAAAAAAAAAAGGCTGTTTTGATGATCGAAGAGTCCTAATTTTTGTTTCAGATCGATTAATTTTTTTTCAATGAATAAATTTCACTTGATCTTTTTACATGGAAACACTTCAGCATAAAAAGACAGGCTGCCAAAATGTTTGTTGCACAACACACAAAATGGTTGAAATGAGTGCAAAAGCAACACTTTATCCACAGGAAGAAGAAAAACAATAGGAAAATATTCAGAAAGTTTGAACAACTACTGATCAATATCATTTAAGAAATTAAGGATGACTCAAGACTTTTACTGTGTATATATGGAAATCAAAAGATCTCTATACATTGCACTCATTGGAATAAATCAGTTTCCCATTAATGTAGTCAGGTGACATCATGGATGATGATTTATAACTGTAGATGAGTTAAGTTCCTGATTAAGGCCCTCTTCACAATGTATAAGAACGACAGCAAATATTTAACTTTAGCACCATCAGTTTTCCCATCTAATCTCAACAGTTTCCATGTACCTGCTGATGAAAAGCATCCCCTCAGCATGATGGAGCCACAACCGTGTTTTTACCCTGGGAATGATGTTTTTCGTCTCACGTGGTGTTTTGCATGTGGGTCAGAAAGATCAGTTTTGGTCTCGTCTTACATGTTTTGGCTTCTTTAGGCCTCCTTTCAACAATGTCCTTCTTTTTGGTGGATCTCCATGTTTTGATATATTTCTTTCCATGTTCAGAACGTTTGCTTTACTTCACATTCAATTGTGTGACTCGAACATTATCTCTGAGAGACAAAAGAACACTCAGATAAATCACCTCAGGAGAGGAAACGCTGTTGGGAACTTCACAACCCAGCGATCCGGGCTCTTTGAGTTGAGCAGGGTTTCCTGCCAGCCCTCCTCCCCCCAACGCGAGAGAAGCCTTTCTCCCTCACAGAGGTTTTTATTTTTAACCGAAACAGCAGCAGGAGCTCTGGTTTTGTCAGCAGTGAGAATAGGACCCTGAAAGCCACTTGATATTTTTCATGCCAGCAAATATGCCTTGGCGATAATGCTGGAATTCATTTCCAGTGACTTTTTAACGCTTTCTGTCAAGCAGAAACCAGAATCTGGTGTTTGTATTATTAAAGTGCAACGAGACCCCATATTGATGGTTCATGTACTCCGAGAGCCTTAAGACGTTTAATTCATTTGCTTGTATCTGTTTTATTAATTGTAACAGCTGGGATGTTAAGTAACAAATATCAGACAGTCAGAGGTTTTATAGTAATACAACAATAGGAATAGTAAATGCAGACTGTTTTGTCCTTTCATAAATCCTCAGCTGTGCAGGTGTTCAGTCTGATTTAATGTAGAAAGAAAAGGATGTTGCTGATATGCTGTTTGGAGTCTGTAATATTTCATTCTTATAGTAAAAGCTTCAGTGATGTTCATGATGTAAAGCTTTTAACATTTGATTTTTTTTACTTGGCTCACCAAATTCTATTTGTGGTTCTCACAATGATTAAAGTGGTGCTGCCTTAACTGTGCCGCCTTATTTATGATGGTAAGAAGTTTATATCTGAGTGCAGTTAGTTCTTATGAGATGTCCTTGGTTTCCTGCCATGTGCAGAGACAGACGGTAAATTTTAGATTGTTCCCTGTAGTCGGAGGTGGGAGGTCTGTTCATGGGGTTGGAAGGAAAGTCTGGCTGTTGTTTTCAAGGACGCGTTAGAAGTGTCTCAGAAAACTGACAGTCTGGAAAACTGCTTTAACCATTCATCCATGGATGTTTTTTACATATTTTTTTCACATATTTGTTGAAATTATCATTGTGTCATGACAGTATAAGACAGATAATCTGTGAAAAAATCAAGCTCCTCTGCCTTCTCCCAGTGCTCCCAGGACTAACTGCAGAAATCCACTAGTCAGTCAGAAACAACCAACCAGAGCCAGGAGGAGGGTCTTGGTGCTGTCAATCACCCTCTGCTCACACACTCGCCCTTCCTCTCTGCTACGCTACCACAACGTAGCTACCACTTATGCTAAAGCTGGTTAGTTAGTTACTTGGTTAGAAATCAATTGTTTCCTTCCACTCAGAACACTATGCCCTCAAACAACTTGGGAAAGCCCAGATGCCATCACTGCTCTATAAGTTTCTCATGGGGTAACTGGCAACACTGTCAAATAAAGACACGTGTGGATGGATTTAAAGGGGAAGTATCATGTAAAATTGACTTTTTTGAGCTCATATTATAATGTTATTCCCTCATCAAAAACATACTTGGAGTGTTGCTTTGATTCTTTAATGCATGTTTGAGAAATCCTTTAATCTCCCGTGGCAACCATTCAATTGTGCAAAACACCTGGATGGACCTAGTGCCGTCTTTGAGACCCAGCTCAAGCTCAATTTCAAGGCATTAAATTATGAAGTCAAATTTCTTTTAAGTCATATTTGATATAGACAGCATTTTTGTAACAATGGAAGGCAACATAGTTACTGGATTGTGCTATAAAATAATTCTATCTGCCTGGATAACAAAAAATACTGCCTCTTTAAAGGCAGTACCTCAAACACACTGCTTCCTTGTGTGACATCATTGAAAAATCACAAGAAAACAGCCAATCAGGAAGAGAATTTTGAACCTCCAGAAGTGTCCTTCATACCTTGGCTCAGAAACTGTGGCAGAAGTACCATTGGTGGTGGTACTTGGGCTTCCTTTAGTGGTACTTAAAGGAAATGTTGCTATCAGTTATGTGCAAGGTTGGAACTTAAGTCCAGGAATGATATCCAATCCAACAAAACCATGTTCAAATTCCAAGTTCAAAAACCGGTTAGATATGCTAGGTGATGATGCTAATACTGTTAGCAACACACAAACTAATAATATTTTTCTCACCATTTTGTAGTAAAACTGTAGCAAAACTACATCAGACTAAAGAGGATTGTATTGCACTGTCTGGGAAACATAAATATTGAAAAATAAACAGTTTATTCTTATATGCTTTAAATCTAGAACTTAATTTTGGATAAATGTCCTGTGCTGTGATAAAATTCAGTCAATCTCAACTCAGTCTCAAAACATCAGCCACGAAGTGGGAGCCTAAGCACAACTCAGTTACAAACTAGCCTATGGACATTAAAGTTGTTTTGGAGTGGAAATCACAAGGCCTTGACTAAGCAGCACCATAAATTTGAGGACAGTGCTGAAAAGATATTTCAGGAAAGATAGCCTACAAACCTGAATCAGCTACACCAGATCTATCAGGAAGAATGGGCTAAAATACCAGCAAGCTGTTGTGAGAAGCTTATGGAAGAATTCACAAAATGTCTGACCCAAGTCACATCTTTGAAAAGGCAATTCTACCAAACTCTAAGAAAATGAATAACTTCTGAACATGAATAAAGTTTTTTTTTTTTTTTTTTTTTTTAAAGTCCTTAAGAATCTCTCCAGGGAAGAATAGAAACAGTTATGATATATCTAACGGACCTAAAAAAAAAAAGGAAAGATTTTGCCTAATGTAATGTCACAGTGATAAAAAAAAAAAAAAAAAAAAAAAAAAAAAAAAAAAAAAAAAAAAAAAAAAAAAAAAAAAAAAAAAGTTACAAGTACGCAGTTTATGTAAATATATGGTTTAAACTATATTTATCATCCATCCAACCACTTGTCAGGTTTATTTGGGGTCTGTTTAGTGGTAACATTCAACTTAAAAATAAATTTCTGTAAAGAAAATGTCTTGAAAATTTCGTACTTTTGAGTACAACACCATGATGTTGATAATTACTTTTCTAAAAACTGATTACAGATTACTTTAATTGTTTTCTTCCCCTTTAAATCACCCCACTTGAGTGGCACAGGAACTCCATGACCGCGACCAGGTAAGAAACAAACGGGGATTTGTGTGCGCATGCGCTGTTAAGGAAAAACAAGGAAGTTTTCCCCTAAAACATTGTGGATGGGACTGAACTGAGCAACACAGCGAGGCTAATAGTATTTATTCTGCCTCATGTAAAGGTAAGAGAATCAGCAGCAGAACAGAAGCGGACTTTTAAACGAAAGAAGTCCCGTTTGTTCATTTTGTCCGTATTTTTTCCAGCGTAATTTCTTATAGGCTAATGCTTGAGCTAATTAGGCAGCTAATACGGTGAACTCAAACCGTAGGCTTTTAATTTTGCAAACAACGGTTTATAAATCAGTTAAGCGCCGTACAACGCCATACAAAAACCTCTTCAATTTGACGAGATTTTTAACGTCTGACTAAACTCTACCTGTATTAAATCTCATCCCATTCAACTACATCCTTCTCAAAAGATTAGCCCCTTAAAGCTACTATACATATTTACTATTACAACCAATAAAATTTACTTTAGCTTCAGTTACCACCTATAGAACCTGTCTTAATAAGTTTTTATGCTAGTTTTATTGAAGGCTAATTATTTGTCCAAGAGATAAACTACCCTCCCAAGAACAGGCCTCTGATGACATCACGAAAGGCATAAGGCAGCTAATCGACTTACTAGTCATCTTAGTAAGCTAGAGAACTTGATCAAAACCCCCAAATCCAGGTATTCAAAAAGTTAAGGATGTATTAGAAGTGTTTTTCCCTCACACATTGAGAGGAATGAGTAATCCCCTTTTTGGCATAAAAAGGCATAACTATGTAACATTGACAACATACAAACATAATTTGATAAGATTTGGAACCCATTAGGCATAAACTGGATCGCTCATCCCCTGTTCTCCCATTCAGATAAAGGGAGTCCTAGACATCTCTAGACACTTAATAAACACATTAAACAGCCTGTCAGTTAGCTGGAAGGGCTACTTTTATTTATACTTTTTTTTTTTTTTTTTTTTTTTTTTTTTTTTTTTTTAATTTTTCAACTCAGTTTACAGTTTTAGGACAAACTGGTCAAATCCAAAAGCATTAGTAGCCTTTTCAGGTTTTTATCTAACTGGGAACCCAAAACTAACTAAAAAAACAGAATGTCTTCCCTTTCCTTTGTTCTTCAATAGAAATTTGGGATTTTATGAAAAACAAATGGCGATAAGGGCATTTCTTCTTGTTCATTTGCCTACTTGTTCTTGTTGCCAGGTTCTTATTTGTTTGGATTATACAGAACCAGATACAAAGGAAGATATAACAAGCGGTGGATAACTTGGACTATTAGTCTGCATTTCTCTTTCCAAACAGCTATTATGCCACGCTGACGGCAGCTGGAAGCAACATGTTGGCTGCTGGATTATCCAACAACAAGGTGAAATATTCCCGACTGGCTGCTGATGATGACGGCTACATCGACCTGCAGGTGAGAGACTCTGAACCAGTCCTCCTCATCGTTAAGTTTTCAACATTTTCAGTGAAGGAACACGCAGTTAGGATCCCTTAAAAAGACATTAACACTGCTGGAGTTAACCAGGGCTGTGCCACGACTACTGATTTTTTTCGAGACATCACTTGAGGAAAAGCACAAAGAGATATTTGAAGTAAACATCAACTTTAAGTCCAAATATTTGATTGAATTGTATAGCCTTTGTGTCAAATTATTTGTTGGTTGAAAAGCTTTTTTGTTTGACTGGATAATAAAGAAAAGTTGTGTTCCACATATTGACGCAGCCAAATTTCCTGCGTGCCAAATACTTTAGTTCAAGAAGAGTCCACCAAAGATCCCCTACAAGGCTATCGGCGTGGCGGTAATCCTGTTCCTGATCGGCTCCTTTTTGATCATCTTGGGAACCCTTTTTCTGGCGGGGATCATCAGGGTTGAGGTGAGTTTGGTCAATCAATGTGATAAGCTTCCAGTCAAGTTTCTTCTTGATTTTCTTGCCTCCAGCAGAACTTGAGGTTTTTCACATGTAAAGTACGTCTGGGGAGGATGCGTTTCTGACCCTGCTTTCTAATGTTGATTCTTCGCTCAGTTATCTCTGTGTCAACGTTTGTCGTTTGGGCTTTGGAGCATTTTTATGTGTGCAAGATTCCTAGCTCGAAGTTGATTGGCTTACCTGACCAACATTTCTCTGAAAAAGGTCATCAGTGAACTAAAATTGTTGTAAAAGCAGCTAGAGTCCAAAGAAAAACCCTAAAAGAGCCTCAGAAATCCTGCAGAACCATTAGGCCATAAGTGATAATAACTGAACATATAATAAGTTATTAAATAAATGTGTATGTATGTGTGTGTGTGTGTGTGTGTGTGTGTGTGTGTGTGTATATGTATGTATATATATATATATATATATATATATATATATATAATATTTCTAATATAAATACATATATATATATTTCTAATGTATAATATTTCTAATATAAATACATATATATATATATATATATATATATATATATATATATATATATATATATATGTGTGTATGTATGTAAAAATAAATGTCAAAACCATACAATTATACAAGTATTTATTTTATATAATCAGTTTAGTCCAGTGATAGTGTGTCATGAACATAGCTGTCAGACTTACTTCTAACACTACTGTAGAGAACATGATTGGTTCACAGCTGAGTTGCTGTGCACTTTGACCAATCAGATTGTGGCAAGGGGAAATATTAAATATGTAAATTTTAAAAATTATTTTATTTAATTTCACAGTATAATAAATTGAGATTTAAATGATTCCTGTGTGAATATTAATTTAACAAATTATTTATCTATTGAATTGTTGCACTTGAGGCCCTTAATACAACACAGAAGAGTGAAATAATTATCTAAAATATGCTGTTAATTATATTATTTGATTAACATGTAACACATGAGTTTTAAATACAAATTATTAGCTTAAATTAGTGAAATATTTTAAATTTGAATGGTGTTGCATGTAGTGTTATTGAATATCTGTTACTAATGTTATTTATGTCAAAACATAAAAAATATTTGGTAAACAGATTTGTTATTTTATTGGATCTTTTGGCCCAACTAGTGAAAGTAAAGCATCTTTTATTTTATTGAAACAGCTCCATAAATTGAATAAAGTCATAAGTCATGTATCCTTAACTGTGTAATAACTGCTTTTATAATTTATGTCACTTCTTGCTGCAGTATTTGTACGAATAGATTTCTCTTCCCACAGCCGACATTTTTAACTTATCATAGCAGGAAAAGCCCAGGTGAAGCAGAACTTGTTGACGCTGGCTTGGTCCCATTAGTCGACTCAGTGAGCTGTGCAACCTGCACAACTTGAGGATGCTTCATCTGTCACACATACTTAAAATGTGGCTGCTTTTAGTTTTATAATTAGTGAAGTCAAAATGACTGCAATGAGTGAGGTCTGTCCTTGTTGACACCTTGGCAAACATCGAAAACACACACTTCAAACCTGCAGCTAAAACAGATGAACTTCAGATTAAACCAGCAGCTTCACTGATATCAGTTCTCTGGCTGCCAGATTTCTGCTGGGCTTTTGGATTCTCGTTTTGTTTAAATCCAGATTCCTACATAGTTGTTTGTTTAGATAGTTTTGAAGATTGGGATAAGTCTGTAACAAAAATGAGTGTCAACAGAAATATATTTGTTTTTCAAGAGTTGACAAATATTAAATTCGGTCTCTTACTCACTCAGTCTCTCGCTCACTTGCTTACTTACTAACTCACTCACTTGTTCTCAGTGACTCATTCACTCTAACTCTCACTCGCTTACTCAATCACTCACTGACTAACTCACTCACTTGCTCTCACTCGCTCTGTAACTCACTCGCTTATTCACTCACTTGCTTACTAACTCACTTGGTCTCTCACTCGCTTGGTAACTCACTCACTCACTCACTCACTCACTCACTCACTCCAAGTCTTAACGTCATTTAAACTGGGTAAAGGAAGTAAACACCAGGAAACTACAGAAGAGCCAGTAAAAAGATAAAAGGTTAGTTAGGGAGCAGTTCTGCTTGGGGAAAAGTTGCCAGAGTTGAGGGATGCAGGAGTTTGGTTTTAATCTCTCTCTCTTTTTTTTTTTAATGAATCTCAGTCGAGGTTGTAAGAGACTTTTTGAACAGCCAAAACTGAAGGGACAAGATTTATCTAATAAACCAGATGAACTGCTTTCACTTTAATCAGAAAAATGAAAGATCTCCTAGAATTAAAGTAGAAGCCTTGATTTTCATCCTGCACTGCAGCTTTAGTCTGCACCAACACAGAAAAACAGATTGTTTTAAAGCCGTAATGCTGCAGTAGTGCTGCAGTGCACCTCTGAAAACCAGTGGGGAGGCCTGCACTGACTCGGTGCATTATACTGCCATCTGGTGGTGGAATCCAGCACATCACCCTGGTTTTTCCCTCCTCTTTGAGTGATCCAGTCCTCTGAATGAAGCTGCTGCTGCCCGGCCCTTATATTTCGGCCAGTGTGATGCGCTGTTTAATGTTTTCCTATCTGCCTTTGCATTTGCAGTTTATTTCGTCACTATTTAATGTTTATGTAGCTCTGAATTCTGTGTTGTTTTTTTTTTGTTGTTGTTTTTTTGTTTTTTTTTTTTGTTCCCCAGAATCCCGACCGCACCATTCCCGTCATCATCATAGGCCTCTTGGTCTTCCTTCCCGGGTTTTACCATCTGAGGATCGCCTATTACGCCGCCAAGGGTTACCGAGGTTACTCCTACGATGACATCCCGGACTTTGGCGACTGATTACTCTGAGCGCATGTAGCAGAAGGACGAAAGCCCTTCTCCTCCCGAAGCTGTGGAGACCTGGAGGCCGTCATGTCAGAGCTTTGCGGGAATATTGCAGAAACGTATAACTGCGAGATGTTTCGTCTTTGCTCTGTTTGCTCTTGTTTCTTCTACACTTCATTAGCCTCCACACTGAAGCACGACTGACCTGAGAAACTTGATGCTGCTTTATTAGCAGCAGAGGATGCCACACCGGCTGCAACAGTTTGCTCTTATACAACTCAACACAGAAATCATAACACACTTTATTTACTCCTGCTCCAAATCTGTCGCTGTATTATCTTATACATTTATCCTGGTTTATCTTCCTTACAGGTTCTTCTGAGACAATGTATTTGCATTACAATCCAAAGTAGATATTTTCTGGTGTGCAGGAATATTTTTTAAATGAAACATATAAAGTATTTGCACTCTTGATCTGTGTTTAGACTATTTAAAAGTGATCTTTCTTTTTGTTATGCTGGAGGGATTTGACAATAAAGAATGTTTTAAAGTTGCTTCACTGTGATTGTTAAACTGCATCATGAAATAAATCATTTTAAAGATGAGGACGAAATTACCTTTAGTGGATGTAAATCAGAAAATTAGATGTTTGGGTGTCGATTAAATAGTGCATATTCTGAACATCATGAAGTCAAAAATATTAAATACGGTTGATGGTTTCAATCGCGGGAGGGTAAAAACTAATTGCACTTATTTGAGTAACTTGTTTACTGCACTTTTACTTGGGCAATATGAAGTATCAACTCTTGAGTACAATTATGTTAATAAATGTTATTTTCTGCAGAGCCTGGTGTATGATATCGAGGTCAAGTGAAAATTCAGTAAACAGTAGCGATAGTCACTGGAGATGCTTCACCCTTTTCCTACTATATTGGTATAAGTTTTATGTTAGAAAAAAAATCATTTGGCAGTGGGTTTTTTTTTTGCCTGAATTTATTTTGAAATTATTATTTATAATGTATAAGATACATGAAATGTTATTTTAGTCTTTAAAATATCAAACTTTGCACATAATTTTATATTTTTTTTAACTAATAATTTTTAAATATTAATTCAGATAATCTGATTGGTTTGCACTTTTGAATAACTTCCAGAGTGACTTCTTTTACTTTAACTTGAAAAACAATAAGCTGAAGTTGTTCTGCTCTTACTTGCATTCAGTGTTTGGCTGTTCGCCTCCGGGTTTAAACCAGTTATAATTCATTTCCCACATACAGTTGACTCTACATATTTACAAAAATCGCATAAAAAAAAAGACCAAACCACTTTTTTTCTTACTGACATGAAATCAGACTAAATTTTCCATTTTTTTTAGGCCAGCTAAGATGACAGAAATTATTTGAGTTTACTAAATCCCAGAATATTATTTGCAAAAAAAAAAAGGAAAGAAAAAGAACTGAATACTTTCTCATTGTAAGAAGAAACGCATGTTTTAGGCTGCTGGCTGCAGAATCCAACTGCTTGGCCTCCAACATGGGGTAAAGGACACCCTCTGCTGGTTGCCGCTCAGCTGGATGTCATCAGGGGATTGGAAATGGAAAACATGTCAGCTTGAACAAGCAAACACTGGATTTAAAATTCAGCAGCTTCCAGAGTTGGGCTGTGGTCTCTAATGATGATGATGATGATGATGAGTTGGGACAGAACAAGGAAGCAGCAGCGGTGGGAGGGACGGAGGACGGAGGGAAGGCTCCTGAGAGCGTCACCTGTACGTGAAACGAACACCTGTTGCCCGGTGGGATTTTAAAGACGCGCAGGAAAAGAAGGAAAACGCTCGTATTACAGCTGGGGATCCTGGTGCTTTTTGTTGTAACAAGTAACAAGACCCTCTTTCTTCTCAGTTTCAAACTGTCGCCTCAGTTGGACTGAAGGAAACATGCAGAGGATTTATTTTTAAAGGGACATCCACCAGCGAACCACAGGTAAGTTAAAAACACGATAAGGCTTGTTTTTAACAGGTGGGAAAATGAATGCTCGGAGCTCATTCTGAGCTGTGTGGCATGTAGGCTGTTTAAAGAAACTAATGAACTTCCTCTGATGGGTTGTTTTAGTATAATGTTGAAAAGACAGTTTTATATTATATGAGTTCATTGGTTTAAATTCTCAAACCTTCAGTTTTTTTCCTCCTTTACGAGCTGGGTTAGAACTTTGGACTCATAACACAGGAAGATAAGGTCCCTTGCTGATAAACTGGAACATAAATATGTCTGCCTTTACGCATATCTTCGCAGCGTTGGTCATTTCGTACCCGACTTTTCCAAGTTGCTACGAAATAGTGTCGCAGTAGGGTCGTGCCTGTTTTAATAATCTCTGATTTTAAATAAAATCTTCTCTCATCCCCTTCAGTCTGCAGTAACAAGCGTGGTGATATGATTTCAATAAATAACATCCACCACTCAAGAGTTACTTTGAGTTGTTTATAATGTCATATTTCATAAGAATCAATGGGCCCAGTCAGGACTCGAACAAAAATAACTTGAAATGGAGTATAAAACATTTTTTGATGTAATAACAAACATCTATTAGACTACATGTGGAATTTGAACAAATTTTCTAACATTTTGTCACAATAATTCATAAAAATACTTAACTACAACCAAAACTAGCCTACATGGGTGAGAAATAGCTTGTTTACAGGTACAAAATGGTGTCCCCCAATTAAACCGCCCATTTGAAAACTTTTTAGAGGCACCCCTGTGTATTTAATCCACAAATGATCAGGTCAGAGATGGTCAGAGATTCTTCATTAACATTTCAAATAAAAGCACATATAACATATCACATAATCTAAATTATTCAGTTTAAAACTGGGAATCAAGACTTCTTACTGCTGCTACAACTAATTAACATAGTGGTTATTGCATTTACAATTATTGGATCTATAACATTTGTTGTCATTTAAATTTTAATGTTTACACTTCTGCTGAACTTACTATGGGTTGTTAGGTGCTTATTGCTCAGAATGTACTTTTTGTTGTTTTAGTCTTCATAGAATAAGACACATAAACCTTGATATGGAAAATATTCAAAATAGGAATTAATATGATAAAGGCATTTTTAAATGACACCAACATGTGTGGAAGGTAAATAAGACAGTTACACTGTTTACCAAATAAACATATTTCAACTTACAATGAAACATGTAAAATGTTGTGAGACAAAATAAAAACAAACCAATACATTGATTAATTTCAGAAATTATTTTCAGGTTGGGTAAATATTTTATTTGTGTGTGTGTGTGTGTGTGTGTGTGTGTGTGTGTGTGTGTGTGTATATATATATATATATATATATATATATATATATATATATATATATATATATATATATATATATATATATGTAATGTAGACTTGAGTGAGACTAAAGTCTTTCTTCATTTTCTGGTGATGATGGGACAAAATATTCATAATGTTCCCCAGATGAGCCCCGTTTAATGGTTTCAAAAACGCTCTTGCCGGTTTTTATCGAGCCTCTCGAGGCACCAGCTGGGCTCCTGGTTTAATGGATAATTTTTCCCTCTCACAAAGTTTACGTCATCAGAAAAACCAACTCAGTGGAAATTAATTAACCTGAGAAGGAGAAGAGCCCGTATGGTGCCTCTTGACTTGCAGCAGTACAGTAAACACTTCATTTTGACAACTAAAGCAGGGCTGAAGTGGAATAAAATTACCAA
The DNA here is from genome assembly GCA_014839685.1 of Anableps anableps. Taxonomy (NCBI): domain Eukaryota; kingdom Metazoa; phylum Chordata; class Actinopteri; order Cyprinodontiformes; family Anablepidae; genus Anableps; species Anableps anableps. Next base: position 5,800,706 of record CM026081.1, read on the forward strand.
TCTAACAAAGGTCATATCAGCCTGCTGCGGATGTTGTGGATTCTCTTGTCAAAATATTAACAGCAGCTATTTAAAAACTTGGAGAGATTCAGGATTTTATAGAAACTCCCTCTTGCTTCTTGTTTTCCAGAGCATGGCTGTTCAGATACCACTGATATAGAATAAATGAAATTTTAGGGATTAGCATAGCTTTACAGCGCTGAGCTTGTGGCCTTGAGCAGGTTCCCGTGTCTCTTCAGCCTTCAGGATCTAAAGCAGAAGGCGCTGACTTTGAATTAAAACCAGTTATTTTCTGTTTTCATTCTGGTTTTCATCTGAAACACCGTTTGGCTGAAATATTAAAAGCCCAATGATAATAATCTCTCAGTATTTTACACAATAGCTTTGCCTTGAACCACTTCTGCAGCAGCTGGGCTCATGGAGGCAGGTGTGTGTTGCAATGCAGATCAGCAGAAAGACATTCATTCAAAGAGATTCAATTCATTTTATTCAGATATTTAGATACTATTGTTGCCAGCACAATACAGATGGCAATATGCAAAATACTCAGTACAGGAAATATAAATAAAACCTAAAAAAAATCGTATGTAGTTATGGTATTTATTAATTTAACTACATTCTAATGACATGCCAATGGGAGAAATTGTTCTCCTGATCGAACTGGTGTAACTGAGTCAGCTTTGTGGTCCGCCTTGCTCCCACACACCCAGCAGCTTTTTCAGCTCTGCCCACAAAGTTTTGTTTTTTTACACATTGTTTTTTCCTCATGATGTCATCTGTTTTGTGGAGTCACCCAGTCCCTCCTGCAGCAAAACACCCACACAATACGATGCTGACACTTTACAGATGGAATCGTGTTCTCAGGCTTGCAAGCTTCCTGCATTTCTCTCAATAGAAAAGAGCAGTCATTAAGGCCAAAAATGTCAATTTAGCTCAATCAGGGTGTCCGCGCGTCGTTAAATAGCCTTAAATTCATGAATCTAAAATTAAGGCCATACAATGTCTTAAATTTATTGAAAAACAATAATTTGGCCATAAATACATTTATCACAGGTCTTGCATTTTGTTGTGGCAGAACTATTTAATCTCATATAGTCCATGTAGTTCTCTTTTTTTCTTGTGGGACTTTAATGTTACACAAAACTTTGAGTCTAGAGGCAATTGTGGCTACCTGTAACTCACTGCTCGCTATTTAGCTAGCAAGGGTAAAGCTAGCTCGCGTTATTCATCCATTATGGGTAAGTGATTTATCAGCGGTTGGCTGGATGGTGTTCGTCTTTGCCATCGGCTTACGTCAGTTGCCAACTCATACGATTTATTTATTTGCGATTTTCTTTGGTACATTTCTGTCATGCTACAAGTCTTAATTTCCATTCATAAGGGTCTTACATTTGACCTGGAACCTGCAGACTAAGACCCTGTTAATTAGACGACAAGACACGTCTGCAAAGATGAAGGTTGCAAACTGTTATCTGTTGCTTGCTGCTTTGGGTAAAGACTTCTTCTTCTTTGAGTGACCTTTCAGCCCATGTTAGTACAAAAGTTGTTTTACTATGGATATTAACATTCTTACCAGCTTTGGACAGTTTCGACACAAAATCTTTTGTTTTTGGCCCCTTTGTGGATCTGGAAACTGGACTCAAGGATGAACCAGACTTATGGAAGGTGTATTTGCACTTTCATTGCAACAAAAGAAGCAGAAAAAGAAGCAATTTGTGACCACAGTGTAGTTACTGACTGACTTTTTGACTTTAGTTTGACCTGTATGTTGTTGTTCTTTACTTGGGAAACCAGGTCTTTACAGTCACTCCATCTATTGGATTAGGTCAACAAGACTTTGTGGTGTTTACCTTGAATCACAGAAAAGATACCAAATATTTGCACTCCAAGCCTTTGTATGGCCACTAAAGTGGAACCCTCTTTATTTTCCCTGTCCTATTTTCCCCCCTAAGTGCACATCAAACCGAGTCAGATGGAGAGTTCCCATTGTGATGGAAGGAGCATGTTTGGAGTTATAAAAATCCGCCTTTCTAACACATGTGCAAGGAAAAAAATAAGACTTAGATTAACAGTGGCCAGGCTGAATAAAGTAAGCTCCTTGGGGAAAACTCTTATCACAGCAACAAAGACGAACTGGGTAGGAGCAGGGTGAATGCCAATGAAGAGCATTTTATTTTTTATTTTTTTCCTGTGAGAGATGGCTGACGGTAGGTGCTCCAACATGACATTTTACAGCCTGAAATATCGAAGGGATGATGAGCTTGGCAAAGAACAACTTGAATCTTAAATACAAGGTTTTGGAATAGGAAGGTATGAAAAATGAGAGAGCAATTCAAGGTCAAATTTATCGGGTTTTTATGACTACTATAATGTATATATATAGATATTTTTGAGAAATTAGCCACTTTCTTTGAGACTATGATTTTTTTTTTTTTTTTTTTTTTTTTTTTTTTATATATTAAAAGCATCTTTCACCTGTTTTGAAGTTGGGTTCTGCTGGAGTTGTTCTTCGATGTCTTACTTGTCATTGGTTCAGATTGGGAAATCAAATTCTGAAAAATCCTTTTTTTCCCCCGAATGTTCATCCACCCACAAATAGGTAGAAAATCTTCCCATTTGTGGATTTTTTTTTTTTTTTTTTTTTTTTTTTTTTTTTTTTTTTTTTTTTTTTTGTAGAGCATATCTAAAATATTAGGAAAAAAATGGATCTTGGGAAAGAGAAATACCTAGGTACAATGGTATTTGGAGATGCTATTGGCTGGCGTTTGTAAAGCAGCCAATCCAGGAGCACCATTCATTTTCCTTGGCAACAACGATTGTTAGCTTCTTCAGTAGTACTAAGAGTTTCCATTGTACATAATATTCCATTTTAAGGTATATTTGGTGTTTGAACTGTTAAAATAGGCAATTATAAATTTTTAGTTTTGTGGATTTCAGCTTTGTGATCCCTAACCTCTGATTACCAGGGGTCCACTGTACCACCTGAAAATTTATGTTAACAAAAGCTTTTCATCTAATTTCATTAAGCTTAAGCTAATTTGCAAAGAAGAATCTGCTACTATTTCAGTCTGCAGCTCTGTAAAGCCAACTGAGACGCATCTCAAAAGGCTAACTGCAGCAAAAGCAGGTTCTATGTGGTATTGACTAAGTGGGGCTGAATAACGATGCACACCACACTTTTCATATTTTTATTTGTAAAAAAATTTGAAAACTATGTACAATTTTCCTTTTAACCTCACAATTATTTTAAAAAAACTACTCTGTTTTGTCCAGATACTGGACAAGTGTTTGGTTGTAACGCAATAAATAAATATAAAGTTAAAAGGGTATAAATATGTTTACAAGGCACTGTGAGTGATTATATACAACTAGAAAAACTGATATTTTTTTTCTGTTGTATGCAGTCCTCAACAAATCAGACTTTAATATAATTTTTCTCCAGCTTTCTTAACAATTCAGGTATTTAGAAAATCCAGTCTAATGGTCTCAAGTCCAGACTTTTGATGAGGCCAATCTTTAAAAGGTTTCAATTTTTTTTTTGTCTCTCTAAAAAACGTCAGTTTGCTAATGGCAGATTGGCATTTGGAGCTTTTAGTGATCATGAAATCAGCTCCCAAAATGATAAAGTGCAATAGCCTCAGTGCTTTCTCTGGCTTATCTGGTGGAATATTTAGGTTAAAGATGATAATCCTTAAAAGCCACAGCCATACTTTGTGCTTTTCAATCCTATTTTTTTTAACAGAATTGTGTCAGTACCATTAACATTTTATGAAGTGAAATCTCCTCCCTAACAAATTACTAACTTTAACTCAGCTTCTGCATTGAAATTTTTTTTTTTTTTTTTTTTTTTTACAAAAAAAAACCCTTGGATATTTTTATATCTGCTAAATCTTTGCAACAATGAATCAAATTGTAGCACAGTGCTACATTTCTCTCTAATATTTTCCACTCTAATTTTTCTCTCAAACGTTTCTTACAGTTGTATTCTTTAATATTTAGGAGTATAACTTTTACCTTGAACAGGTTAGCATGAGCATAATTTTAAGTTATATTAATTAGTCAAAGTACAATGTATTTACTATTGAGTTAAATAAGCTAAAGAAACACAAAAAAATATTTAAAAAACATATTCATTCTTCTAATTTTGCCCTGTGGCTACTACAAGTGAAAAGGGAAGGTTTCATGACTTAGTAGTTTGAATGTTAAATTTCTACCTAATCTGTTTATTAGCTTCTGAGGAACCTAAGGAAGGAGGTGTGCAGTCTTAATTTTGTCCCAAATTTCACCTGGTGGAGTCTGGAAAAACATGAGAGGGAATTCAGAGTCAGATCCACCTTTCATTTGTCAGCTTTCAGCACCAAAACAGCCACCAACAGAACTAAAAAGAATACCATACTTGCTCTGATCCAGTTGGTCTTTATGTTGATGCCTTCACAAAACCTCCCATCTCTTGACTTTCCTATTCCAGCAGCGGTTTTGTCTGGACCAGTTGTTTTTAAATGTCTTGGGGTTTACAAACTCAACTTAGCTTACAATTCAAACAAATACATTTTGCAGCTGGCTCTTACTGTGGTTTGCCAGAGTCCCAAAGCCTCAGAAATGATTGTTTTTAACTCTTTCTAGACTGATAGATGTTGTTGACTTTTTCTGATCTGTTCTCGACATTTTGTAAGACCAGCTATGATGGGTTGCTTTTTAAAAGACTTTTAGCCTACTTCGTGTTGTCAGACAGGTGCTGTTTAATTGAATTGCTGATTTAACAGGCCTGGTAGCAACCATCCCTGGGTAAAAGGGGGAACTCTTCAATCTGTGAAATAGACAGAGCTGTAGATCTAACTGTTGCTTTGTAAACCTTTCTCTGCTTTGTGTGAAATTACTTGTCAAGGTCATGAAAACAGATATTTATGAAATTATTATGACTGCATTTACATTTATGACTACTATTATGACTACATTATTTGTCATTTTGAAGGGACTTGGAGGATAGCAGATATTGTACATGAAAGGTCAAAGCTGTTGTGTTCTTGTGTGCTACAATGTTGCTTAACTCCATATTTTAAGCCTTGGTTGTTGATCTTGAATATTCCTAACGGTGTACCTCTTGTTGGCACATTTTACCTTTTTTTACATCGTAGCACATTAGTGGTTGACCTTTTCCCTGTCTTTTCTGTTTCCTGTCTATTCAGAGGTTAATGTCCAATTTGTGTTGCTGGCAGATAGAAGCAGTCCTGAAATAGTCCACATACTCTGAGGAAAAGTTTAGTGCTTCATTTTCCTTAAATGGTACAGTCACTGCACCAAGAAAATCAATAAGCTGGTATGGCGTAAAAAGACTTGCTCTTATGCCAATATTGTGGATTCCTGAAAGAACTTTTACGGGAGGAGAAACTCAATTTGATCCGAAAACATTTGTCTGGGAGACTGTTCATGTTTTGGTTTTTAAACGAGGGTTCGTAAGAGGACCCTGATAAATCTGCGCTTCAGTCCTGATTATTCAGCCTGTCTCCTTACGCAGATGGAAAAGGCATCTACAGAATTTCAACTGCATGCCTGTCACTGACATTTCTATTTCTGTCAGGTGATAAATCAGTGTGAGACAAGCTGCTTTCCTTTGAGAGCTACCTGGTCATTCATTATATCTTTAAAGCTTTTCCAGAGTGCTGTGCCATCACAGCTGTGCTATCAGTGTCAAGACGAAGTCAGAATATGTCTGAGGGAAATGTACGGAGACAGTCTGAGTTACCAAGGCCTCCAAACAAAGCGGGCATGTGTTGTTTGGCAGCCCTCAGAGTTTTTAGTTCTGATTTAATGACAGAAAATATCCTGCAGCTTAATGAGATTTTTTGCCTCTTATCTTTCCTCTTGCTGTTTGCCTCTCTGTCCCTCCTATCTTTTTATTTTCTACTGGTGATCCACTTTATTGCTGTCGGTATTGCCACAGACACACATTTCTGACCAATAAATTTATAAAAAATGTTTTATTTATCTGGACCTGTCAGATTTTAGACAAAAACAGTTTCTGCTTATGCTTCTTGACTACAAAATTCACAACACAGAGAATGATACTTTTTAAAAGTTTTTATTTTTTTAGTTTGTATCTTGGTTTCAGGAGTGACTTAACACAAGGAATGGATGTGTTGAACTTCTGACCCTAGCTGCTTTCCCCGCTTTGTGAGCCTTCCCCTAAACTCCTGAAAAGGCTGTGCTTACAGTTACCCCTGTTTATTGTGCCACCGTTTTCTTTCATGGGTTGACACCTCCAACCCGGAGGGTAAGTCATGAAAGGTCATTAATAAAAAATTTAGCTGTTCAGAGTTCCTCTGGTCTATGAGGATCCAACCAAGCCCAGCAGGAAAATGAAATCAGCATCTTAATAATGCTGAGTTTGTGGACCCTCCAAGTATAAGCCAATGGATGGATGAATTGATAGCCGATATTTACCATGGAGACATATTTGCAATATATTGTGAAGCCCTACACTAGCTGCAGTTATCCTAATTGCTTGTGCACTTATTCTCTTCTTCTACACTTTTCTTTCCTCTCAGCTCTCCATTAATATGCTTGGATACAGCACTCTTTGATCCCTTTTTATTGTTCCCATTTAAAACTGAGAAATTGAATTTTGAGTTTTCCAAAGCTTTAAGCTGCTATTATGAAAAATGAACAGAAACAAATGTTGGGAATATATTACTGTTTAATAAATAAATATTAAAATTGTACTTTTTGAATTGAATCACTGAAATTAATTTTATTCTAACTTATTGTCGTATGCTGAGCATCTGTTCATTCTAAGCTGAGCAAAGATACTAAGTAATGGACTTCCAGGTGTGGTATTGGAGCTTTTTCTCTTCACAGCAGAATCATAGTGCTATAGATTATCCTTGGCTCCCCTTGTCTGCTCTTCTCAAGCACTTTACATCTACATCAGATGTAATTTGTTCAGCATAAAGTTCTCAATGTGATAGCAAGAAGTCAGGCAGGTGAAGGACGGAGCATTGAAGTGTTTACGTTCCAGCTGGCTGTGATAAACAGAAGGGCTGCAGATTGAGTTTTAACTTTCACATTAATTCTGGAGAAAATCTTGTATACTGCGCTGTTTGCTGAAGCATAGGAGTGTGTTGAACGAAGCACGGCAACTGTTGACAGCCTGCGTAATTGTTTTCCACCAGTTTAGACCTTGCCCCAGCCCTAAGATGAAGAAGGCCATAAAAGCGTGGGAGTGGGGACAGAAAATAAGGTTTGCATGGCTGCTGCCGGGGCGATGGGGTGTTCTCTGCTCATGATCAGGAAGTTAAGAAATCATTGAGAAGGACAGGGATGTTGATAATCGGATCATTCAAATTTGCTTAACATTAGCGTATATCCATGTTTCTGATTGTAAGATGCTATCCTAAACTAAAAACAAAACCCACTAGATTGTGAGGCCTTGAATTGGCATGCCGAGTTCCTGCCTTGCTTGTCACTCGACTCAGACGGTACTCTAGTTCGACTCTTTTGAATGGGCAAGAGAAGTCTTAGATCTCGTTAGAAGTCTTTGAACTGCCCTTAATCTGATCCTTACTCCTGAGGCCAAAGTGCAATGAGAGGCCTAGGACAACACAACCCACAGGATCATAGTTACTCACACCCCTCCACACGACAGTTGTATGAAATAGATTACCCTGCACATCCCACCGGGGAGGGGACGTAGAGCTTGATGGAGGGTCTATACCTCCCTTCTAGTAATGGTGATGATTGAGATACCCTAGAATGAGCTAGAGAGTGTCCCTGGGGAAAGAAGTGTATGGGTTTCCATTCTGGACATGCTACCCCCCCAAAAAAACGATGGATGGATGGATATACCACAATATCAGTGTTCGGATCTTAACTGTTGTTGCCTTGTGACATTCTGCTCCATTATGCTGGAAAATCCACAGATCATCACCAAACTGTTCCTAAAAGTTGGTCTTGAGGGACATCTTGGTTCCACTCTTTCCTCTCGGCAATGTTCTTGGACTGAACTGGGAGGAAGCCCTCTAACTCAGATAGGAAGTAAACCCACACATGAGTATATTACAGTAGCTTTTAATAATTTAAGGATTTTCACTATTGTTGAACGAGGCAACAATAGTGAATTTCATGTCAGACTGAAATTCAGACGTGAATTTCAGTCTGTCTTTGATGTCTTTCTTGGACCAAGGTGGCTTCTTTGCTGTTCTTCTTGTCACAGATCATTGCAGTTACAACAGCCTCCTACTTATAATCAAGCCATCCACTGGTGGTAACACATTTCTGTTGTGCCTTCACAAGAAGGTGACAGTCCCCATGTTAGCTGGAAACTTAGATGTTCTGATGCTGTCTTCAATACGACTGAAACTCTCACCTTGAAGACCTTGATGGGTATGAATCAACAAAGCTGTCTCTTCTTGGTAGAAATTCTTTTTCCAGCTATTAGTTCTCAAAACAATAAAAACACATGTGTTTTGCTGACTCAGTGTTGTTAAACACATTAGTTTGTACTAAACCTGAAGCAGACGTACGCTTTGATCAAACAACCCTTGCGAGAAAACAGAAGAATATGGATGGATGAACAGATGAATGGATACAGTGCTGATAATGATATAGGTAATGAAGTCTAGATATGTAAATATGTTTCCATACTTATCCACATCTGAAAAAGACTCAGATCAAATTCTAGAGTTTTACAAACTTTTCCGGGCTGTGTAGGAACCTTAAAACCAACATCAGCTTCTAATTTGTTTGTGGTTGTACTGAGATGTAGGCAGACGAGCTGGAAGAGCTGGTGGTACGACCTTTCTTTAGTCTGAACAGATGGTTGCTTGCAGCTGCATTTTATTTTTAACAACATAAAAAAATATTCAGAATTTGTGACAAATATGTCCAACGCTTTGATGGTGTCTCCCAATCTAGACAGAATAAAAGGTTTTTATAACACAAAAATTCGACTTAAAACTGATGTTGAGCTTCTCTCGTACCTTTCAAACATTGAAGCAAATTGAACCATTTGTTGCACTTTGGCATTAGATTTCACATGGTTATGCCTCCTGAAGTGTTCCTGTCCTCTCAGGTTGTCCCTGTCCTTGACTGCTAAGTCTTCCGGCTGCTTCAGCCAAACACCTTCATCGATGTGCTTTAAATAAAACACTTAGCTGCTGCTGTGCACGTGACTCCAAAGATTTATTTGGCATTTATACCATTAACTTGTATAAAAAGGAGAGGGAGGCCAGGTTTTCTGGCCACAGAGGCTGCTTTTCCCATTTGTGTAATGATATGGGATGAATTCCAGTTATTGGAAAACTATAGAAAAACTCGAGTGCTCTTTTCTCCCTTCCTGTAAAACGATGACAGTACTGACAGCTCGGTTAGAGTCTTTTTAGGTTGGAAAGCTGTCACAGATGGCTGTCATCTTATGTGCAGCCAAGGAAGTAATGGGAATGTGACAATTGTGTCTCTTTTGCCAACAGACTGAACATGCTGCAGGTTGTTTGAGTGACAGATATGGGGTCAGGAAGATCATACTGGCAGACTTTCTCTGCAGTTGTAGTCATTTGCCACTTTTGTAAGTATCCCTTTATTGTTTTGACTAAATGTCCAGTGAAAATATTGAGAATATAATATACCTGAAACTAACCTCTCAATTCACCTCTTATAAACTCTTTAGTAACCACTGAAGGTGTAAAGTCAGAGGTCTGTGGAAAGGTTGGAGACTCAGTGGAGCTGGAGTGCAGTTTCCTTCCGTCAGGGCTGCAGTCTGGGTCATCTGCATCCCAACATGTGGTGGAATGGGTGCGACAGGGGCTTGATATTCCTGTCCTGATGAAATTTGGATCCTATACACCTCGAGTCCATCCACATTTTGAGGGTGAGTACCGGTTATTAAAGTAAGCAACCTAAGATGATGTTGAAGTGAGTGGGAGAAATCTGTTGCTGAAAAAAGTATAGTAGAAGCATAATTAATGGCAGAAAACTGCTGAAAAGTTGAAAATAGAACCAACCGACCATCTGAACCTGATCTTTAGGTCTGAGGAAGCAGCAAACCTGAATAAGAGACGGTAGCATGCTAGTTGCTAACTAATAGCATGTTAACTTACAAAAAGCATCTACAATGCTTGCGCTTTAGGACCTCCGCCTAGTTGCGGTTCAGTCTTCACAGATTTTTCTGTGGACCATGACTCCAAATTCCTGGAAAACCCACCTATCCATGGATAGGAATATCTAAAATATTCAAAAGAAAACAGAACTTAGGAATAAAAAAAAAAAAAAAAAAAAAAAAAAAAAAGAACTCGGGAAGATGATATACCCAGGCATATTGCAACCCAACCTAGCACACAATTGGCTGGTGTTTCCAAACTAGCCAATCCAGCAAGGCTATTCATTTTCCTTAGCACTGATTGGCTATATCCCCAAGAGTGGAGATAAGGAAGACTATTAATATTAGATTCTCGATAATGGTTTCCACTGTGCATGTTTATGCATATTGAGGTATATTTGTTTTTTAAAATATTAAAATAGGCAGTTATAAAGGTTTTTGAGGAGGTCTTAAGTATTTGCAGATTTTAACTATTTGTGGTTGGCTGTGGTCCATAACCACTGTTTATACTTTCATTAGCTGATATGCTTCAGTTATCATGTTAACTTCTAGCAAGTGGTACTAGCATGTTAGCTGTATCTTCTATGCCATGGACCCACTGTGTACATACTTTCCACATGCTCTCTACAGTGGTTGGCAGAAATCAGGAGATGCTTGTGATATCAGCACTGAGAAATTTTTTTTTTTAATATTGCATCAAAATTTATTATGATAAATGAACTACCATGTTTCTGGATCTATATTCAAATCTGAGTACGTGCTGGGAACATATGCTCAGCAAACTGACAAAGACCTTCCACGGTTTTGCTAATCATGTCTCTTATATCTGCGCTGAATAGTTTTCTATCAGCCCACGGTAGTTTTTATTTATTTATTTATTTTTTAGCAAATAAATGATTTCATAATAAACCTCATTATGAACTTTTTGGGATTTAGAATTTATCTTATTTACTTCTCAGATATTTACGCTCTGCTTTAATACAGCAGGGTGGCTCTTTTTGCCAACCAGATGGAGACTTCGGAGTCATGCTGCAATGGGTCTATACAACTAACTGGACCAACTCTTAAATGGGCTTTGTTGCACAGTCTTCTCAGGGGTTCTGTTCTTCCTGTCGCTTTCACACCTTTTCTACCACACTTTTTCCTTCTACTAAACTTTCTGTTAATGTACTTGGATACATCTTTCCGTGAACAGTCTTTATCAATACATTTTTGTGACTTACTCTTATTAAAGTGGGAGGTTGTGCTAGTCCAACTGTCAATAGGCTTCATTTTGAATATGTAAGCCATATCATTTCTATAACAGAACATGAGATTTATCACCATGTGTGTGTATAAAAGCAATAAAAAAAAAATAAAATAAAAAATATATAAAATAATGTGGCAAATTACAAAAATATATAAAAAATTTATATATATATATATATATATATATATATATATATATATATATATATATATATATATATATATAATAATAATATTCTATATCTCTCTATATTCTATTTGTTTATAGTATACTATCTCTATATATATCGCTATACTCTACTATCTATATATATCTTATCTAGCTCTCTTACTCTATATATCTTTTTTATATATCGCATATCTATCTAGCTATATCATATATCTCTATCTATATTCTATATCTTAACGCGGCGGGGTACCTCAATTGGGTAAGTCCCAGACCTTCAACCCGGGAGAACCGGGGTTCGCAATCCAGGCCGGGCGTTGTGTTGAGATATCCAGTGTGGGTCCTTAGGCAGATCCTTCGCGCTACTGCCTACCGCAATGATGAGTGACAAAGGAATACACGCCATGCCGGCTCAGACGTCGCCCGGCCAAACAAGGTCTGCGTCAGGTGCTGGGGAACCAGGGCACCTTCACGAAAAATGGGTTACTGGAACAAGACGGAATTGGGAGAGAGGTGAAAACTTGGATCTGTTGGAATGCTACTACTCAAGTAACCCTAGTCAGAGGGGTTACATGCAAAGAATGCGGGAGGAATGGTTACGTCGACATCCCCATTCAACACTAACTGCCAAACAACTAGTAGCTAGTAACTAGTATGTGCCAACATCCGCAAACGGCAAATGCTGTCACAACTTGAGATAGACGAGGTACAACACAAATGCTACGGCAAGGGGGAGCCAGTACGCCAGGTCAGAGGGGAGTTAGCTTCAACTCCCCACCCGGAGATTGGGTTAGCAGCCCCAATAATGAACGAACCATCACAGCTGAACGAGGCAGCAACTGACCTGAGAGGTAGGATCGTGGCCCGAATGAACACCAGGCAATCCCGATGCCAATTACAACGGCTGAGTGAAGTACCATCAGAAAGTCTCATTGAAGATGTGAATGCAGCATTGAGAACGATCCCTACCAACACCATAACGGAAACCAATGAGCTGGTGTACAACTCAGCATCAGTGATCCTTGAGATGCTCGGCTATAGGAGCAACCATGAGATTCAATACCCACCGTGGAAAAGACGGTTACAGGCTAAAATCAAGGTAACAAGGAGGGAAGTGAGCCAATTGTCAGAGCTCCAAAGAGGTGCAATCACAAGACCGGTACCCAAGCGGTACAGCCAGATGCCCATACCTGAAGCGCTCGAAACTGCCAAACAAAGGCTCCAAGCCTTGGCCAGTCGCCTAAAGAGGTACACGAGAGAAAATGAAGCCAGGAGGATTAAGGGTAATAACAACAGAGCAGACCCACCAAGGCTGGAGACCCAACAGTACTGGAAAGGCATATGGGAAAGGGAGGCGACCCACAACAGCAATGCACAGTGGCTAATCTCTCTACGAGATGACCACAGCAACCTCCCTGAGCAAGCCCCAGTAACTATCACAGTGGCAGATGTCCAAGAAAGAGTCTCAGGTATGAAAAACTGGACAGCACCAGGTCCTGACATGATCCATGCCTACTGGCTAAAGAAACTCACTGCCCTCCATGAGCAACTGGCAGCTCAAATGAACCAGCTGCTACAAAGTGGGACTCACCCTGAATGGTTAACTGAAGGGCGCACAATCCTGATCCAGAAGGATCCCTCAAAGGGTTCGGTCCCATCCAACTATCGGCCAATAACCTGTCTCTCTACAACATGGAAGCTCATGTCAGGCATCATAGCAGCTAAGATAAGTGGGCACATGGATAAATACATGAGTACAGCACAGAAGGGCATCGGCATAAATACCAGAGGAGCCAAACACCAACTCCTGGTAGACCAAACAGTCGCCCGAGACTGCAAAACCCGACACACCAACCTGTGTGCATGGCTTGGATTGATTACAAGAAAGCCTATGACTCATTGCCACACACTTGGATCATTGAATGCTTAGAGATGTACAACATCAACAGGACTCTAAGAGCCTTCATTGCAGCCTCGATGGGGATGTGGAAAACCACCCTTGAAGCCAACTACAAGCCAATTGCACAAGTGTCCATCAAATGTGGCATATACCAAGGAGACGCTCTGTCCCCACTGCTGTTCTGCATAGGTCTGAACCCCCTCAGCCAAGTCATCAACAAGACTGGCTACGGATACTGACTCAAGAACGGAGCCACCATCAGTCACCTCCTCTACATGGATGACATCAAGCTGTACGCTAAGAGCAAGCATTGACTCACTGATCCACACCACCAGGATCTACAGCACTGACATTGGGATGTCATTCGGACTAGAGAAGTGTGGTCGGATGGTTACACAGAGAGGGAAGGTCATCCACACAGAAGGGGTCTCACTCCCAGAGGGAACAATAGCAGACATTGAGGACAGTTACAAGTACCTGGGAATACCACAAGCAAATGGCAGCCTCGATGAGGTCACAAGGAAAGGAGCCACAGCCAAATACCTCCAACGAGTAAGGCAAGTCCTGAGAAGCCAGCTCAATGGCAAGAACAAGATCCGTGCGATAAACAGCTATGCCTTGCCAGTAATCAGATACTCTGCAGGAATAATAAGCTGGCCAAAGGAAGAGATAAAGACCATGGATGTTAAAACTCGGAAACTACTAACCATGCATGGAGGGTTCCACCCTAAATCCAGCATCCTGAGACTATACGCGAGCCGTAAGGACGGAGGCAGAGGACTAGCGAGTGTGAGAGCCACTGTCCAGGATGAAACATCCAAGATCCATAAATACATCAAGGTCAAAGCCTCAACCGACGATGTGCTCAGCGAATGTCTCAAACAATGGGGACCAGAGGATGAGGTGCTGGAGGAACCATCATGGGAGGATAAGCCCCTACATGGGATGTACCACCGACAAATAACTGAAGTGGCTGATATCAGGAAATCCTACCAATGGCTGGAAAAAGCTGGACTCAAGGACAGCACAGAGGCACTCATCCTGGCTGCACAGGAACAGGCCCTAAACACCAGAGCGATAGAGGCACAGATCTACCACACCAGACAAGATCCAAGGTATAGATTGTGCAAGGAGGCCCCTGAGACAGTCCAACACATAACAGCAGGGTGCAAGATGCTGGCAGGGAAAGCGTACATGGAACGTCATAACCAAGTGGCGGGCATAGTGTACAGAAACATCTGTGCAGGATATGGACTGGAAGCCCCGAGATCAAAGTGGGGCACACCCCCAAAGGTGGTGGAGAATGACCGAGCTAAGATCCTGTGGGACTTCCAGATCCAGACAGACAAAATGGCGAACCAACTGGACATCGTGGTGGTGGATAAACAACAGAAGAAAGCCGTTGTGGTGGATGTAGCAATACGAAGCGATTGCAACATCAGGAAAAAGGAACACGAGAAACTGGAGAAATACCAGGGCCTCAGAGAGGAACTGGAGAAGGCCTGGAAGGTGAAGACCACAGTGGTGCCTGTGGTCATCGGGGCCCTCGGGGCAGTCACCCCCAAACTGGAGCAGTGGCTAAAACAGATCCCAGGAACAACGTCAGACATCTCAGTCCAGAAATGCGCAGTTCTCGGCACAGCCAAGATACTACGCAGAACCCTCAAGCTCCCAGGCCTCTGGTAGAGGACCCGAGCTCAGAGGTTGAGAAAGACCACCCGTGGAGGGTGAGAAGGGAATTAATTATAAATATATATATATATATTATATTATATTATATATATTATATTATATATATTATATATTTTATATTTTATATTAGATAGTAATATATATATTATATTTAGTATATATATATATATATAGATATATATATATATATATATATATATATATATATTTATATATATATATATATAGATATATATATATAATATATATATATATATATATATATATATATATAAATTACAGAAATAAATCAACATGATATTCTAATTTGTAGAGATGCACCTGTATAAAGAAACGTGGGAGGGTTGGAGAGTTTTAAACTACTGTAATTTACTGCCCTTTAAAAACGACCTATGGACATGTTTTGCTATTTGAAGAATGTTCTTTATAGTAATCTCCATAGGCAGTTTTAGAAACTTAAATTTATGCATGACCGTAAAAATGGCCATAAAAACCTCTACAGAAAAACCTTTTATCCCCTGAGGATAGTTTTTCTGTTTGCCAGCACGCTGATGTTTGCACTTAGCACCATGCTTGAAATATAATTATCCTGCCAGCATTATTATAATGTTTGTCTGTGAAATTTTTCATTTATTAAAGGTAATAGAGGCACTAAAGTAAGTGCGTGTCTGGCTGTTGGCTGGAGTCAAAAATGAAACGAGACTCTTGTTCTCAGATTTCATTCAGCACCACACCTTGGTGGCCTTTCAAACCAACTCTCACGTTGCATCATCGTCTATTGTTCATGTTCGAACCCACAGCATGGTGAACAAAGATGGTCTGAGGTGAAAAAAAGAGCCTCAATGGGCAAGGGCTACATTTGTGAGGCTCCTGTTATCCTTTAAAGTCACAAACAATGGGACAAATGTGGACACAAAGAAAGCTTGTCTGGGTGGCTTAGATCTTCTCTTTGTTCAAGTCCAGTTTTTCCCTCTGTGGAGATACCTGTAGATTTTCACTCTGGACTTGTGCAGGTTTTTTGGATTTGTTATCACATCATGCAAAGTTCTTTCTAAATTGCAGTTTTTTAGAAAGTGCCTGAAGTGGCTTGGAAAAAACTTCAAAGAGTAAAATTAACTGGTACAGTTGATCACTCAGGTGGGAGGTAAGAAGGCAGCAAACTAGCAGTAAGTACAGCATTTAACCTAATTTGTTTATTTCTGTCAACATGAAAACCAAAGAGGGGTAGCCAGCACCGATTAACGTTTGACTGCAGAATTACTGCTCTCTAAATTTTCTTCAACACCCGTCTTACTCCCTGTTGCATCACTCATTGCATGCTGTGCTACTAAAGACTGTTCTCACCCACAACGATTGAATTTTTTTATATCCAGCTGAGACATTTGATATGTCTAAATTTAAGAGAATTTCTTCAGAAGAATGGAAAACAGATCTAAGGTGATATAATCTGACAGACATTTAAATTTTTTATCAAAATTGAAGTTGTATTTGACGGCAGGTCTATCTGTGTAAAAACGTGCATGAATTGTGCAATGATTTCACTGGCTTTCAGTTTGTTAGTTTTCTTTTTTCTTTTCCATTTTCCAAAAGCATAAACTTCTTTAAAATATATAACAGCTGTGATGGATCTCAAAGGTCCTAATTTCATTAAGGTGTGTCTAAGGTCTGGATAAGAATGGGAAAAGTAAATAAGGGTGGGAAAAATGTTTGTATTTATAGGTTGCTCCAATTAGAATCCTATGATGTCGGGATGCACCGATATCAAAATTAGGGCCAATATCGATATTTGATATTAATGCTGCTGTTATGGCTGATAACCGATATTTACAGTTTATTATATATATTTCCGTACACTTTCAACAATTTGTAAAAGCAACCATGCCACCTGCATTGCTTTTCTGCTTCAGTTAAACACCCCCCTCCAAAAAATCCAAAACATCGGCCGATACCGATGTCGATGCCAATATATTGTGCATTCCTGCTGTGTTGGTTTCAATTTGTCATCTTCACAGCCTGTCATTTGTCCACCCATTCATCCACCTGTAAGCCCGTCGTCCGTCCAACCGACTTCTATTCAGTTACAGTTATGCACTACTTTGTCTCTCAACAAAAATTCCAATGAAACTGATTAAAGTTTGCGATTGTAATGTCAAAATGTGAAGATGTTTAAGGATGAATAATTTTGCAAGGCACTACATCAACACATAGTATCTGAAAGTCATCCCTTTACAAAACAGTAAAAAAAATCAGCAAAGAAACTGACACCGGACCAAATGGTGCCCAGTTATAATTTGTGCTTTTTTTTTTAAAAGAATGATTTCAATTCATAGATTAACTCATAATTATCGATCCTTTAAATATTTAGATCAAGATGTTTCACTTGTAATGTGTTTATTGTAAGGCATGTCCAGACCCAAATTTCTAGTATCTGGTTTGTATTTATATAGTGTAACAATGTTCTCCAACTCAGATTTATCTCTTGTGCAAACCCAGAGTAACGTGCACTAATCCCTGCCATTAGTTTTGTGTTTGTCAAAGGATCAGGAGTCACAGCCTTTCCCCTCTGAGTGGGGTGCCACTCCCTCACTCAGCCTGAACCAGGAAATTTGACACTGACATTTACACAGCAATAAAGTCAGGGCGAACCTTAGATGATTGGTTGAATTATCAAAAGTAGGAGCAGTACGCACTTTAATTCCAGCCCAGGCTCATAAAAGACAGTAGGCTTTTGTTGCTGATTCAGAAGACAATCTGCAGCATATACCTTACCCCATTAGACTCGATGAAAGAGGAAGCAGAAGCAGTCTGCTGGTTGTCTATAACCTTAAAATTTGCCTACCTTTTGAATGACAAATTACACTTTTTTGCACACCTTACTTAGTCTGTTCAAAAACAAGCTTTGTCTTTAAATGGATAAATTCGCTGATCATATGCCTGTCTGCTGACAAACAGAAAACCGTTTCTTCTCCGATTCAAAAGGTTTCAAAAAGATGCTTTGTCCCCTCTGATGCTGAGCTTGAGCTTTCTCACAGGTGCTGGTTGCTGGGTTAGTAACAGGTGCAGCATGGGAAACTTAGACTCTTTGGAGTTGAAATGAGCAGTGTGTATCTCAACCCCTCAGGCGTGTTCTCCGGTGTCGAAGCAGTTTGGCTTCAAGAGCCAGCCTCCAACTGTTGTTTGGCTGCTATGATTCGAATGCAAGTTATCCAAGTAAATCACTCTGCTGAGGCCCATGCTTTTGTTCTATCCCTGATCCTTCTGTCCCAAGTTAGTGTTTTTCCATGTTTTTTTTTTTTTTTTTTCTTCTTTTTTTCTGTGAAGTGGGCGTGTGGAGAAGTAATAAGAAGTCAGTGTGCTGGAGGCAATAGGCAAGAGTCTCACGGGGAAGTCAAACTAACTGTTTCTCTGAGTCATGATAACTGATAATCTGAGTTAAAATAATGGCTAATCTGTGTCAATATCACTCCTAATCTGAATCAAAATGATGGTTAATCTGTGCCAAGATATTGACAAATCTGTCAAGACAGAAACTGTGTCAAACCAAAACCCAGTTCGAGTCAAGTTGCCAGTTAATTAGAAGCCCTAATCAGATTTAAATCAACAGCCAGTTTGAATTCAAGTAACATCTAATTATAGTCAATTCCTCCAGTATATACAGGACTAGGAAAAAACTTTTCTTATGATGTGGCGTCCACTTGAAACAAACTGCAACAGGACATGATTGTTCCCATACTGACCCATCTGAAGGATTTAACATACAGCAAATCTGGAGTTTTCTCTTCAAAATCAAGCCTGATCTCAGTGAGATTTACTGTTATAAATAAAGGTAGAGAAATATTTATAAAAAGTACACAACTGTCTTGCTTTGTATAAAAGTACAATATGTGCTTTTTGATCAAACTGCTTGGTAAATTTTATATTTTTGTTCTTCTACTCCTTCTTTAACCCAGTTCCTATGAGATGTTAGTTTTAGTAGCTGTTAGCTTCAGTAGCTTGTTAGCTTCAGTGACAGATTGCTTGAATACCTGTTAGCTCGACTTAATGACAGCTTGAGTAACTGTTAGAAATTGAAGCTTGAGCAGCTATTAGCTTATATAGCAGTTTTCATTACAACCTATAAAAATTTCTCCCTGGTTTCCAAAATGGTCGGATCCAAAGATATAGGTTACTGATTGTGGCCTTAAAGAACCCTTTTTTCAATTTTTTTTTTCCCCAATGCCAATTGAAGCCTATTTTCTCTCTGTATACTTCTCTCGCTGTATTATTTTCATTTTTTAGAATGTTTTTAAACCTGAAAAAAAAAGATTCAGTGGAGTTCCCCTTAGGTTGCGAAGATCTAACAGAGGTTTAAGTGTTTGTTGTTGCAGAGCAAGTGATCAAAGCATTAATGTCAGCTCTGTGGACAGGAAATTTAGTCCCTTAGCACCCATACTTCTGCTGACTTTATTAAAAGCAAATACAGCTGTATAAATGTGCTGTCCCCCTGTAAGCAGGAGTAACATTAAACACAGCTAACGCAGTTAATGTGCTTCCTTCCCATGTGGATAAACATGATAGCCTTGCACTGGGGTTGCTTGTGTTCAGTGGAGCATCAAGTTAGGCCTCTTATTTAGATGAAGCGCTTCAATTCAAATTTCCAGCCGTGACACTGTGGCCCGACATAAAGCCACAAGTAAGACAGAGTGTAACCCTATCCGCTTCTTGCTCCAACTGAAACCTGAATGCATCTCCTCGACTTGCCAAGAGCTGACGACATCTCTTAGAGATGATGTGGGCTCTTTGCCCGTGGATATCACATTTTCAGGGACATAAATGTCTGTAGCGCACAAAATGGTATTGAATTTAAATAATTTTTGTCTACAGGCTCTTGTCAAACCAAACAAGACACTTTATGGATGATTTCCCTAAAGGCTTCTTTTTATAATTTGAAAACTTCATTTCCAAAATGTTACACATCCATTTCGGAAGATAGAAAATCAATATGTCTGATGCGTCTTTCACTCTCAATAAAATGTTAAAAAAATCACAAACCATGGTCTTTCCAAATATTCCTTTTGTTAGCATTCTTCCAACTCGTTTGGAGGGTTTATGAAGGACATCAAACTTGAACTGAGAAGAATGGGAAGATTACAGTTTTGAATAGCTTTTTTTCCCCCCAAATAGTCCTTGATAAAATTTTCTTTCAATAAGTTTTTCTCAGATGATGATTATTTTCCTTCTGCAAGCCATCGCATTTCAAGAGAGGCAATGGCAATTTATTCTTCACACTGCTATAATCTTTAAAAGCAGTTCATATCTGAATTATTTCCTTTACTTTTGGAGAGTTACATTTCTTAACGGTACTGAATGTTTGTGTTTCAGTGTCACCTAAGAGTATCAGGGGGAAGGAGCCTTTAGGGGACAGAGGCAGTTTGACAAATAAATGCATTGTGTGTGTGGTGAGTAATGTTGTGTAGTAGAATTGTGCTGAGAAAAGGTATTGTTTGGCTTGGGTGTTGGGAAAAACCTGCCTAGCTTCTACTTTTGATCATGAGTGCTGTGTGGAAATGGATCAGCATAGAGGAATGAAGTAAATAATGTTTTGGAAAAAAAACTGTCATTTACATGAATGTTTGGCCTCATTGTGGCGGTTTTGATGATGAATTGTAGGTCTATTTCTCTTAGATGTTTTTAGATTTAGCATATTTCTGTTCTTAAAAGGTCATGTTTGAAATCCCTGTGTTTGTAAATAACCTCTTTTGCATTATGCCTCATGTTTATGCCAGAGTTTGATCCAAAAATTGCTTTTACATATTTTAAAGTTTGAAATTCATTTTCTTGTTTTTCATAACCAGAAATAAGGTCAGTAAGAGATTGTCTGAGCAAAAATCCCAGTTTCACACCAATGCCAATTTTGAAACCATTTTAAAGATATCATAGAATATTACCTTTTGCTGTAATTATTTTTTCAGCCATCTAATTTTGTGCAGAGGCCAACTTAGAGACCTCAAGAACCTTAGAAGAGATGTATAACTGAACGTCATCACAATAAATGCTTTTTAAAGGTGTTAAAATATGCTGAAGTGGGAGCAAGTGCAACAGAAACAACAAGGGCACCAAAACAGAACCTTGAGGTACACCATGATGGTATTGACTTGTACAAGAGCTGTAAACTGAATCAGCTACAGAAAGATTGGTCCAGTACTGTGGATGTGAAGTTAACCAAGGTAGATCTTGATAGACTGACTCAATACCTCACGATCCGATGTTAAGTTGGATCAAAGACTATCACTCTGAGATGAGCTGTTTCAGTTGAGTGTTCCCTATGGGAATATGAGTGAACCCTCTCTAAAATGAAATGGTTATGGTATTGCTTGTTCTTTGAAAGGAGTAAATGGATTACAGCATTCTTGAAATAAACCGTGAATTTACTAGAAGCAAGTGATTGTCATGTTTGAGTTATGGTTGGCATGTACTCACACATGTTCTTGAGCAAGAATGTAGGCTTTTATTGAGCCAACTGACTTGGTTAGTTTAGACCGAGATACAGGTAAGTAGGGATCTGAGACAAAAGCCAAAAAGCCAATTATTTATAGCTAAATTTATCTAAAATTAAACTAACATGAAAGTAGTCACCATATGAAATATTAGGTCTATGTGTTTATTCACTTTTTAAAGGAACTTTAGGAGCCTCACAAGCTGATGTTGGTAAGTTATCTGCATGCTATTGAACCTTACTTTTGGGGATTGTAACTTTTGTTGCAAATTTTTAGTAGACCAATGTTACTTCAGAGAGTTTACCAGATGGTGGATGCCTTCTAGTAGCTATGGCACAACAGAGTCCCCCCCCCCAAGAGCCTCTTACAATTATAGAGGATATTTAGCGAATACATTATTTTCAGCAGATAAAAGCAGTACGTTCTCAACAGTACAGTCATAGTTTGGCCAAAGAAGAAAATGGAAATGGGTTTTTTTTGTTTATTTTTTCTTTTTAAATCTGTAATGCAAAACTAACTCCATCTCATTTGTTACTACATTCATGATTTGTGATCTGACAGCTCAATAAATTTTGCTTCCCATGTACACACAGACTTTACACTCTCAGGTATATAGTAACTGGAAAATTTCTGTTGATGTCAATGAAAAAAAGATAAGTACACCCCTCTATCCAACAGACTGTAGACTCCCCTTTAACAGAGACATAAGTTTGGTATTTTGACACACTTTTTTTTTTCTAGTATTGGTTCAGTTCATAGACTTGACCAAATTTATGTTTCTTCACAAGTCTCTTAAGATTCCAGGCTGAGGTCTGGAATTTGACTGGGCCATTGCTCCACCTTGATTCTTTTCTTTTTCAGCCATTCTGTTGTAGATTTGCTGTAATAGTTTGGATCATTGTCCTGTTGACAACCCAGTTCTGGCCAAGTTTCAGCTGTTGGACCGATGGCCTCACATTTGACTTTAGCATATTTTGGTATAGAGTGGAATTCATGGTCAGCTCAATGACCTCAAGGTACCCAAATCATCATGCTTCCAACCACCGTGCTTCACAGTTGGTATGATGTGTTTGTGTTAATATGATTATTGTTGTCTATTTTGGCCAAACATCTCTACTTTGGTCACACCTGTGCAAAGGACAATGTCCAGGGATCATTGTGCTACATTCAGATTGAACTTGACATACTTAAGATGTGCTAACATGCTAACTTTAGCCTCTGAGATGTTGCTTTTGGTTACTTTTCCTGAATATTGCATGGTTTGATGTTATAGGGCATATCCTAACACATCCTTCTTTCCTACTGTAAGATGATAGACATCAAATAGTTTGAAGATGACATTATAACCCTTCCCAGATTCACAAGCAGCAGCAATTGCTTCCCTAAGATCATTGCTGAGTTTTTTGTTTCTGTTTTGGCTTTGTGTCAGCACACATAGCATGGCACAGATTAAGGTTAATCTAAGCTTGACTTTCCCCTCACTGTCTCTGCTTTGTGCTGCATGGTGGGACTGTGGCTTGATCTGTTGTCTCACAGCTTAAAAATCCTGGATTTAAATGTTATCTGGGGTATTTCTATTGAATGTTAGCAAGTTCTCCCTGTGTTAGTCTGGGCTTTCTCCTGCTACCATAGTATCCTCTCACAAACCAAATATATTTTAGATTTGACAAGGCTTTTGCTGCTCCATGTTGACTCTGGAACCTATTCTAGATTGCACTCAGACTTTTGTCTTAACTAATGAAGAGGGGTTCTAACATCCCACAACCCTTAAAAAAAAATGTGCTGGTAATTTTCTTTCCCTAATTTCATACCTTTTGTTGTTCAGTTTTTAATAAACCTTCTTTGGATACAAAATGGTGCTGTCTGCTCCGAGTATTTGGCAGTGACCAGGTCTCAGTTTGCATTTGAGATTTCTGTGTTCCAATTTTGATAAATGAATGACATGCTCTCTGTTAAACACATCAGTGACATCATTACCGGTTTTCTGTGAGGAGGATGAAATCATGAACAGTTTAATCAGTTTTCATCCACAACGTTCAGGCATCTGCGTCTGCTGATGACTCCGAACATACATCCAAGCAAAGACCAGTCTTGAGACCGCATGTACAAAGTCTTGGTCTTGTCTCTACTGCATTTTCACTCAATCTTGTCTTGGTCTCAGGGAGTGCTTTTTAAAAAAAAAAAAAAAAAAAAAAAAAAAAAAAAAAAAAAAAAAAAATCTAGACTAGTCAAGACCACAACTGCAACATCTTTTTTTGTTTTACTGCAGCCTAGTGTAAAGCTTCTGACTGCATTCAAATTCAACCACTAAACTTTCTTTACTTTGAATATTTTATTGCTGCCACCTGTGCTACTAAGTGCTGACGATGCAACGGATGAGTAAACAAAAGGGAGAAACATTTTCTGGTGCAAATGTACAGGTGTTTTGTTGACTGTACATCACACAGAAAGAAACAACACGAACAGAGTTAAATCCTCCACCTGTCACCTCTTCTCAATGTGCTTCCAGAGAATCCCAAGTCAGTTAATGTTCAGCTGGATATATGCGCTGTATGCACTCCATTTAGCTTGTAATAAGCTTTTCCGATTTGTCGGACAAGTGGCATTTAGTTGAGGCTCTGGTTATATACAAGTCTGGGTTCATTGAAAAGCTGCAGTGCACTTGGTGGACAACGTTAGGCAGACCAGTAAAACCAGCTATTCTGCTATTGAGCTGCACCAGAAAGATGTTCTTTAAAAATTTCCAGCAACAACTGTACTAATATGATGAAAGCAACATTCTTAACAAATGCTCTCACATTGGTTCGCTGTTGGTCTTGACTCAGTACCAGGTTAGGTGGTTTTGGCAACAAAACTACTTCAAAATCGATCAAATAATGGCTTATTGAGAGGAAAATGAAAGTTTTGGGATGGCCCAGCCAGAATCCATGTGTAAGAAGGCTGTAGGCAAGAAATGATTGTGCAGATGAGCTGATTTTCCGGAAAGTGGGAAGATATTTTCTTATTTATCATTTCAAGTAGAGATGTGGGATGCAGATGGACACCTACAAAATAAGCCTGACTGTTGAAATCAAAAGGTTCTTAATGTTTTGGTTTCAGTAGGGGACATTTATTTTCTTCTAACAGATTTAATTTTTTTAGTTGAATTGACATATTTTTGGTGGAAAAAACCCCCACAGAAGCCTTGGGAGCCTCTGCAATTCTTGAAACTACAATAGAAAATAAACTAGGGTTTAATGGTCTGAGTCGATAGGAAATGGTGAATGGATGAATTCACCCAGAATCCTGAAAACCGTATAAATAGCCTATTAAAGTGCTCTCCAACTCCAGTCCTCAGGAGCGACCATCCTGCAGACCCTGAATGGCTCGCTACCAGGCTTCTGCAGAACTTGATGACATGATGAGGAGATCAGCCATTTGATTCAGCTGCATCTAGGGATCCATCTTGAATTTGCTGGATCGTAGCGCTTGAGGACTAGATTTGCTCTAATAGTTCCACAAATTTAATTAACAAAGTAATGTTGATGAATTTTTCTGTGCACCACATAACTTTTCTGCATCTCCCATCATTCAGATGTTTTGCAGTCATTGATTTTCATTAGATCTCAGGAGCAGTGTCGTGAGGTCATGCTGTTCCTCTTTCCTGCCCATCCCTCTTGTCCATTTTCCCTGATGAAATCCAGCAGCGTTCACGCAGCATTTCTGCCTCAGCACAACCTCTCCTGCACAGGACTGTAGTGACCTATATCACACGAAGGTAGTGGAGATAAAGAGGGGAAAAAAAACTAGAAGGGGTCAAAGGGTAGGATTTTGAAATGAGCTAATCCCCTGAGTGTATGCTGATGTGTGTTTTGCTCCACTTTCGCTCCCACTTCTGTCTCCCTCCCTGTGGATTTAGTCCCCTTTGGCGGCTAGGAAAAGTACACAGGGTGTGTTATCTCTGGAAGCATACCTGTCTCAAACTTCCTGGATCTTTTTTACTGTCAGGCCAGTCAGTCGCTGCCAGGCTCACTCCAATCCAGTGAATCTGTAATTACCATCACACCAGTGGCTTCTCTGTGGTACAGAGCCATACTGCAATCTGTTTGATGCTTTCACATTTTATTTTATTTCTGAGAGGGTGCAGAGAGGGGTTTTCATGCTCTTTAACACAGTTTTCTTTGAGTTTTTCAGCTGGGTCTGTCTGTTAAGGTGTGAAATCTACATGGACAGTTAGTCTGCAGCCTCGGAAAGATAAAGGGTTGATGTTACAAGCGGCGCTGGCTCGAGGGAGCCGTCACCTGGCAACCAGGAGATCCGATTTCCAAGTTTGTGTGCGCATGTGTGCACTGTTCATTGCGTGTCTGTTTGTGCATGTAGTTTTCAGATAACACTACAAGACTTGCCTTTTGTTTCCTCCACAAATGAAGTGTCACAGATGAAAACTTTCAAGCGTCTCTGAGCTGAAAGATGAACAGTCTGCCTCAGATGGCTAGTTTATAGCATGCTTGTTCCATCCTCCCCTCATCTCTGCTCTGTCTCTGCAGGGCGGGTATCTCTGGTGAGAACCACCACCCTGAGGCTGGAGCGCCTGCAGCTGGATGACCAGGGCTTGTACGACTGTCGAATATTTCTGCTGGACAAACTTCCAGAGGAAGTGCAGAGCAGCAACTGGACACTGCTTTCTGTGACTGGTGAGCTACGTTACACTGGATTAATGTTCATAAAGCAAACTGCCCTTCTGATATATCAAAGTGAATCTGACAGATGAATCCCTTACCTTTCCATGGATTTATAACTATCACATCAAATGGAAGAATCAGGAGGTTTAAATTCAAAATTAGCACTAAAATTAACACTTCACCTAAAGATTATTGTTAGAAAAATCAACAAAAGCTGGAACTGAGACAGATATTTATCATTAAGCAAAGGAAACAAACAAACAAACAAACGAAGATCAACAACTAATTAACCCCTTAACTGTCATGAAGACACCGGTGTCCTCATGGAACCATTGATTGGCATGTAAGCATTTTGAGGGTGACCATTAAGGGGTTGATCTACAGTGGACCCTCAGTGTTCATGGTGGTTAGGGACCACAACCACCCTCAAATAGCGGAAATCTGTGACTACTTGAGACCCTCAAGTAGTCATATGTCTCTAAAAACACATATGACTGCCTATTTTAATAGTTCAAACACCAAATAGACATTAATACGCACAGTGGAAACCATCTTGGCACTACCACAGAAGCCAATATCTAGTCTTCCTTACTTCCACTCTTTTGGGGTGCAGCCAAGCAGCGCCAAGGAAAATAAATGGCACTCCTGGATTGGTGTCCTTGTTAAAGCCTGCCAAAAGCATCTTTCGAAAATTTTAGATATGATCAAAAAAAAAATCAGCACTATGAAACAATTTCAAAGTCGTTCTATCTTTCTGACTTGTCTCTGCCCAGATACATTCACAAAGTTCTGTTGTAGTGTGAGTTAATCAGTCTCAGAGTCAAATGATATCCAGGTACCGGTCCAAAAGAACAGGGCAACGGGCTCAAACAGCTAGATGAGCTCTTTCGGAGAGCCATCAGTTCTGTACTGAGATTACCACCCAAGAGGAACCATGAGTTGACTAATGAAAAGAAGCAGCTTCCAGTGTCTGTTTGGCCGTAAAAGAACTTGGAACGCTGGTTACACTTACAGCAGTTCTTAGAAGTTCTTCTGGCTACACTTCAGCGGTTTCCAAGTCCTTTTTCCGTCCAGCAGGTCACAGCGCACACGTGCATGTCTCAGTAGGAGGATCTCTCTCTAAAGACAGAATCAGTTCAATTCCCTTGAGTTATAAAGATTTTGTGACATCAGCAAGACTTCCAGCACTATTAATGCTGGGAGATGCAACTTTTCAAATTTACCCCTCTATGAAGAGGGTTCAATGCTTCGGTTAGCAAACATATTCCTTGGTTGTGCTGAGAATATTGCATTATTTGCAATATTGACAACTAATAGGCACAGTAATGAAAAGTCCTTTAGCAAAGAGTTGTACTGCTGCAGGAAGAAAAAGTGTGGTTAAAAACTAAACTACATGATTTTTACTGACTTGTTTTTAACAGACTTATATAAAGTGAATTTGACTTGCACATAGGCTGTGCGTGATGCTGTTTTTAATTACAAATTCCTCATTTTCATGATGTTTTCTCTACACGTCCTGTAGTACAACATAAATGACTTTTAGTTTGAGCAATTAACAGTTTCAAGGTTTAAAATAAAAATATGTTTTATGTGAGCATACTACTAAACCCCTTCACATTAAAAAGCTGGTCTCATTGCCTGGTTAAAACTTGCATCGTGTTGCAGATATCTTGTCTTGTTCAGTCAGAAACAAAACAGTCCTGACCCTGACAGTGCTGATCAACAGGGTCCAGATGTGACACAAAAACACATTAAAGATGCATTTTTCCAGAATTTAAATAAAACCCTAAACTCCTGTTCCATTTGGCAGGATTATACCAGGGCCCCAAGCATTTGCTTGTATAAAATATCCACCTAAATGTAGCTCCTTAGTTATTTATAATGAGTGGTAATGTTTTAAGGGAAAACATTTTAGCAGAAGATATCAACTGTGATTTTCTCCTTATGATGGGGGCTTCTCTGCTCCTCTTTTTAGAGGTATATTGTTTTGATCCAATTTCACAGTTTCCTATTTTTTAAACACATCAAAGTCTAAATTTTATTTATTTATAACTCAGAAAATCAAAAGAATGTTTTATAGCCTCATTAGGCGGATTCTGCCTTTTTTAAAATGTGGTCTTCCATAATATCTCTACTTATTTTGTGTTTATTTTGCTCTCCGAAGCATCATATGATGACAGATGTTATAAATGATCTAAAAAAAACAACTCTTTAAACTTCCAACTTCTTTTAACTGCTGCTTAAAGAAGTTGGACGTATGTAAAGTTTCTATTTGGATCAGGTAATATGGGTAACTTTAATAATCTCTGGCTTTACTCTCATAGTTTGGGGGAAAAAATAATGGGCAACTGCTGCAGAGGTATATCTGTTGATGGGTTTAAATATTAAATCTGGGTATGAAATATGGATTATTATTATTTTTTTTATGTGCGTATGTGCTTTGAAGTCTATCTGTGTTTTGGAAAACCTTTCGCTATCATTGCACACACAAGCGAACAGAAGGAATTATCTGTGCGCCTCAGATCAAAGTGAGGCTAGGCTGCCTTTGCGAGCTGGTCCGTGTGAGAGTCTGGCTAGAGATGGGAATGATAACAGATTCTGACTCTGCACTCGAGGCCCTCTGTGACATACCCCGCAGGTATGATCTTCATCTGCTTTTTGCTCTTTTCTTCAACAAACAAGACCGCCTGTGCCCTTCGAAGCAAAACAACGGAATGGAGAAGTCACCAGAGGTTTCTCCAAAGCTTAACTCAGAGATCTGTGCATTTCCGAGCATAGAAAAAAAAGATTCACAGGTGTGGAAAAGATGCAAGATTTGCAATTATATCTTGAGTGTTGGTAAACTTTAAGTCTTTGAAAACTGATCCAAGAAATAATATTTAAAAATGTATTTGTTTTTGAAAACTGAGCTGTTGGTACTGTTAAACTTTTTGTATCATAACTGATACACTAGGCACTTAGGTACAGTGTCGTGAGTGTTAAAATAAACTGAAATGTTGTGGCATGGCCTTAAACAAGCTGTTGTATTGAAAACCCTCCAATGAGGGTGAAATAAAACAATTAGACATAAAACTCTTTTTTAAAATCAGTTTTGCAAAAGCTCAATGCCACTTTCTCATGCCAAGGGTGGCACAACCAGTTTTATGTTTGGAGCTAAAATACTTTGTCTTAAGGGGTCAGTTTGGTTAAGATATTTTTTCATATTTCTTAACAAATAAACAAATTATTTGAAAACTAGTTTGATGATCTGAAACACTTCATTAAGACAGTAAAGTGAAAACAGAAGAAATGTCAGGGGGCAAATGCTTTCTAACAGCACAGTCCATAAATACAAGTCAAGCACTTATAATTACTGTAGTTGTGGGCAATTGCTTGAGTGTGCAGTTTATTTTTTTTTCTGCAGGCATTATTATTTTAGTTTGACAACATTCATTGTCAAGTGAGTGTAGAAAAGCTTAATTTGCTGACTAATTTAATCAAAAATAACAAAAAAGAGCTGCACCTCTTTGACAAAGTCATAATACTGATAAACTTTTCTCTGACCTTGTTAATGAATTCAACATTTTAACATTTATTTATTGTAAAGTTATTCCAATTATAAATAATTATATTGGTTTCACATTGATTTCTCTTGACCTGAGGATTTGCTAAACTCTATGTAAAAATATAAACAACATAAATCTATGGGGTTGATTTCATAAATTAAATAAAATTTACTATAAATTGCAGTTATAGATAGATAAATTATATTTATCCATTGAGTATGCAATTGTTAAAATTTTTCATTTTTAAAATTGATGCATTTAATAAATGCATATGTCCAGAACTATTCACACGTCTGAATAATTTCATAAATGTCCAAATGAAAAAAAAAGAGAAAAATCAAAAAAGAAAGTAAATAAATAAATAAATGTAAAAAAAATTGAAAAAGGAAAGATTTTAGAGTGAAAAAATTGTGAATAATTTAATGTCAAAACATGTTAATATAAATTTTCATTTCTTTTATAATTGCATGCAATTATTTTAGTATTTATTCAATTATTTTAAGATGTTCACTTGCTGTCTAATATATCCCACCCACTAACAGGTGCAATGATGAAGACAGAACCAATGTTACTCACTTCTTTTTACTCAGTTTTCAGCATGTTTGTCTGTTTTTTTTTTTTTTTTTTTTTTTTTTTTCAGCTCCACCAACTTTCACAAAAGCGCTGCCCCCTGTTGTCCAGGCCCTGGTGGGAAGTCGCCTGTCTCTTGACTGCACTGCTGATGGCAACCCTACACCAACTGTCACCTGGCTAAAAGATGGTAGCGTCATCCCCAGTGCAAACTATCAGGTACACAACAGCATAAAAGGATGGATTACTGAATTCCTTAGCTTTTGACTCCCCAAATATTAACGACAGAAACTGAAGAGATCAATTTATCAATCTCTTTTGCTTGCTATTAGCAATTATTTTAAAAATATATGAGTTGATGTTTTAAAAATTATTGTGCAGCATAATTTTGAAGTGAAGGATGCGTTTTCAAATTTCTTTATAATTTTTGCTCCCTTGACTCCTGTCTTTAACTACGTTTTGAAGTAAGTATTAGTCAGTTGAGTCCACATTTTCTTGACTTAACAAAGGGATACATCTAGTCAAAGAGTACATGCAGAATGATATGTGTGCCGGAAAACTAACATTGCACCTCCCCATGGTGAGACGTGATGGTGGTGGAATCATGCTGTGGGGAGGGCTTTTCTTCAGCAGCAACAGGAAGGCTGGTCAGAATTAACGGGAAGCTGAATGAAGCTAAATACTGGACAGTTTGGGCTGCAAAGTGGGATAGTTTGTAGTACTGTTGCCTTGCTTCGAAAAGGTCCTGGGTTCAAATACCAGCCTGGGGTCTTTCTCTCTGTGCATGCGTGGATTGTCTATTTGCAAAAGTTTTCATAAATCACAAAGTCTGGGAACGCCTTGGGATTCTGAAGAGTGAGCTGGAGAGTGTTGCTGGGGAGGATGGATTGATGGATGGATGGATTGACGGCTGGATACTTCAGAATGTTTCACTCAGCAGGTATTAAACAGAACTGTTTTCGCACTTCTGACAGTACCGTTATCGTGAGTGAATAGAAGTCACTTTATTGTTAGACTTTAGTGATTCATGTTGTCCTTTCATGTGGTTTAAAAGGGGTGCAGTTTCATTGTGAAAGTTCCAACTGCATGTTGGAGTCTGAGGGACAGTCGGCACTTTAACTTCTAATGTTGAAATTCAGTGTGACTTGAAGTGGAGTTTTCTGGGTCTGGATTCTTCAGATTTCCCTCTGCAACAAAGGAGATCAGAACCTTGCAGTGAATGTAAAATGTTCCTCTGTTCTGATGAGTTTTCCCCTTTTAGTCAAGGTTAGGCTTGAGGAGCAGCACGTGTCTTTTTCCCTTTTATACTTCCATTCATTGTCTTGTAGTACACAAATGTGTGAGTGTGTGAAAAGAAGTGGATATACAGGACCTGGTGTAATTTAAAATTGTTTATTTTGATATACTTCAGAGGTTCTCCAGTAATGGACTGTGCTCCATAATTGGACCCATGAGAAGATTATTCAAGTTCCTGCTGCGTAACGGCCATATGGGTGTCCAGGAGAACCAAAGTCAACAATAAATACAGAAAAATATAACCATGAATATGAAACTAGCAAATTTATTACCACCATATAATGTAAATATTTTTTTTTTTAAATCAAGCCCTTTATGAATCATTTCATAAAACAGAAATTAGAAATGAATCAATTCATCACATAACTAATAATTACCTCTAATATTGAAAACATTTTAAAATTTGTCTTTTTAGTTTTTAATCCATCGAGTTTTTTTTCTCATGCATTTTGTTTGTCTATTTGGTTTAACTCCCCCCTTATATTTTGATTTACCTTTATTTGCATTGCTGTCTTTTTAAATTTTATGTTATATGCATTAGAACATTATCTTTACATACATAATGAGTTTACAACAAACATCTCAGAACACAAAAGCCCACACCTCCTCACATCATTCCAAATCTATTTAATATGGCAATGACAACATATCCTTTCAGTGGATGTCTAATCTTTGCTAATTTCAGAAAAGAGATGATCTCCGTTACGCATTTGTGACGAGCCACGGGAAATCCAGGAACAAGTCACTGGTGTAGAAACAGAGGAAAAAAATATACCGGGCTTTATTGGCTATTGACATGCTTTTGTTATTGGTTTTGGCCAATAAGATGAAAATTTGAAAGACACACACAATTACTTGACATCCCCACCACATCATCCTACCCCACACTGGTAACAGGTCGTTGGGGAAAAAAAGACCCTGCTTTAGGTCCGTTTACGGGTACAGATAACGTTTGCAGTCAGGGTAAATGCAACAAGAGAAACAAAGAGAATTCTCCAAACTGTCGTGCAGCTGCAAACTTTCTCCATAGTGCAAAGCGAGACAGATTCTTTTGCAACAGAGAGAGAGTGGCAAGACATGAGAGTAAATCACCCCTTCTGATGTCATCAGGTGTAGGGCGACTAATATCACTTATTAGGTTGAATAAGGTAGAAGTTAATCTTTTATTCAAAGGCCATACTGCAAAGTTTGGAAAAGAGTTAATAGCTAAAGAGAGGAAGAATAGGAAGTGTGTGAGGTATAGGCTGTTACTACGCTCACTGGCTCAGTCTGAGCCAAAGTTTAGAACCCCCACTCTTCCTTTAAAAGCTTTAAAGTTGTTCAAACATTAACGATTTGCAGACTATGGCAAGGTTTTCTTGTTTTTCTCATTTTGAGGACCTTTGTCCTTTTACTACCTTGAAGGTATTTCATCTGAGTTTTCTGTCTATTTCATTAAAAGCGGCAAGAAGAAAACTGTCATTGAGGGGAAAACCACAAGAATTCCAGTTTAAAGTTTTGCCAAAGCTCAAGAGGAATGGACAACTTATTAAAAGTTCCATTAATTTTATTGGAACTGACAGTAAAGCCAATGATTTTCTTCTTTCTCTTTCCCCAGGAAATAAATTTATTCAAATGAATGTTTGAAACTTTTAAAAATGTCTAAGTGGTAAATTATGCTCTTGCTGCAGTAAAAAATGGATATATTTTAAGGTGTTTCTATCTTTTTCTCTAAGGAGCTTTATGTGATTAGTTTAATTCATGAAGTAAGAGTGAACAATCGTATTTATTTGATGGATGTGTGTTTAATCTACATATAAATTAATTTAGTGGTTGCTAGAATCTTGGCATTTTTGGATTAATAAATGCTAAGAAATGAAGTATTTATTTGTGCTGCAGTCTCTGGCAGAAGAAAACCCTCTGTGGGTAGAGAGAATAATAGTTTCCCCTGAATATCAGCATGTTTAAGGCGTGCAGAACTGAATGCTGCATATTTAATGCGCATAACTTTTTTTTTTTTCTTTTTTAAGCACTTCTCGTGTGAAATCATCTTTCTGTAAAATCTGAGTTTCTCTGTCTCCTCGTTCACCAGGGAGGAGTCTTATCTGTTCTGGCGGTGACCGCACAATCAGCGGGGCTGTACGCCTGCCACGCCTCCAACTCCGAGGGAAACGTGAGCCGCTTGACAAAAGTGGAGATCAAAGGTCAGCTGTTGCCTGTCTGTCTTTGTGCCTGAAGACGCTCCCATTTACATTTCTCTTTCTCGGTCTTGCATCAGACAACGCGGTTGTATTAAGTCTCAAACTGAAGTCACCCTTATTTTATTTCACTTTGAAACCAAGTGAAAGCTAAAAAAAAAACCATCTTAATATGAAACAAGGGACTTATTAGCATCATAAAGTCTTTCAATTTTAATTGTAGTCAAAAGAAATGCTTCTTTTTTTTTTTTAACCCCAAATCATGACTGACTGTCAGGAAAATATAAAAATGAGTCAATTTTGAGGACAAAAGCATGAAGAATATGCAAATATGCATTGGTGCATCATTGGATTACACCGACACAGCTCTGCATAACAAACAGTGGAATTTATTTCTGACTTTCTCCTGTACTCCTACTCCAACTCCTACTGCAGATTTCTTTCCTCAGGAGAACCAGGACTCATCTGCTCTGCAGCGCTGCATGGGGAGATATATTTGTATCTAATTTTTGTTTTTATATTTTAGCAGCGAGCCTCATCCAGATTTAACTTAATTTTGGACTCTCTCAGTTGGAGTGGTCACATTACAACTAATAATCCTCATGAGCCATCTGAAATCCCTTTATCTGAGCTTTGGCGGTGGTTTCCTGCAGCGTTCCCACACGGGTGGATTAATCCTGACTAATATCTGATCTACATGAAGTCAGTCTAAAAGCCTTTAGTAACCTCTGAACTGTTACTTACGCACAGATCCATCACAGATGCTGGATTATCAGCCTGATGTGTAGTGACTGCTGCAGAGATTATTATTGTTTATGGATAAAGCAGGTGGAGTGACAGCTTCCGTTTATTAGCCTTTTGCAAGCGGCTGCGGATAAACGGGGCAGTCCTCTGCGGTGGCTGTGTGTGATTGGTTTTCAGAGCAAATATTAACCTCACTCTTCGCTTGAGTTTGTAGGTGTTTGTATTTTGAGTTTCATTAAACTTCCTTCCACTGCTATTAGTTTATCCATATCATTTAGTTTATTTACGCATTGTTTCTCAAGCATACAGTTTCCAAAAATTTAACCAGGAGTAGATCAGTGTGTTTTCAGGTGGCAATATTTAGATGCTTCGTCTCAGAACCAGCTGCATGATTAATTTTGGCATTATTTTAGACATTTTTTTCCTGCTGATCTCAGGAGATGCTATAAAATATTTAATTTTTCATTAAGAAATCAAATATTTATTTGTTTATTTTTTGAATATGTACAAAAAATACTTACAGCGTGAAGCACAACATCAAAAACTTTTGTTTTACATATTCAAAGGAGTGGGTGGAAATATAGCCTTAACTCTTAAATAAAGCTTCCAACTCTTTATCCAGCTACCTAATCTTACATTTATTACATGTATAATACATACATACAACAAATAAACCCATATTTAATAGTTAACCCATCAATATAATATCTTTTAAATTTTGATTACAATGGATGAACAAATTTCCCCCAAAAAACAAAACTAGTACCAATTACAAAAACACTTTTTAAACGTTTTCCGGTAATCTTTTATCTTTGACTTTGTAAAGAATTTGACTTGTCTGTAGTTTCACTATGTCAATGAATTTTATGAATTTATTCATTTAAATGTCATTGTCTAATCCCATGTTATTCATCCAAAAGTGATTTAATTGCACTTAAACATCAAAAACTAACCAGGTTTTACTCATTAAAATACAGCAGTTAAATGTAACTGAGACCCCAGCAAATAGCTAGGTTTATGTTCCTTTTACAATTGCACCGCTCAAGGTGGCATGATGTTGGAACATCTCTGTTACGTCGGTTCTGATTTGTTCTTTATGTTGACTTTAGTTCAGTTTTTGGCTTGAGGTGTTGCTTTTTTGGCAGCTTATTCCTTCTGGTTTTGGGTGCTGTACAACTGGAAGGACTTTTGCGCTTGCTTTTTAACTTTCTTTCAACAAAGTCTAGCTTTTACAACCAGGAGCAGCTGATTAGCTTGTCAAAAGCTCAAAGAATACCTGAACTACAACCCCGAATCCAAAGCTGAAAAGGAGGCTTCATGGATGCAGAGCAGAGAGCGCAGGAAGAACTTTAAACCATCTCTTCCATCAATCATAATGGGCAAGGATCATATCCCCCAACTCCCGGCTTTTCAGCCATATGGCCAGACAGATTTAAAGGGGAACAGCAATAGCAAATGAGGCGGATTAGCAGTTGGCAACTGATGGTGTCATCCACCATCCGTGATATATCGTCTCTGCTGCCAGGATGTTGAGCTGTAAACATGTCATGACTGTAATGAGATTGTTGTATAGCAACGGTCTTCAGTCAGAGGCTTGTTCAGATTGGTTACAAGACTGAGTGCTACCAGAGATCCTTCCTGGCCACACTGTGACTCTTTGAAGAGACAACAACATATAGTACGTTTATAGTACCACAAGCTTTCATAGGGTGTCCTCTTTTTCATACATGACTGAAGTTTATTATTGTTTGTTCTGAGATCTGCCGTATTTATGAATAATTCCCATCCATAAGAAAATGTCCACATGGATAAAACGCTCTTCAAACTTCAGCTCCATGCAGAACTTTTTTACCCACTAAACTTTTTACCCCGATGGTATAGTCATCTTAGGACCCCAGAAACATGACGACATCTGAACAAAACCCACACACTGAGCACACAAACAGAAAATAATTCCTGTCATGTTGCAGCTGTCTCCTTTCTGTCATTGTTTGAGCCCAGCCCGTTTTTTTTCAAATAAGCACTTCCCACAGGTGTCATGGTTTGATTTTCTTCTTGTCTTTGTGTATTTTCCACCCCGTGAGACTGCCCGCTCTCCCTTTATTAGTTTCCACCACTACCTTGTTTCTCTCAGTCTCGTGTCTATATACGGTGTAGTCCAACATCTTCACTCTGTCAGGTGTCAGCTGGTTGTCAAACCTTCCTCAGACCCTCCAGGTTTTCAAACTTTACCTGGTTTAGTTACTCTTTTTCTTTCGTATTTTGGCAGGGCCTACAGTGTTGCTAATAAGTCTTTGCTTCCTTACAGATTGCTTAGGTTTTTGCTTTTTTAAAGCACTTAAATGTTTGAGATCATCAGTTAAATAACAATATCTGACAAAATATACAGAAAATATTGTTTTTTGAGTGATTATTTCATTTATTGAGGGGGAAAAAAGCTCTTCAAACTGACCTGGCTCTATGTGACAAAGGAATTTCCTCCCATGTCTAATGACTAGTTGTGCCTCTCATTAGTCAGAACACCAAAGTTGGTCCCTTCCTCTTTGCACATCCTTTCTAAATCCTTCAAAACTCTGGGTTCTCTTCCAGGCTTGTCTGCTCTCCGGCTAACGCCACAGGTTTTCTAGAGGTTTTAGGTCTGGGGGTTGAGATGGCCATGAAAGAAGGTCGATTTTATGTCTAGTGACCCATTTCTAAGTTAAACCAAATACATTTTTTGTTTATTGTCAGAGGCCACCTGAGTTTTATATACAATATATTTCAAAGACAATGACTTCATGATGCAATGCAATCTGTTGGGGTTCCCAGGGCCTTTGGAGGAGAAAGAGGCCCAAAGTATCATAGATCCTACACTGTACTTTGTAGTGGGTGGATGGACAGTGCATTTTTTTTTTTTTAAATATTTATCCTTTATTTCACACCAAACTCACATAGTTTATTGCTGAAAAGTTCAATCTAATTCTCATCTGACCAAGACACACAGTCCCAGTACAGTTTAACAAACTCCACCCATTCATCATTGTGATTGTAGGACAAACAATTGGCATGTAGATGGCTTCTAATGGTTGTTATTGAAACTTGATGAACTCAAGATGCCAATCTTGGCTACAGTTCTCTAACAATGAACTTTGAAAGACTGTCCATGGTGGAAAGATGAGCTTTGGTCCTCCTCCAGGCTATTTTGACACCGTTTCTGTTGTTTTAAACTTAGTTATTGTGTTTAATTATGGATATGGGCAACTTTAGAAGAGTAACGCTTTTCTTATAGCCATTTCCTGCCCTATATAGATCAACAAACATCTGCTTGCAGTAAAAGACACATTTTTGTATTTTTTCCATTTTAAAGAGTAGCTAAGGGTCTTTGTGTTACATATATTTTCCCAAGGGAAACAGGAAGTCATGAATTACAAAATTTTACCAAGTACTGGGGAACAGGGGAAGGTATAAATTAATACATGTAGGAATATATTGCTGTTTTGTTTATAGATACATAAAAAATACAATACAATGATTAATAATTGTACTTTAAGGAGAGATCTAAACCCCTGTGACCTCCCTTCCATAAAGAGCCCCAGTAGGAGCCACAGCTTTGTTTGCAGTCTGTGAAGGTGTGTTTGATTTGTTCATCTCCAGTAAATTTAGATAAACTCAGTTCTGCATCATCTGAAAACAAATCTGCCTTTTATTTATTCCACCACAGACACTAAAGAATCTGAATCAGAGATAACTACATTTACAATTTCTTTTGTTTCAAGAAGATATTTTAAAATCAATTAATTCATGTCTTGTGTTTGTAAAAGATGTTTATTTTACATTTCAAGAAGACTTTTCTCATTTTTTTTAATAAGCTGCATAGCTTTAGTTCAACTCTCCTTGGCCTTCTTGCTCTTTGTGGACGGTCATGAATTAATGAATTAAATTCAGGCAAACTATAGTTCAGAAGGCTCAGCAATGCAAAGGTCGAGAAGAGAGGAAGAAAAAAAAACATCCATCCATCCATCCATACATACATAAATTAACTGTAATTGCTTTTAAAATTTATACCTGAAAAACCAATTCAGTATGAATGAAAACTGAAAATTTAAGCCTTGAAAACTTTGGAATTTGGGCCTAAAGAAATTCTAGAAATCCTGAAATATTTGCTTCTTGTTTAGAACTATTGCTAACCAGCTCTTATGATTCTGTTCTATTTTAATTTTGGTGTTGGATTTTAAAAGTTTGTTTTGAATGTTTTTCAGAAACATCCCTTTTTCTCTTGTTTTTGATGATTAAATGTAAGCCTTGAGTGAAATCAAGAAGTGATCGTCTTGTCCCATCCTGACATACAGTTCATACCAATCAGCTTTTCTTTATATTGACTTGATTAAAAAGCAGGTCTTTGCTATTATGAGCTAGTTTTTTTGTTTTTTTTTTCTTCAAAATACAGGAAGTATAAAAAGGAAATTAATTTGTCCACATCTGTCGATGGCTTCTGTTTAGGTCCACCTGTCATCATTGTTCCTCCTGAAAACACAACCCTCAATATGTCCCAGAATGCACTGCTGCAGTGCCAGGCGGCGGCTGACCCTCCTAACATGACGTACGTGTGGCAGAAAGGCGGAGAAAACGTCCATCATATAGAGTGAGTGGAGTAGTTTCTTATCCTTACCTGTTTAAATGCCAGCTAAGCATGCATGCGGTTGGACTATTTAATGTCTGTATTTCTGTGTGATAGATCCTCAAAGCAGCTGCTGCAAGCAAAATCTATAAAAACATTTCCCAAAAGCCTTTTTCATTTGGAGGACAAACTTTTCCTCCATTTTTGGCTTGAAAGATTCTCGTTTTTGTGTTTTTAACCACTGTTCAGCGCGGTTGCTTCAGGTGTTTAATTTCCGAGTAAAAAAGTGTAAACGTGCAGCAACGACTGAGTTTGTCTGTTGGAAATGTTTAACTGGCAGACAGAGGGTCTGAGTCTGGGAGTAAATGGATCATGATTATCTGCATTCATCATCCAGCAGCTGCTGAGCTCTTCTCGGAATATGGTGGTGAGGAGAAAGTCAGAAGAGCAGATTTGAGGGGGGGGGCGGGCGGGGGTGCTAATTTCTATTAGGTCTCCCCTCGTTACCATTTCTCCATTGAACACACCACGACTCATTGCGGTTGTGCTCAGGTTAATTCGCTACATGATTTTAATGAGGGGAGAAATTCAGAGGGACATTTGGAGTTGATGTGCAGGAAATAGCTGAGTTCAAAACATCAAGATGATCTAATTATCTGTTACTAATTCTGGAAAATTAACTCTTTTGGAAGTTTGTTTGAAAAATAGTCAAGGGGCTCTGTGTTGGTGCCAGGCTGGAAATCCAGTTATTCTCCTTTTTTTTTTTTTTTTTTTTTCCCTCTGCTTAAATATTGGTTCTACTGGTTTTGACATTTTATTTTGATAAGTTTGGAGGGCAACACAGAAGGAGGGAAATATGGAAAAAGGATAAAAAGAGTGAAAGTGAGAAGGAAAAATAAAGAAAATTGGAAAAATTATGAAAAAAGAAGAGAGGTCTGAGGTTGGGAAAGAAGGAAAAAATGTAAGACAGAACTAAGGGAAGGAAGGAGTGAAGGACAAAAGCAAAGGAGAAAAAAGTAGTGAAGAAAAATGGAAAGAAAAAACAAACAAAAGGAAGAAAGGATGGACAGAAGAAAGGAAGGAGGCAAGGTGGCATTAAAGGAAGACAGGATATACAAAGGGATAGAAAGGATGAAAAGAGGTAGTGGGAAGGAAAGAAGGGGAAGATAGAGGAAAGAAAGAAATATGGAAGGAAAAACAAAGAAGGAAGGATGAAAGAATGAGGGAAAGGAAGAAAGAACAATGAAAACAGTGAAAGAGGTAAAAAAGAAAGGGAAGAACATGAAGCAAGATGGGAAGGTCAAAGGGATGGAAGGAGTGAAAGAATGAAGAAAGGAACAATGGAATAGAAGGAAGGCAAGGAAAGACTGAGGGAAGGGTTGAAGGAAGAAAGAATATTTGGAAAGGAGGAAACAACGAAGGCAGGAGAGATGGAAGAAAATGAGGGAGATTGATAGAAGTGAAAGAAAGAAGGACAAAGAAAAGGATAGAAGGAAGAAAAAAAATAAAAAAAAAAGAATGTAAGGATGATGGGAAGGACAGAGGGAGGAAAAAGATGGAAGAGGGAGTCATTTTTCAAACATCCTTGAATCAAAAGCACCATTCTGATCCAAGGTGAGCCGATCTCTCCTGATGTTTTAAGCTCTTCCCCTCTTCTGGCCTAAAAGTTTCATACGTGAAGGTTGTAAAGGAACGGCAGCCGCCCTGTTTGCCCAGGACCACAGCCGGTGTCTGCACAGGGAATCAGAGCTGCGGTCAGCACGCAGAGCAGGACGGGAAACGGCATCTGCATTAGTGGTGTAACGGCACATTGAACTCAAGGAGATTTACTGCCAGGCAGGACAGCTCCACATGACTCCACACAGTCCTGCTGCTGCTGCTGCTGCTGGGAAAATAGAAACACAACAGAGCTGTGACTGGGGGAGCTGGGGGAACTGGGAATGTTCTGCTCACACCTTTTCTTCTCTCCGTCAGCTTGTTGCTGTTTGTTCCCCTGAAGAATGTCTGATGGAGTAATGAAAAGAAATGTCATCATTAAAGGAGATTAAAATCCTTTCTTTAAAGTGTTTAGTATTCATTTCAGACATGAACAAACCTTCACTGTTGAGGTTTTGGCATTTATCTGAGTTTATTCCCCTCCTTGTTGAGTTAAAGCAGGTCCATGGCTGTATTGGGACTGATCTTTCCTGTGTGATCTCCAGGTTTCTGAAGTCACGTGTCAGGATCCTGGTGGATGGCACTCTGCAAATCTCCCGTTTAGTGCCAGAGGACTATGGGAACTACACCTGCGTTCCAACCAATGGGCTGTTGACTCCACCCACTGCCTCGGCCATTTTAACAGTGATGCGTACGTAACATTTGTTGCCTGTGGCTGTTTGGTCTCAACTTTTCTTAACGAAAGAACCTGAAACCAAAGATGCTGCTGTTGCAGGGTGTCAGAGACAGAAACGACATCGCTGATGTTAGCAACACAGGAAGAGAGAGTGAAAAACGACGCAGCATGACAGATGTGTGATTTGAATTCAGGTTTCGATGTCTGCAGTTGTTTCCTGTCCACACTGAGCTGCAACCAGAAGGAAGCTGTGCTCAGATGGCTTTAATCCGACTGTCTTGTTGCTGTTTCTGATTCAGCGAAGGGGGGAAGGAAGGGAGGAAACTAAAAAAAAATGGCAGGAAGGAAGAGAGGAATCAAGGAAGGGAGGAAGGGAAGGAAGGCAGAAAGAAAGGGAGGAAACTTAAAAAAATGGGAGGGAGGAAGAAAAGAAGGAAACTAAAAAAATGGGAGGAGAGAAGAAAGGAAAGAAGGAACTAAGGGAGAAAGGAAGGAAGGATGGATTTGAGGGAGGGAGAGGGAATGAAGGAAGGAAACTAAAAAATGGAGGAAAGGAGGAAGGAAGGAAATTTTAAAAATGGGAGGAAGGAAGAAAGCAAGGAAACGTAAAAAATGAGGTGGAAAGGAAGGAAGGACACTAAAAAATGAATGGAAGTAAAGGAGGGAGGGGGGAGGAAGGAAGGAAATTAAAAAAAGGGGAGGAAGGAAGAAAGGAAGGATAATTAAAAATGAGGAGGAAAGGAAGGATAGAAGGATGAAAGGAAGGAAAGTAAAAAAAGTGGCGATTCTGTTGAAGCGGTTCTGTGTTTGGACAGAACCGCTCCTGGCTCTAATAATCAGAGACTAAATCAGAGGATTTAGCTCAGTTTGTATTGCAGATGAATAATGTCTTCAAGCACCTGCTCTTAATACGCAGCACACAGCATCATTTTCAGGATCTACCTACTACACTGTCGCCACTGATGTCATGAAAGGTAACACGAGTGATGCAAGAGAACAGAACAGTTCTGGTTTTTTTCAAGCAGCAGGGAGTAAAGTAAAAGATGTCAGCGTAGCAGATTAAAGTAACCAACCCATAAACAGCACAAAGGATAGTAACAACTTCCTGACAGCACCAGTTACACCTTACTACACTGGTTTGCACGCTCCCTGTTGATGACTGATAAAGACCTGAGTTAGAGTGGGTGCTTTCTCAGTCCATATCCTCTTTACCTTCCTCCAGGCCATGAATGCTGTGTGATAACAGGCAAAGGTAAACGGTGTGGAGTGAATGTAGAGCAAGGCCCAGCTTTTATTCGATGAAAACTGATGAGGTCACCAAAGAATCAAGAAAAAACATCCATCCATCCATACATACAAGGAAAAACTGCATTATTTTCATCGTGAAAGTTTGTATTTATTCTTTAAAAGTAAGAGTGAGAACTCTAAAAATGTGCTTGTTCAGAAGTAAGGAATATGTTCCGTTTCTGATGTTATAGAAAAC
This sequence comes from Anableps anableps, assembly GCA_014839685.1. NCBI lineage: Eukaryota > Metazoa > Chordata > Actinopteri > Cyprinodontiformes > Anablepidae > Anableps > Anableps anableps. Next base: position 5,843,683 of record CM026081.1, read on the forward strand.
CAAGGTTGCTGGTGTATGCAGTGGAAAATGCCAACTTTTCAGTTTGTTGTTTTGTTTGTTTGAAGGGTAGCTGTTTTTCTATAATTACCTGTTAGTAAAGAAATGCTCATATTGTAGAATAATTAATCACACCTTTGCCCTGCAGTTTCAGCATTTTCCTCTTAGTACACACACACAGAAAATGCATTCCCCTCAGCTCTGTTTGTTGTCAAAATAAACAACTTATAGTCCACAGTTTCTCTCTACACATAAACAGCAGGCTACATTTAAATCATGATGGATTTGTGTTTTAACTGCACTTAGACCCAGCCAAGGCTCTCCAAGTGCCCCAGGAAACGTACCTTCCCACAGGTATGAGCGGCGTGATCCAATGCCCGGTAACAGCTCAGCCGCCGCTGCTCCGTGTGGATTGGATAAAAGATGGCGAGCCTCTGGATCTGTCTCTGGTAATAAACAATGATCTCGCGATTAAGTGAAATTTCTCTGAGCAGTGCTCAATTTTACCTGCAAGCAAATTTCTGTTCATCATTATGTTGTCAGCAACACTTTAAATGATGGTGGTTGCAGGTGAAGTGGCTGAATCTATTCATTTTCTCTCAGCAGAGGTGTATTTTACACTCCTGCAGCCGTGTTTGAAGGATTTCCAGAAATAAAGTTATTGATGTGACAGCTTCAAACTGGGAAGCTGAGTGTGGGGAAAAAAAAAGTACACCCTTGCTTTTTCCATGGGATTTAGGAGAAAAGTAGCTGCTGGCTTCTACAACTTTCTGCTTATTTAATTGATTAATTACAAGACTATAAAAACAATATTTTCCCTGTACATTATTTTCCCTGTTATTTTAGATTTTTTTTTTGGTCACACTTAGATGTTTCAGATAATCAAAGCAAATTTATTAGTAGATCTTGATAAATAAAAAGGCTTTTTCTAAATGACGATTTTATCTGTTAAAGGAAAGAAAAAAACTATTCAAAACAAACCTAACTGTGACTGGTCACATGTTTGGAAAGTAGAGCCTCACATCTAAACCTAATTACGCCCAGACCTGTAAGAAATAAGATAACCCTTGTTTAGAACCTATCTGACAACATGAAGTAGGCTAAAAGTGCTCAAAAGGGAACACATCATGATGCATCATCTTTATTTAGCAGTCTGGAACGTGTGTATTATTCTCATATACTCAAAACTGTAGAGATAAGCGTATGTGCTTTTGCTTTATCATGACGGTTTATACCGAAGCCTAAAATTATTCATACATTGTGGCAGATTTAGATGTAAAGTGATTTATATTCAGGCAAGAAGCTTGTTGCTGATAGGAAATTAGACTGGCATCATTCAAAAGATGATTGCCTGTTTTTCTTTACACTTTATTTAAAATCAAAAGATATTTACACCATTCTCAATAATCACTGGGGAAATCTTTCTTGGCATTACAGCAGCCAAACCCTTTTTTAGAATTGCTAACCAGATCTTTTTCATGTTTCTACTGACATTTTGACAATTATTTGATGATTATCCCCAAGTCTTTGAACTTGGAAGGCCTCCATGCCATCACCCTAATTAATAAATAAATAAATTTTATATATATATATATATATATATATATATATATATATATATATATATATATATATATATATATATTTATATATATGTATATGGAAGGACATCCTCTCTGACATTCCCGTTGCTCATGATGGAAATTTCGTCTCGGCTTTGCGGTGCAAGGCCATTCAATCACATACATTTTAATGCATATGGGTAATGTGTTCAGTCTTAAAAGCTCTGGAAGCAATCTCTCAGGAATTCCTCGCCTCCCTGTTGTCCCTGACTTTCACTTCGATCTGTTCCCCCCCTCATTGGAGAAATGAGTGGAGCAACCATTACAGATTAGGAAGCTGGAGCAGGACTTCCCTGCATTTACCGTTTGTCCCCTTTCACTTTTCCTGATTGGAAAACCTCTTTTCCTCTTATTGGTTTCTTTTAAGGTAAAAATTAAACGCACCACTTTTGTTTTTCTTATAAAATGTTCATGATCTGGAGTTTTCTCCCACCTGCACGTGAAAAGTTTCACCTGTCCACCTCTCACAGTTACTCTGAGTGACAGATGTATCAGAGAATGAGATGCACCGCAGGAGGTTCGTGCAGAGATGGCCACAGAGGCCCGGAGTCGGGCTGTTATTCTGCCAATTATTCCGATCCTGCAGCGCTTTTCACAAGCTTGCATGGCCGTGGTGATACTTACAGCTTCAATCCACGGAGAATAATGGCACTTTTGGGCTTCATTAAACTGAGTGGGGAACTTTTACGAACAGCAAAAGCTTTTCACGAAGGCATAATGGAAAAAATTACTTTGAGTGCTTTTAATTCTGTTTTTCAAAAGTTGATCATGAAACCTAAAAAGAACATTTCTGTTACATTTGATTGAAATAACCAGAAAGTATATATTTCTAATTTTTCCTGTGATTTTAATTAGAGTTAACCTCTTTTTTTTTTTTTTTTTTTTTTTTTTTTTTTTTTTTATCATTTTCAGATGGATAAAAATGTATACAATAGAAAAAGACAGTGCATTAGTCTCCCTATTTTACTATAGGTAGGCCTGCGACAAAAGAGCATTTCTAGAAAACCTTTAAACACCTCTCAGAAGGTCAACGCCTCTTCCTAGTTTTTCATATTTTTGCTCTTCCTACACATACAGGTGAATCTCAGTGAATTTGAATAGTGAAGTAAAAAATACATTTATTTTAGTAATTCAACTCAACAAGAGAAACTCATATGGTGTAACGGCCCATTGCACACAGACTGATGCATTTTAAGCATTTGAGAATATTGTTTATGTGTGTACATTGTTCTCATCATGAATGTAGAACTTGTTTCCTTCTTTGTTAGCTGTGGAAATGGCTTGAAAATTGTGCCTTTCTTCTAGTATCCAGGATGGGCTTTAAAAGCCGACGGCTCTTTGGTCATGGCGACAGTCAATGAGGATGCAGCCGGCACCTACTCGTGTATTCCATACAACAGCTATGGTACCATGGGACCGTCTGACCTCACCAGTGTGACTCTACTGGTCAGTATGCACATAAAGCAATCTTGGACACCTGCTAGCTGAGTTCTGCTAGGTCAAGCTTAATGAGAACTATCTCAAAGTTCATTGGAACCAGGATTAAACTAAATAAATTCATGGTAATGGTTTAACTTTTTGGTTTCAACTAGTTTATATTTGTGGAAAACGCTCATGAAGATGTTATTCATCTAACTTAATGTTAATTTTGTCATCATGTTGTATTTTCAATGTTGTTTCTGGTCCATCATGGATCCATTACCTGTCCAGCTGTCACTTCACTCATCATTCGGCCAAACATTCATCTAGCTTTTTCACATATTCACACTGGCCTTTGATTAGGCCATTCTAACACAGGAAAATACTTTGACCTAAACCATTTCGTTGTAGCTCTGGCTTCGTGTTTCGGGGCGTTATTCTGCTAGAAGGTGAACCTCAGATGTAGTCTCAAGTCTTTTTCAGCTTCTAACTGGTTTTTTTCTTGCCCTGTATTTAGCTACACCCATCTTCCCATCAACTCTGACCCTGTCCCTTCTGAAAAACCACTATATTTCACTTCAGGGATGATGGGTTGAGGATAATGCGTAGTCTTAGTTTTCCATTTCACATGCTGTTTACAAGCAGACCAAGAAGTTAAATTCTTCACCTGCTTCCACAGGTTTGCTATGGCTTTTGGCAAGCTTTGAACAAGACCTCTTATCTCTTTTGGCTTTCTTTCCTGTCTCTCTTCCATATTCACCAGATTTGTGGAGAGCATAGCCAATGGTTATCTTGTCAACAGGTTCTCTCTCCTGAGCTGTGGATCTTTGCAGCTCCTCAAGAGTTACCCTGGGCCTTTTGGCTGCTTCCTCAGATCAGTTCTGTCTTTGCCCACCCTGTCTTTTAAGTTGGACGGCCATGTTATAGTAGTTTGCACTAACTGGGTGACTTCTGAGGGGAATTGATTGCACTGGGTGTTATGGAGGGATATCAGAGAAAAGGGGAACTGAATACAAATATACAGCAGACTTTTCAGATTTGTATTTACATAAGAAATGTGTATAATTGCTACTTTCCATTGTCTTTGTGCTTGTACTATACTCCTTGGGGAAAAAAAAGTTAAACAAAGTCAGTTGAAGTTTGTCATGCAAAAAAACCCCTGCTCTGTTTGCTTTTGACCACATTCACTGACAAAAACACACCAAACTGTAATTTTCGCTCAAACCAGTAACTGTCATTAAATCTCTTCTACTCTATTCAAATCAAACTTGATTGCTTCTTTCACTGTGTATTTAAAAAGTGTACAGAAACGACATTTTATTGACCTTTACCCACCAACCTGCGGGGCCCCTCTGTCATTAATAGAAGTCAACTTAGCCCGACTACAATGATGGCACTGAGTGGGGGAGTTAATTGTGTGGCTAATCCTCTTGTTATTAAGATAATCTTGTCCAAGGCGGCAGTAATCCAGTCTCGAAATCCCTTGTTTTGCATTGCTGCAATGTCCTTGATTCATCTTACTGCTTTGGCATTTCGCAGGACCCCCCATCATTCAGAATCACTCCAGAGAAGATGTACAGATGGGATGCTGGGAGAACACTGCTGATCCCCTGTCAAGGAAACCCAGACGCAACAACTAGAGTGGCTTGGAGCAAGGTAAATCACCCACTGCATGTCTAATATAGTTCAAGCAAAATGAAAGATATTTTAAATGAAAAGGTAAAATGTGGGTTTTTTTTTTTTCCCTCGTTCTTTACTTGGAACATGTTGAATCACAAACTAATGCTGCTTGTCTTTCTAAGAAACACAAATTAACTGAAATCTTCATGAAAAAACCCTAAGAACAGACAATAAAAGCATTGAATAGGGTTGGAAATGCTTGCTCCTCACTGTGAGACCAACCTCAGAGTTCTTCTCTTAACTGGTGGCCCTACTGAGACACTGAACTGTGCATTTCACAGCAATGATGTTGAGCTCTTTCTGTGGGGAAAAAAATGCGTCAGAGTAAGAAATAATGTTTCTCATCAAGTAACTGACTCAAGTCCAGGTAGGATTTCAGGGAAGTTGAGAAAGGCCTGATTTCGATTCATTTTAGGACAAGTTCCATCAATCTGTTAGGGTCCTCAACTCAGAACTTCTAAATCGTTTCTGTCTGTTTTCCTCGACTCTACTTGACATATTAAAGGGTTTTATACCTTATCTGTGCTTAAAAAGATTGAGTTATCCATCCATCCATCCATAGTCTTCCACTTATCTGAGACGAGGTCACAGATGTAACAGGTCCAGGACATCCCTCTCCTCGGCAACGCCCTCCAGCTCATTCTAAGGGTTCCCAAGGCGTTCCCAGGCCAGACGGGATATATAGCCCCTCCAACGAGTTCTGGGTCATTCTCGGGATCTCCTCCCGGTGGAACGTGACCTAACAACCTCCAAAGGAAGGCGCTGAAGAGGGATGCCCGAATTGCCTCAACTGACTCCTTTTGATGCAGAGATGCAGTGGCTTTACACCAAGCTCCCCCCAGATGACAGAGCCCTTCTCTCTATCTCTAAGTCCACCGTCCTATAGAAGAATCTCTTTTTGGCTGCTTATATCTGGGATCTTGTTCTTTCAGTAGTGATTCATATCTCCTGACCATAGGCGAGGGCTGGAACGTAGACAGACTGGTAAATCAGGAGCTTTGCTTTTTGTCTCGGCTCTTTCCTCACCACAACAGACTGGAACAGCGCCTGAATTATTCCAGACCAATCCATCTGTCCATCTCTTGCTTCATCACACCATCACTTTTGGAACCCAAGAGCCCAAGATATTTAAATTCCTCCACTTGAGGCAGAGACTGACCTGCAACCTAGACAGGACAGTCCACCTTTTTCTGGATGAGAACCATGGCTTAAGGCTTTGAGGAGATGTCCATACATCTGTCCGATTTCCCTGCTCAGCTCTCTAATAAAAACATATTTCCCACAGTCTAGTCCTACATCCATTTGATTCATCATAACTCATTTTGCACTGGGGGCTTGTATTTATAAATGTATCCAATCAAACGTGGTGTAAGCCCTTCTCATTCTATAAAACTGTTCTTGACCTCATCTCGTGGGTAGATGTAGCTGTCAGAACAATAAAATGTAGGAGGTGTGTGTTTAGATAGCAGCTGGCAAAAACTTTGTAGCGGCTTGCCAAAGCAGTGTGTTTAAGGTTTAATAAACTAATTTCTAAATCCTCCCAGAGTCTCTCTTCTAAGGGCAGTGAGAGGAGGAAGTTTGGATTGTTGGAGATAAAATCCTCTCCCCATCTCGACAGTATGATGCTGCTCAGTCATTTCATACACTCACCTTTTGGTTATCCAATAAAACCCCAAGGGATTTTACACAATCCCCTGTGATCTATGCCTCATCCACATTGTCCATTTCACCTGGATATAAGCCACCTTACGGGGATAAAGGTCTGACTACCTTGTTCGATGTCTAGTCAAAAAAAGGACAGTAACTACAGAAAAACTCTGTCCAAAGTGATGATGAGTGGAAGCTCTTTTAACCCTAGGAGATCAGTGCGTGAGTGTTTTTCCACTGCAGAGATTTTGTCTGCACTGGAAAGAGCTACTTTAACATAGATGGCTTTAAAAATCAAGCTTGGACTTAGTAGACCCACACTCAGTGTAATGGTTTACACATGACTATCTAAAGTTGGAATACTGTCCTGAATAACCCGTCTTGTACTGTGATAACTTCTCCAGCCAGGTTGGTGGATGGTCTCTCCATCCAGGTAAAGTTTCTGAAGGTAGGGGAAATTTTAAAATCTGACATCTGGAGGCACCACTAAATTAGTTGTTTTGCTTGAAAGCCGCCAGGTTTTCTTTAAAGCTTTGAGTTGTCTCAGTCATTCCTTTTACATATTTTGTCAGGTCACAACCACACACATTGATGTGTTTTATCTGGTTTTTAGGTGATATTCCGACATGAAGTTGCAGAAAATTGTCAAGTGAAAGTAAAAGAACACATCATTTCCTAAAATCCAAAATTATTTGACATCTGACAGGACCTAAGAGATGCTTCATCCTTCGGTTGATATATTGTATGCCAAGTTTACAGCTTGTTGGAGCTGAAATCCTATTTTATCTGTCAAACTGGGTTATGTCTGGGTTTTCCCATAGACTCCACCAAAGGAATGGAAACAAATAGTCTTTATCATGGACTGCTGGCAACCACCCAACACTGGTGCACTCTTTGAGTTCAGGAGTCTTCTGAATGATTCATTGTTCAGACTTCATCGACTTAAACAAATAAAAACATTCCTCTGAAAGATGTCGGCTATTGGACTGAAAGTGGGTGAAAAAGCAGCAAAATAAGAAACTAAAACCCCATAATCAGGAGAATTATTGATCAATGCACAGTCAAATTTTGACTTAATGAAATAAAAACACATTTATCTACTTATGCTGTTTTCAACAGTTCTGTGTAAATGAGCTTAGTGTTGTTTTTTAGGTTGACCCGGTTCGTCCCATTTCTTACTCCATCGAACCCAACGGTTCTTTGCTGCTGCAGCCTCTTATTAAGGACCACCAGGGGGAGTGGGAGTGCAGCATCTCCAACCGTGTAGCCTCCATAAAGACCCGCACACAAGTCTTTGTCCTGGGTGAGTCCCATGTTAAAGTGTCATACAGGTGCATGTGTATTAATTAAGACATCATCAGAAAGTTAATTTATTTATGCATTTCGATACACAAAATAAAACACAGAGTGAAATATTTCAACTGACCATTAAAACAAACTAATAATAATATTAAAATGTTGATTTGACATTTTTCCTGCAGAAAGTCACAGACACACTTCCCAAACCACAAACTATCATTTGTAAAGAAGCTGGATGTTCAAAATGCTGTATGCAAGTATTCCAAAGGAAAGTGTGGTGGAAGGAAAAAGTGTAGCAGAAAAAAATAGCTAAGGGACAGAATTAACTGCCGTCTTGAGGTATGAGATGTGAAGTTGTGGAAAGCAGCTTGAGACAGTGCTACAAGAGCCACAAGACGCAGACATATCCATGCTGAAGGTGGTTCTTGGATGAATGCAAGCACTTCCTTCTGCACCTCCTCTCTTTTTCCACTTTTTTTCATTTTCTAACTTATCAGAGCTGTGAAGAGCTAAATTAGTTAATTTGTATTCAGGTCTTGTGTTTTAGATAAGGGATTTTAAAAGCTGTAAGCTTTACAAGATGTCACGATGAAGGGATTAAGCAGCACAGGTGAAAGCCACACACCTCCTCAAATTGTGATTATTATTCATTTTTATGGTGAATAATCATTGTATTCTTCATCCTGCAGAATAAGATATGCAAATAAGGAATACAGAAGTCATTAAGAGGGATAAAAAGCAGATTTTTTTTATTTTTTATTATCCTATCCTTGTGTGTCTACTTTTCTAGTGCTACCCCGGGGCAGCTATCAAAAAACTGCCCCTGGCCTCTACTAAGTTTTGGGTGCATGGGCATACTTTTTAACTATGCTCTTATGTTTGCTAAACAATACTTGTATGGCTGCAGTGTACCTTCTTCTACCACACTTTTTCCTTCCACTAAACTTTCTATGAATATGCTTGGATCCAGCACTCTGAGCGGCTGTCTCATTTAGCAGCAGTCTTCTCCTTTTATTATAAAGACCATAACTTGGCAGTAACATACTATTTCTGTATTAATAGTCACTTTTTTGTTGGCCTTTTTTAGTATTCACATTCTCTGAGATGGTGTACCATGATTACATGAGCGGTTTACTGTTTTAGTTTGGACTTTTCTTTCCTAAAATCTTCTCTGTACACCTGTACAAACCGGTGCTAGTGCCTCCGCGCCGCCTCCGATGTATAAATGTAGTACATCAAGAGATGGCCTCTAAACTTTTGCTCCATCAGGTAGCTGAAGTGCTGGCCGATTTCCATCAACTCCTCTCCTCTCGCTCCATTACAGGAACCAGTCCCCATGCGGCTACTTCGTTGTCCGTCTCTCCAGAGGTGAAGCAGGCCAACTTATCCTGGGAGCCAGGCTTTGATGGAGGATCAGCTCAGACATTTTCAGTTTGGTGGGTGTAAAGCCTCCCACTTTGTTCGCGGGCTGTAACCATAGCAGCCATCGACAGCCCTGGTATTACTCTATTGATCTCTGGGATGAGGAATTCATTTATCTGTTATCACCTCTTGGCAGCAACAATATAAGATGCTGGAGTGGAGTGTAACTTTACAATGTTGTGGTCCTGGGAGGTACAATAGAGGGTTACTGATAAAAGCCAGCATAACAAGCTTGCTTTCTTTTGTGAATCAGTGTTTTTATTACCTTACAAATCTGACAATTGTGTTTTTATTTTGATCTGAGGCTCAAAAAGTTACAGATACAAACATAATTGATTAAATGTTTTTGAACAGATCCAAAGGTAAATAAAAAGGTCTTGCATCATGAAATCTATTTAAAAAGGAGATGTTAAAAGCAATTTATGACAGGAACAGGAGAGCACGCTCCTCATTATACCAACACAGCCGTCACCTTCGGGGAAAAAAAGCATTTCAAACGCATCAGAAGCTTCAAAATACAACAAACCAAAACTTTACAGTCCCTTGTCATAGTTTTTGCATCCCTTGTCCAGTTGCAACCACAGATTTCAATGAATTTAACTTGGATTTTATGTGATACATCAACATAAAGTATCACATAATTGTGATAAAGAATGAAAATAATCAGTAATGGGGCATAGACTAGGATTCACTCTCCTTTAATCTTGACACTCTGTTGTATAACAGTCTCATGAAGAGGATGCTCAGGGTTGTCTGTAATGTTCTTCACTTTATGAAGAATCGTTTTTTTTTGGTACCGTCATCTCCAGTGGTTCTACATTAGTCCCCAGAACAGAACCAGCCTTCTTTATCAGGTTGTTGAGCCTTTTTATGTCCCTGGCTCTGGTGCTGCTGGTCCGTTGTCCAGGTGAACACCGAGGCAGTCACATTCTTCAACCACCTCCACTTCTTCTCCCATGATGGAAGCAGTGTTTGTGAGGCAGTCATTAATCCAGATGACTGTTGTCTTTTGGAGTTTCTGAAAAAGCAGATCAGGCTGAGTTGTGTGAAATGCACCGGAGAAATCACAGAACGTGATCCTCACAGTTCTGCCTTCTTTGTCCAGATAACGGTGAGTTTGTCGAAGCAGGTGTATGACGGCGTCTTTAATTTCAGCTCCAGGGCGATAAGCAAACCACTGTACATCCATCTACATTCAGTCTGGAGATGTAGCTGCAAATTTCACAACAGCTTTTGAATGTTTTGCCTGTCCGTATCTCAATATTGAGACATATTTGCCCTTATTTAAAAGAAAAGGATTAGCAGATGTCTTTTGTTGAGTTCAGGTTCATTTTTACATCACATTGGGGATATAAATTAATCACAGAACCAAAAACGCATAAAAACTTTCATTTCTTTTCATTTGTTGTGTTGAATATGATTCAGTCTCTGCTTTTATGTTTTGTTTATGCTACCTGAAATGGACAGCATTCAGTATCTAGTCTGAACTGAAATTGAATTTACATATTTGCCATAAAAAAGAGATAATAATCGTAACATGTTCTTGTGTTTCACCCCATTCACACCTTGTCTTTAAAGGGATCTTAATGTTTTCTGACTGACGTGTAGATTTTTCACTGGTTTTTTTCCTATGAAGGCCTGAGTGTTGGAAAGTTGCACATAGCTTCAACTTTGGTAAAAACATGCAGTCTGGTGCTTCACATGCTCCTTATATTCCTTTTCACTCCATATTGAAGGTGTTTGTGCAAAAGCTGTCTATAGAACCGAAAACTTTTGTGCATTGAATATGTTATTCTCTGAGTTCAACTTACACTTAATAACCTTGCAACAAGCTTTTGTTTTTCTCCCCCTTTACGCCTTTCTCTTAAAAAAAAACAGACCACTTCACTTGCATCAAAGCTCCCATCTTAAAAAAAAAGCCTTATTATTTTCAGACTGACTTGAATATTTTCTCATAGTTCTGAATAGGTGATTTATTTATTTTTTTTTCTCTATAGCCCTTAAGGTCAAATAATAGCTTCAGCTCTGGAAGAAACAAGACAATCACACTTAATTGGAGTTGCAAGCTCTCTGTGCAATATCGGCGATCCATCAGCGCTGTCTCTGCCACGAAATCCTGAGCAGATGATGAGCATGAATGATTAATGAAACCTACTTTCCTGTCATGTTTCATACAACTAGACTCCCAGAAATTCCCGCTACTCTTTTGTTCTCACTCCTCCTCCCTTGGTCTCTCTGGCTCTGCAGGGTGAAGAAGATTTCAGTTAGCGATAATGACGGGAAGCAGGACTGGTTCTCCGTGCCCGTTCCCTCCTCCTCTGGCACCAGCCTGCAGGTGTCAGGCCTGTCTCCTGCCACCAACTACCAGTTCAGCATCCTGTCTCAGAATAAATTTGGAACAGGACCCTTCAGTGAGATTGTCACTTCATGCACTTTGGGTCGGTACCAGTTTTCTAGTTTCTTCTCTTTTTGTCTCTGCTGATCTGGAACGTAGTCTCGATTGTTAGCTGAAACACAATATTTACATTGTATAAAAAACCCCCCCAACCCCCCCCCCAAAAAAACACATAACCTCTTATTCTCATTGTCTCATCTTAAATCTATCTAAACCTCTCCTCTTTTTAGATCTGTTAGGATTACACACATTATTTATATTTGCTAAATGTCAGATTTTCAATGGCTTTCTTCAATTTTAAAAGTTCATGTACATTAACGTTACTGTGAGTTTAAACTATTAGGGAAATTCCAGGTGTTCTCACAACTTTGTAAGTTTCTGATTCATAGCATTTGTGTTAAATGGATGCACACCTGTGGTTGTATTTTAGGCAACATCACAAACACTGCTATCTTCATGGAAACATAAAAAAAAAAAATACAGCACTGAAATCTCCAGAAAGATTTAGAAAGGAGATTGTTTCTGTGTCTCAGATAAGATTGTTTTTTTATGCGAAATGTGAAAATCGACCCCATAGTAAAAGCTAAATGAACATGTAAAGATAATGGCTGGAAGTGATAAAAAAGTTCCGTAACAAGAAGTCTTGTAACGTCATGGCCTGAAACGCTGCTGAGCAAGGAAGAAGCCATTACTCGAACAGCAACATAAAAAAGCCACATTGCAGTTTGCAAATGCACCCTTTGAAGACGTGTTCGGTGGTCTACTAAGACTAAAAGGGACATAATGAGCAGTGTTACAGTTGGAAGAAAAAGGAATAAGCTTACAAGTCTGAGAATACCATATTAACTGTGGAGAACCAGGGGGGCAGCTTCATGTTGTGGAGGAAGTGGTGCACAGGAATTCAAAGCTTGGGCACAAAAAGGTATTTCTAAATGGACAGTGACTCTAAACATGCCAGCAGATTAGCTACAAAGTGGTTTAAGGACTACAAAATCAGTGTTTTGGAGTGGTCATTACAAAGCCCTGTTTTCAGTGTTGGTGAAAATATATGGGCAGAGCTGAAAAGATGTGTGAGAGCGAGGCGGACTCAATTCTGTCAGGAGGAATGGGCCAAAACGCCGACAAACTACTGTAAGAAGCTTGTGGAGGGCTACACAAAACATTTGACCTAAGTCAGACAATTTAAGGGCAAATACTACAAAATATTAAAAGAAATGTATTTAACCTAATGACACTGGAGAAAGTAAAAAAAAAAAAAAAAAAAACACCATATATAATTCTCTCTTATTCTGGCATTTAGCAAACATAAATAATTTTGGTTCTCTGAACTGACCTAAAACAGGGTTAGGGGGTTTCATGTCAGACAGTGAAAGAAAAAGTTGTTTCCTGTTTATGCAAATATTTGGTAAATATCTGCTATTAACTGTATGTATTTCTCTTAACTTACACATATATGTTAGTAATGTTCTTATTTTCAGCCTGTGCTAAACTTTATTGTGATGCTTTGAAATGACAAACATTGCCAGCAGCAAATATGTATGAACTTTAACAAACTAAGATACTTGCTAATAACTTGCCTCAAGGCTCAAATAAAACTTGGCTGCTTAGAGGTCAGTAAGTGCATCTGGACCTGATCTCTATGTGGAGGCTCATTGGACGAAAGATTTTACTGGTTTTCTCACTGGAAAAATTTACAATATTTATAATATTTATAATTTTCCAGCTCATGGAAGATTTGAGTCTTGTTGGTTTCCTGAATTGTTTTTGAACATCTTAACCAATTATCTTTTATCTGAGTTGGACAATATGGGTCAAATGATTAAAACAGACATCAAAACTGGTTTTGGACTGGTCTCTCTAAAGCTCCAACATCAAAACTGTGGACGATGCTTGTGGTCTACGCCAGAAAACCAACCAAGTTGGATTAACCCTAATGGTCCTGTTGCCCCTTCGACCCAATCTTGGAAGACCATAAATGGATGGGTAGTTTTACCAAAATGAATGCTCAAATATCCAGCCAGAATATTGCCAGGAGCTTCTTGTGGTTAAGGTGCAACATGCTAAGAGACATTTAACCAAATATGTCCATATAGTTAAATGTCAGGCTCAAATGCATATGTGTACATACAACTGGGTGATTTTATAAAGCCCAAATAAATAAAGAAATAAGTCTTTAAGAAGTTTCTACTGTTTTTGGGCATTAGACCAGATGTTTTCCAGATGTTTTTAGGTATTGTTGGAATTTTCAGGCCTGCATTGTATTATCTAGACATTGAGGCAAGAGTATATTCCTGAATGCTGAACTTGCAAGGTGTACGTGATAAGGTGCATTACAGTGGAAACAATTAAAGGATCATTATGGGGTTCGAAAAGGACTTATTTTTCACAGGCACTGCAGGCCTTTGAAAGAGCTTTCTTTGATAAATCCTTAATTGTTTTTTTTTTTTTTCCTTTGGAGGGGAGTTGAAAACTTCTGACTGCAGAACTAAAATTAGCTTCTCTTCCTCGTTCTTCTCAAACACTTAGGGTTTCTTAATTTAATTTCTTCCAGCAGAATGTTTCCCACTGATTGATTGAAAATCTTTCTAATTTTCTCTGCATTAGATCCTCCAGAGAGGAGTAATAAACCTAAGCCCCCCACATCGCTGTCAGCTAATCAGAGCTCAGCAGGTGTTATTCTGCAGTGGTCCCTTCCTGAAGCCCAGCAGCCTCCCATCACAGGCTTTGTCCTCCAATCCCGCTTCGCAGAAGAGGAGTGGTTTAATCTGGAGGAGAACATCAATGCCAACAGCAGCCAAATAGTGGTTAAGGGTCTGCAGAAGGTAAAGAGCCAGCTGCACTCTTCCCTCTGTGCCTAATCAGCCCGTCTTCGGAGCTGTGTGCTATCTGTACTGCAGTGGTTTTATTTTGTAGACTCAGTTCGGATCATTACATGACAGTCATCACTTCCCTTGTCATCTGGCCCTTTTTTTTCCCCCCTCCCTGTGCCTGTTTCATCTTCCCCTTCCCTCTCCTGTATGGGTCTGCATGAATTCAAATGAACTTCATTAGCATTGCAGACAGCACCATGTGTTGACAAAGTGTGGTTTCATCCTCTGTCCTCCCCACTGTGTGTGTGTGTGTGTGTCTGTGTGCACGAACGCCGGGTTTCAGGACCGCGTGTACGAGCTGCGGATTCTTTCTCGTCTGGGGGAGCTGCTGAGCGAGCCCAGTCCATCAGTCAATGTCTCCACCACAGGTAGGTGTTTGAGAGCAGCCTTTTCCTCTTCAAAGTGATGCCTCACACTCTGCAAGCCTTTCTCTGCACTCCATGTTTCTTCTGTTGTCCCTCCTCAGCTAGGGGAATCAGAGGGGAACCCTGGGAATGCTGCCCATTTGAAGCCTGGGTGATAGAAATAGCTCCACTAATAACTTCTGAATTTTTGCGACTTTTATTTGTATGTGACATGAATGTTAAATTAGATGGGGGACTCAATCGTGGCCTGTCACTGCAGCCACAATTCAAATTCCTGTTTTTGTTTAAACAGCTGTGCTGAGTATTAGTCATCTGGCTGCAAAACAAACATGCTTATGGTTTGATTATGATGATGAGGAGGCGCTATCATGGAAGCAGATTAGCAGTTAATTTTAAAAAAAATTTGGTATACGTTAATGTATATACCAATTACGCAAAACATTATGATCTAACAATACATGACCTGTTAAGTCCTTTAACTTGTAAAAAAACAAACAAAAAACAATTTAAAACAAAGAAATGGAACAATGAGCTAAACAAGCAAGCATGAAAGCATGAATAAAAAGTTCAGAAATCTGTAGTTAGCAGAGGTGATGATGCTTTCAAGGACTGAAGAAACACAACTGTGTTCATGAGGATAATTATTAGGAGTAGAGGTAGACATAAAAATAGACACAAAAAAACATGGACTCTTGAGCAAACAGTATGAAAACTGAGCTCAGATATGCACAATAATAAAAGACAAAATGATTACAAAACAGTAAAATTTTTAATGAATAATGAAATGTTTCACAAATAAATTAGGAGAACAAGGAGTTGTCTATAATCTACATTTAGTTTGAACAACTAGTATAAAATTTCTTAATCACTACAATAAATCAAAGTATAATAAATACAATTAATTAAAATCAATAAATGTGTTATTAAGCTATAAACCTATAATTATGTAATGATTCAAGACTCAACCCTGGTTTGAGGTTTGGCAATCGAGACTAAAACTTGGACTTGAATTTCATTTAGGATGCACAAAGACCCAAAACGTTACTCAGCTATACTTTGGGACTCAGTACTTGGACTTGAGCAGCACTTCAGTCACACTAACAAAAACTTGACACTAAATTCAGAATTGAGGTTTGGGACTCAAATATGAGACGTGGACTTGAATAACACATTTATTTTTCTACTTATGGCTAAATTTATACATTCACTTATTTCTTTGCCTACCCAAACGTATTTCTGCTTGTTTTCACAGTTTTGGAGAGCTACGCAGCAACATCTCCGCTCCTGGAGTTTGTCCCGGAGCCGCTGCTAGCCGGTGTGCTAGCCGGGATAGCTTTCATGTTACTGGCATTGGTCTTGTTGCTCAGTTCTGCCTGTGTTGTCAGCCGCAGGAGGGACCGACGCCGCAAAAAGAAAGATAATGGTAAATATCCATCTTCCAATGAAGATTTAGCAAACACTTATTTTGATTAACTGCATCTTGAATATGATCATTTATTTGATAAAATATTGAGCCACTTCATATCTGCATCATGAATTAGACTCTTCCTCATGGATTTAGGAATTATCTTGTTCCTTCCTCATCCATTCAGTTGTAAAGATTATGGATGTCGTTCACATTGCTTGTTGATTTGTGTAATTTCTCATTAGGGGGTGATAAGTGTAAGGGTAATTAACTTTAGTTAGCCTGGTTGCCTTGAGTCCTTTAATGGGCTCTTGTTAGGGTTGATTATGTTTTTTTACCTCTTGGCTAAAAAGTCAGGCACCATCTTACACCTCATCCCTCCCTTTCAGAACCCCTTCCTGCCATCTATAAGTGCTCCCCATCAATGTGAGTACGCCTTTATCACTCCACAGTAATACCGGACAGTAACCTTTCCGTTTTTCCTTCCTTCGAATGTGCTGAAAATGCCAACAGGTTTCTGTTTCATATTCTTATCTTCCTCATGATGATTTGTCTGTGCTGTTGGCTGTGTTTAAATGCAGTTTTATTTTAGCAGTCAGTTTTTCTTCCACTTACAAGTCTTTTTCCTCTGCCCTTCTCCATCTTTCCCCTCACTCTCACAGTAAGACTTCAGGCTCCAGTAGTCCAGACAGTTTGTTGAAGAAAAGCCTCCTCCCGGCCAGTTCCTTCTACCCCACAACGTCTTCCACCACCTCCTCCTCACAGATGGACTGCTCCTCCTTGAGCACAGAGAATAATCGTCAGCGCAGAACTCTGGAGTCAACCTACAGCAGAGGCCGCCTTACTAAGACAACTTCTTTAATTTCTCCCTCTATTGAGTTGATCTCTAGAGGTCCAGACGGCCGGTTTGAACTCGGTGACTATGACACAACAAGTATTGACAGCAAAAAGATTTCCAGAGTCAGAAGATCTGTGTCACTTCACTTGGAAAAGGAGGACAAAAAAGACCTGCCGTATGTGCTTTCTGTTGATGTTCCTCCTTTTAAAACTGAGGATGATTCAAGTCAAATCTGTGGCTTGGCCCAACTCCCACCACTTCGGGAAAACCACATTGGTTCTCCTGATCAGAGCAGCTTGTACTCAAACACCAGTTTTTGTGCCATGCCTTGTCTCAGTAGAGGACTGCCTTCAGTATTTCCTGTGCTCCCACATCTCCGAGCCAGTCTCGGTCAGCCATCGACAACAGCAAGCACTCTGGTTCTCCAAATGGAACATGAACGTGAGAAGGGGAACCTTAGTCGGTGCCTGAGGTTGGCTCAGGAGAGAGAAGAAATGGAAAGAGAGCTTCGATGGTATACACTAGAAAGAAACTCCATGAAAGTCAAGACGGAGGAAACAGAAACATGCAATGGGAAAGAAAGTGTTGGGAGTCTTATGTGGGAATACAAAAGCAAGACCTTACCAAACAACTATCGTCATGGTGGCAAGGAGAGAGCTAGCTACCCTACATCTTCCTCAACCAATTGGGAAGCCCATCCATATGATTCTAGTTCAAATTTTAATCCATTTAGAGAGCATTTGAATACATCACCACCTTTGACTCCCTCTTTTTCTCCTTATTTTCTTGAATCATTTGCTAAACACACCTTGCATCAACCCAACGAAGCCAGCCATTCTTTAGATGACAGATCAACTCTCCATCACCAGAGATCCAGAGTAGATGCAGCGCAGGGCTATGATAATCCAAGACAGTTCACATCCTTTGACCATCAAACAGCTGAGTCATTCTGTAAACCACAAAAAGAGAAGATTCTTAGTAATGACAATAAAAACACTCCAGATACAATACCAGACTCTACAAGATTAGAAAAAATGGTCACTGAACCAACTGGCAAAGAGTTGTGTGTCGAGATGAGTGTAGATGAGCCGGAGTTTGAGTTACCCACCTTGCAACCTAAAAAGCCCATGTTACACCACAGGATAGCTTCTCATGTTCAACATAGCTGCTCACTGTCTCAAAGAAGTAGCCATGAAGACATGAGAAGGAGCACAAGCTTCAACTGCAGCAGGAATGCCTCTGTGGGCAGTTTTGACATGGTCCATTATCATCAGCAAACTTCAGAACCAAAACACTGGAGTGCTAGGACCCGAGGCTCAAAAGTCTTGGACCGCAATCAGCGAAGTCAGAGTCTAGACTTGAGGAGACAGAAAAGGTGCACCTTTCTCACACCAGAAGCATGGATGGATTCACTCAGTCAAGAGAACTGTTCAGTTGAATTGCCTCATACATCTACTAAAACTGAGCCCCATTTCCCAACTGCTATGGGTTATTTATCTCCAACTCGCAGTCCACAAGTTCTGACTCCAAATCCTGATGCGCCTTACTACTGTCAACTTAGCCCCTCAGCCAACGCCGCCAATCATCCAGCTGACTACCAGGACACAATCAAACAATCAGGTTATATTGTCAGCTTAAAGGAAGTTTCCACATTCTTACCGCCCGTCAACAGCGATTTAGAGGCGCTGGAAGTGGAATCAGGAGGCTATGAGGAAGTGCCAGAGTCTAGTGGCAGCTACAGCAGTTATGCCAGCAGCGGTCGCGGCAGCATGGAGACTACTAATGGGCGTCTTTCTTTGTGTCAATTGTCCCGAACTCTCCCAGACTCACCTGAGACTGCAGAGGACACTCAGGGGAGGTCTGAGGACACGGACAGTAGACAAATGGAACTAAGACAAAGGTAATGGGACATGCTGACTTAATGAATTTTGATTTAGGTGAAGACAATCTCAGGGCTTTTCATTTGTAGTGCAAGATAATTCTATGGTCGCTTTCAAAGTGAGACCATTACTCATTTAATATAAAGAAAAGGTCAATAGCTTGAAATGCCTACTAACTGGTAACTATATGGACCACACAGTGAGTCAGCTTTTTTTGTAGTGTAGTTTGAAACACCAGCTTTAATTTTTCTTCCACCCTGCAGGACACTATTACTGTAGAATATGATACAGTAAAAGAAGTGCATAGAGGCATCACATGGTAATACTAATCTTATCATGCTATCATAGGCAACCTAATGTTACATGCTAAAGTTCATACATCATGCATACAATACTGTTATTTTGCTAATGTTAAATTTTTCCACCTAATGCTGGTGTAATTTTGGCAGAGCTAACAAATCAGATAAGCTAAATTTAGCATACAACTGCATATAACAGCTTTAGCACAGCAGCATATGCAAATTATAATTTAATGGGCAACAGTTAAATTAAGCATGCCTATAATAGTGTTATCATGGTAAAGCTAACATAAATATGGTAACACTAAAGCTAATGACAATGTCATTGTGTTAAACTTAGGTTTTCTAGAGCTCCAGGTTATAGTGCCAGTGTTATAGTGCTTAAGCTAATATAAGCAAGATAATACCAACTTTATCTGACTAAAGGAAAGATTTGTGTATTATGCCAATGTAACCATGCTAAAGAAATATCCAGCATGCTAATGCTAGTACTATTGTACTAAAGTTAACATAAACAGCTGAATTAAAATTTTATTGTGCCAAAGGAAAAGCCAGCCTACTATTGCCAATGGTACTGTGCTAAAGCAATTGTTAGCTGGCTAATACTAGTGTTGTCATGCTAAAGCTATCATAAGGATGCTACCGCTATTTACCAAGCTAAAAGTAATGTTAGCATACTAAGACTAATGCTCATATTTTGTTTTTATCACTCTTCAGAAGGCAGCCTTCGGTAGATGAGAGTTATGAATGGGATGCTGCTGACATCTGCTCTCAGCCTGGAGAGGAGGATGGTGAGAATTTTAATTTTCTTTTTTGTAAATATGTTTTAAAACAAAATGTTAAAACTACACAAATCTGCTGAAAATTACTGAAGAAGTATGTCTGTTTAGTAGATTTTAACATTTATCCACATGTTAGCTCTGTTTCATAGTTTCCAAATCCTCACAAATGCTCAGTGTAGGAGACCTTCCCATTTGTTTTCTAATTCTGACCATACAGTCCATTTTTCCCTTTTAAAAAAAACTATACAAAATAAATTTTAACTTCTGTATTTCGTATTTTTGTATTATGTAGTAAAATTAACATTATCACCAGGTACACATGATAGGTTATTTAATTTAATGAAGTATTTTGAGGTCTGTGGTTTTGTATTTAAAGCCTTATCTCCATAGAAATATCTGCAATAAATTCATAGTTTAAACTTTTGAAATTTAGAATTGTATAGTTCAAAATAGATCGATTGATCTGAGTCTAGAAAAGAATAGAATTTGTTTAAAAAATATACTGTAAAAATAACTGACTAAATTTTGTCAATTTAATATTTATAAGAATAAAAATATGTTGAAAAAAATTCATAATCACAAATGTATAACAGTTTTATTATTTTAAAATTCTGAACAAGCAAAATTATTTAAAAAATTATAAAAATCTAATGTCAACCAGATGTATTTGCATGCATTCTTTGGCCTTTTAGTTTTGTTCTTAAAAAGCATGATATTTTATCTACTACCCAGATTTGGTACCGAGGGCTAGGGGTATGGGTAACCATCGGAGATGGATTCAGGCTTACATTAAGCCATGTCTTTGACTTATTGGTGCAACAAATAAATGTGAAAAATATTAAAAATAAAATAAACAAAGCAAAACATCAAACCCTGCTCGTAATTTGAAGATAACCTTAACACATCTTCAATTACAATTGCACTCACTGAGAATTTCATGTCAGGCTTAAAAGTAAAAACGTTATTTCGCAATATATTTATGAAATTAGTAGTAAATTATATTATTACAAACAAGTTTTTAAAAACAGGTCAAAATCTTGGCCTTTTAAGGGCAAATTCCTGTTTAAAAACATAGGCACACAGACATTCATATGGCACAAACAAGAAGGAAAGTCTTAAAAGTAATATGCTTAAATATTAAAAAAGAATGGATGTAATATGGATGGATATGACAGGTGTTCTATAGCTTCCATCGTTTGCCTTATTGAAGTAGCATATGATGGACGCTAACATTTGAAAAACTAATTTCTACAAAACTTTTTGCTATCTGGGTGACATTTGTAAAAATATTTCCTTAAACAAGTTGAGAGAAAGGTCAAGTCTCTCTTCAATAAGCCAGTTTTTAATATACAGCCCATAAACTACAACTGTTTCACACATATAGATGTTCATCATGAATGAGATAAAATTCTTACATCAAATGCCATCTGAGGTAAAATATAAAAAATTCACAGGTTGTAATTTCACAAATTTCTTTCTTTTTGTACCCACAGGCATTCTTCCAACACTGAATCCACAGAAGCCCACTACAAACCGGAGCCTTCCCAGCATGCCGCGCTCCAAGAAAGCACAGAAACGTTCCTCTGAGTTTCCCTCGCTCCCGAGGCATCAAAGCAGATGCTCTGCTGAGCCAGAACCAGACGCCGTGCTGTTCTGACAGCTTCACCGCTCGCCTCATCTCACCTGGTGTGTCCTTTCACACCTTAGCTCGGATCACCGGGTGACAAAAGCTCATGCTGGAGAAAGTGAGCTTTTCTGTGATCAAGCTCATCCTTTTTTATTTCAAAAGTGGATAAAAGACAACCGAAGCCCAGAGCTTTTTTGGGGGGTGAGGTTGTCCTGTTTGCTCTTTTTATTTATTTTTTTTTTTTAGTACGGAAATTCAGATTTTATTTAACTATGCAAAGCTTTGCAGAAGCATCTCACTTCTGGCAATTACTTCTTAGATTACAAATTTCCTCTGCGAATGAATTGGTTAGTTTGCTAACTATGGATTAGTCATCCAGTAGGGGTTAAACAAGCTTTCATGCCATGAGATCCAGAGATATTAAATTTCCACAATATTTCTTGCAGAGAGCTACCCACTGAAAAAAATCAGAAAGCCTACTTCTGTTTCTTTTTCAAGCTAATAATGATCTTCCCACTAGGGGATGCTAATAGAGCAGTAAAATGTAACTCCCAGACGGTCTGATGATTCTTAAATATGGGAGCAAATAAATAAATAAATAAATAAATAAATAAATAAAAAAAGACAGTGACATCCCGGCAAAGTTATGTACCCCATCATGACGCAGCAGAACACTGTAAATCCCACACCCTTGATCCCAGTACACATTCACTGCTCAGAATGGGAGTCATCGGAAGCAACATGCATACTTCAAAGACATGAAAGGATTTGATGTTCCACAAAATCTGTTTCTTTTCCCCACTTTCAGACCCACGTAAACATTTTTACACTACGCTACAATACATTACTCTGACATTACTCTTAGTTTTGAAACTAAAATCTTGTCTCACCTTGTCTATTGAACATACTGTTGTGTACAATGGACCTCAATCTATTTGCGGTTCAGAATTCGTGGATTCACCTATTTGTGGATTTTTCTTTGGAATATAACTCCAATATATTCAGGGAAAATTCACCTTTACGCTGATCTAAAATATTTGAACAACAATGCAACTTGGGAAGCAGAATTACCTACTATGTATCAAGTACATGTCGAGTACCAATACTACTTGACAATATTGGCTTTTGTTTAAAAAGCAGCCAATCCAGGAGTGTCATTTACTTTCTTTAGGGCTGATTGGCTGTACCCCCAACAGCAGAGATAAGGAAGTAGCAAAAGTGCTAAGATGGTTTCCTCTGTGCGTATTAATCCATATTAAGGCATATTTGGTGTTTGAACTATTAAAATAGGCCGTTATAAGCCTTTTTACTTGGGGTTTCAAGTATTTGTGGTCCCTAACCCCCAAATACCAGGGATCCACTGTATTGTGGTGTGAGCTGGATATAATCCTTATATACCAGTCATCCAGGAATAATTAAGAAATCCCAAGCACAGAATAATTTTAGTCATTGTCAAATAATTGGTTTGGATTGTTAGATACAACTGGTTAAAAAGTTGATATCTTTAAAACTTTAAGATATGAAATCAAAAGGTATTTCTTACTGACCAAAGCAATAGATTCATTCTCTCTGGTTAAAGCTAAATCAACTTGCACAATTTCCGTCCGTCTGTCCATCTGTCCATCCATCCATCCATCCATCCATCCATCCATCCACGGTTTTTCTGCCTGTGATTTATTGTTGAGCTTTCAGAGGACATAATTATTTATAAAAGGATAAATCAAGGCCAAAAACTATTTAACTGCACATGAATCCTCATGAGTATCTGATTCATCTGCAGAGGCAAGATTCAATTTGTGTAAAGTTTAATTCATGAAGATTATTGTAAAGTGTTTTAAATATTAAAACAAAAAAAAAAAAAAATCAAGCTTTTGGTTGTAATTAGAAGGTTAAGAAGTGTGAGAGGCATAATCCTTTACACAGAGGAGTGTGAGGCTTATTTCTAAATGAGTAATTATGCTATAGAGGGCTAGCAGAGCTCCAATTTCTTTTTATTCACTTTTATTTCTTTTTGTTAGGTTTCTGGTGACATCTAAAAATATGAAAAGAAACATAGAGAAGAAATTATGAGATGTATTTTTTAGCAACATATGTTAAAGTTATAATATACCTTTTAGAAAGAGATATAAGATAAAAATTGAATTGAATTTAAAGGCTTTATTTTTTCAGAAGTGGGTTTAGGGAATGTGTCATCCTTTTAGTAAGTTCTGGATATGACCAGGAGTCTCCTCCCCGTGGGACGTGCTTGGAAACCCTCCAAAAGGAGGTGTCAGGAAGACATCCTGATCGGACACTTGAACCACCTCAAACTGAATCTGTTGGATGTTAAGGAGCAACTCTGACCCCAGCTGCTACGAAGGAAGCTCGTTTCAGCTGCTTGATTTTCCACTTTTAATCACTCCTTCACAATAGACTGGAGCAGCACCCACGTTACTGCAGACATAGCCAACATTCATCTGTTTGTCAAGAGAAATTAAGTAAATATTTAACACTTTAATTTCAGCATATTAAGTTGATAGAAAAAGACAAATAGTGATAAATTTAAAGAAATTGGATGTTTTTAGAATTTTAAGGGATGTTATTGTTGTAAATCCCTTGCGTTAAAGTGTGAAACACCTGGCTGCCACATTGTAGGTTAGATATTTGATCTGACTTTGTTGATGTAAGTAAAATGCTTTTAAATCAAAGTTGCTTTATGTTTGTTAAAAATTAAAGAATGTTTTTATATTTTGCAAAACCTGTGAGCTTTATTTCATGTCACATGTCCGCAGCTATGTCATAAGATTAATCAGGATTTACCAGCATAAAGCGGTGCTCCAACATTAACACAGTAAAATACATATGTTTTGATTGTTTATGACATGTCATTGAGGTAGCACTTCAAAAACTGATTTTGTTTTTCTGTTTATTTTTTAATTTGTGGGAAGAAAAATACATGAAAAAAGCAACTGTCACTGTAAACAAAAAGAGAAATGGGTAAGCAATACGACGTTATTTAAATCTTCCTGTTATCCAAGTTTGGATGTACAGTGTCCCTCAATATAATCATACCCCTTAAACCTTTTTTAACATTTTGTCACCGTGCAACCACAAACATGTCTTTTATTTGGATTTTATGTCTTGATCTAACTCAAAAGTGCATATTTGTATTCATCTCCCCTGAGTCAATACTCGATCTCACCGTTGTTCTCTGTAATTACAGCTGCAGGTCTTTCGGGGCATGTCTCCACCAGCTATGCACAGGTACTAAAATTGAAGGGTTGTTTGCAAAGAGGAATAGACAAAAATTTCAGTCAGATTGTAAGAAGAGCATCGCTTAGGATGGCTTAAACCTAACCTAGTAAAAACCAGCCCCTTGCACTACACTTTGCTTCGTACAGTGGGCCTGGCTACCCGGCTAGTGAGAAATGATTGCTTCCTGGAGGCGTAGACTCTGTTAAGGTTTTATATTTTGTCCATTCGCTAATATTTGTATGTAATGCGGAAGTTCGACACTATGAAGCTTACCGGAAATTGTCTGCGCTGTAAACAACCATCCTCCACTCCAAAGAGAGACGTGCCGGGTCGAACGAGATGGCTGCTGATATTTGATATTTGGAAGCGTTGCCAACACGGACTGAATGGCTTCATTCACTTCCTCCGCTGCCATTACTAAAACTATGGGCAGAGTACAATTCTAAAACTGCGCCTAAAATCAACATAATTGTTCACAACTTCTCCTTCTGTGTGCTGATTGGCCCAGATAAAATTCTACCGGAGAATCCAAGTCAATGGGAGAAAGCCCAGATTAAGCCGTAAGCAAGATTTGAATCGAGCAGAATAGCGCAAGAAGGCAATGGCCAGGCTAGCCTAAACGTAAATCTAAGACTTGAAACTTTTGATCTAAACGTTTCCAAAGTAGCTCTGGTTGCATGTTGGAAGGTGAACCTTTGCCTCAGTCTCAAGTCTTTTGGAGCCTGTAACAGGTTTTCTTCTAGGATTGTCCTGTATTTGGTTAAATACATAAACTCTTACCAGTTTTACTGTCACTGCTGAAGAGGAGTATCTCCACAGCATGATGCTGACACCATGTTTCACTGTGAGGACTGTGTGTTCAAGGTGTTAGTTTTTCCACACATATTATGTATTGCATGTTGGACCAGAACACTTTCTTTATCATGTTTGCTGTGTGTCCTACATCGCTTGAGGCAAACTGCAAAGGGGACTTCTTATGGCTTCAGTATTGCAGCTCTCAGTCAATCACTAAAGGTTCTGCCTGTCAACAGATTCCCCCACCAGAGCTGTGGATCTCTGCAGCTCCACCAGTTACAATGGGCCTCTTGGCCGTTTCTCTGATAAATCATCTCTTTACTCGGCCCGGTGGCTTAGACGTTCTATCCATTTACTAACTGATTTCTGAAGGTGATTGCTTGTACTGGACGTTTTTTAGAAGTATCAGAGTAAATGGGACTAAATTATGCAGACAAAGTGAATTTTGAGGAATGAATCCCTTTGTGAGCCTACATTTCTGCATTGTTTGAAAAAAAAGACTGTAAAATACAACAATTCCTGCAAATACTTTGAGCTGTATGTGTCTGTTTTACCATGTAAATGGTGCACATGCTGAGCAGACATTGATAAAACTTGCAGATGCAAGCCTTCCTGGTAATACCAACCTTGTAAAAGAACAGAAAGAAAAATCCAAATTGGAGATAAAGCTGTTCTATTATCTGTGCTGCACCAGGCTCTCAGTGGTCATTTTTAGCCGTTCAGCAGGTGAGGAAGAGAAGCGGGCGAGAGGGGCTGTTCAGAGTAGCAGGGCTCCTACAGTTCATTCCAAGAACTCGGTGGTCATTTGTTAGTGTTGAGGTTTGTTGTCACCTAATAGCCATGAGAGATTAAAGTGGCTAAAACTGGCAAAACAATTTGCGAACCTGAATCTGTGAGTAATGCAAGGACAGTTTATATCTTTTAATATTTCTTTTAGATGTTTTGATGAGCCAGCACTTAAAATGGGTTGTTCAAAAATTGTTTTATCATTCCTGAAGTAAAAATTTCTTTTAAGGAGATGCCAGAGACTGCGCCAGGTGGTGCAAGTTTATCTCATACACAACGTACACAGTGCTTCACAAAAAAATCAAGAGAATTGGATTAAAATACATTAAATATTAAAATGTCAACATAAAATACAAATACATTTGAAAATGCAAGTTTAAAAACAGAGTATCAGTATGAGTTTTTCCTTCCCCAGTTTTCTCTTGGATTATTTGTTCCCTCACCTGTTGCTTCAAGCTGCTGAAGAAATACCCTTAAATTTCCCTACAGCTTCAAAAAAAAAAAAAAAGTTTTTTTTTTTTTTTTTTTTTTTCTTTTTTCAGTTGCAAAGAAATTCCACATCAAACTGTTTTAACAGCTGGACTATTTTAAAACAAGCATTTGCCAACCGTTATGAGAATTGTTGTTTAACAGTGAAATAAACACCTGACTTCAAATTTAGAAAACTCGCCTAATTACCTGATCAACAGTCTTAATCATGTTTACTGTAGGTCTATAATGATGTAAAATGGCCTTCCAGCCACCAACTTTAAATTTCATCTTAATAACTGAAATCAAATCAGGTTTTTTCCTCCAACATCTTGAACATACTTATAAAATTATAAAACTAGTTAAAAAAAAAAAATCTGTTAAGTGTCTTTGTAGTGATTTAATACTTTTACGTTGTCTTTCTCAAAGTTTAGCTGCAGGAAAATCAAAAATAATTACTATATAATTTTTTTAATTTAATTTCACAATATTATGTCAGTATTAGGCTTGTAAGCTTTACTTGTTTTTGCATTTCTGTTTTCAAGTAAAAGTAAATAGATCTTTATTGTTTTGGATATTTTAAGTGTTGTGAAATCATGAAACCATATTAATCTATAGTCAAGCTTATAACTTCAGAATCTCATACTGATCCAAAATTACTCTTAAAGTTCTTTGCTTTATTTTAGGGCACAACAGATGTATTGATTTCTAAGACTAAACATGTTTATTTTATAAATATCATTTAATACTTTGGTCAGGATTCCTACACAGCTGGAAAAGTCGGGACGTGTCTGGGTGAGAATGAAAAAAGAAAAGATATGGAAAAATGTGTTTTTAGTCCCTATTCCATTCCCTATTAAACATTCCTTCCATCCGTCCATTTCTTCATCTGTTTATCTGGTCATCCATCCATCCAACAGTCATTCATTAGTCCATCTGTTCGTCCATCCTATCTGTCCGATCATGCATCCATCCATGCTTCCATTCATCTACTTGTCCACCTGTCATTCATTCATCCATCGATATGTCTGCTTGTTCCTTCGTCCATCTGTTCACCATCTATCTGTCTTACTGTACGTCCACCCATTCATTAATTTGTCTGTCCATCCATAGTTTCAGCCATCTGTTTATCTACTCGTTTATCACTCATCCATCTAGCCATCCATCTGTTCGTCCATCCAGCCAACGGTCATTCAGTTGTCCACCTGTCCACCATCCATCCGTCTATCTCGTCATCCATCATTCATTTGTCTCTTACCAATATCTGTCCATCCATCTATCTTGTCTTCCCAACCATATGAATTCAGATGTTTAGTATTCAATAAACAACAAAAATTGGCTGAATCTGCTCCCTGCCTGATTGATTGGTGCATCTCTATTTTCCTGGTATGAATTTTTCCAAAAGGAAAGAGAAAAGGCCGAGCCTTGTGCTCTTGTATTTTCATGAACAGAAAAAATGGGTTTTACTCACATTATTCTCACAAATAATTAACTCAGAACTCCACAGTGCACCAAAGCATTGTGGGAAATCCATTCAATAACTGAAACTCACTCATAAAGGCCACATTTAGTACAAATCAATGCTTCACTTTTTGCAGCTTTCTCTTTTTAAGGTTGTTGCAGTGAGGATTAGTCATCACTGCATTTTTCTTCTCTCCACCATTGTTGAAATGAAACCTAAAACTGCTTACAACTCATCAATCTTTTTCTATGTACAGTGTATGCTGTCTCTAAGAAATCATTTTCAACTTTTAATAGGTAAATCAGAAGGAGGCCTTCGATACATCACACTTTGAGCATTTTAATGATTCAGCCATGAAATGTTCTTGAAGAAAATACAAAATACCCAACTGACTGGTGACACTGCAACAGAACAAAGCGCTGGGTAACAGGGGACTCATAAACAGGATTGGTATACTCCTACCTACTTCATCTGTTGCATGTAGTCATGGGGATTTACTGTAAGGCAGGTGGTTCTTTGTAATATGTCCGTTAGACAGGAAATGAATTACTTTCAAATGCCATGAAGTCACTCATGAAGCATGAAACTAATTAAGTTCCTGTGAAAGAAAATATCGCATAGAAAACTGTGAAGAGCAGACATATGGTGCCCGTTTTCTCGGAGATGTTTTAAATGCGCCTTAATTGAAATGTGAAGATTAGTGCTGTTGTGTTAATGCCTAAACTTTACCAACTGCAAGCTGTGTCTTCATCGCATGAAGCAACATGCGAAATAATGAATGAAAGTCATTTCAAAGATTCAGAAATTTAGCAAACCGAAATAATTTTGGTAATCATAACTAAACCTGCAAATATTTAACTGATTCAGACAGATTTGTCTTGTTTTATTTTTATGGTTTACATTTTTTTTTTTTTTTACAGTTTTTCTCAGTCGATTTGGTGCATTTCTCAAATCAACCTCAACATTTGTGAGTGCATTTCTCAAAGCAATTTGCACAAACAGCAAAACACCATGGATTACCTACAAAAGCCAGTGTCTTTCTTAAAATCCTTAGTTCATCGCTCAAAAGTAAATATCTGTCAATGAACAGGTCAGTGCCTCAGACAAGTCCTTGTTTCATCATGTATGGATAACACTGTACTCTTCACGGATGTTCTGTTGTAAACTATGGCTAAAGTTTTGATGACAATTGTTGTAAATTGTAATTGTGGGAGATCAACGGCGAGAGACAAGATTCGCATTTATGCTTTTACTGTAAGTTGTTGACAGACAATGTCATTGTGATACAGAAAGGAAAAGACCGCAATGCAGAGCACGAAGAAAAAATAAATAAATTAGAAATGGGAACATTAGACAATTTTCTTAAGGAATACAATACAGGCAGTGCTGTAGGGAATTACAGTGCAGCCTTCCCATACTTTTCATCTCCATGCTGAGAAAAAGTCCTCTGTGGAGTTAAGGAATGAAGAGTATGGTGAGAAGAACTCGATCAGCCTCTTCCGCCTCTTCCTCTGTTTTGCCTCCTATACTCCTCCACCTCAGCCTCCCTCCTCTTCTTCTCTCTGGCTGTTGACCCCATCCAAATCTTTGTCCTTTCATTATCAGAAATGTAACATCCTTCTTGTGCTCCGGCTATATAACCTATATAGTTGCCAGTTGATGATTCATGAGGTGCACCTTTGAGATATTTTAGAAAACCCGTTTGATCATTGGTTGATCTAATGCTTCACACCTTTATCTATGTTGGAGAAAGTCAGTATTTAGGGAGCAGTTTATCAATTTAGGATAGATTTATAAAAAAGGTCTAATAGAAATGTATAGAAATATGCTTGATATACTCATTATAATATATTATGACAACTTGTTCAAGCATTTTGCATGTTAAGACTTATACAACAAACTTATGCTTAAATGTTGTGGAGGATGAGACAAATCAGAGACCCATATAATACATTTTCAGCAACATGACATGAGCAATTGAAAATGTAGGAAAAAGCAGAGAATTGTGCATAATCACTGAATGGATGTACAAAGGCATTTGCAATGTGTTCACAGAAATGAGAAACTGCTTTTCTGATGTGCACAAGTGACACAATGATTGAACAAGTAGTTCTGTTCTGAGAAATGCACCAAAGCAACTGAGAAAAACTGTAATACAATGGATGTAAAAATGTAGGTAATAGTTTAAGTTTGTCAATTGAAATAGTGATGAGATTCTAATTCCCTGAGAACGACTTGTAAAATGCGTGCCCATGTCCAGTCCTGGAGAGCTACTATCCTCCTGCTTTCAGATGTATAATTTCTCCAGCACACCTTAATCAAACAGCTGAATTCCCTCATCAGCATTCATTCAGCTCTGCAGATGCACATTAACGAACCATTCATGTGATCAAGTTTTGTTAGAGATGGGATGCATCCAAACATTGCAGGATAGTGGCTCTCGAAAACCGGACTCGGCCACCCCTGACTTAATACACAATTCATCTGTCAGGTCCTCTTTCAGGCCTTTGTTGGCTTTTCCTTTGTTCATAAAATCTAAAGTTGACTTAAAATTTGTCCATCTGATCTTGACAGTTTCTTTATAATACTACTTCTCTCTTTGGACGATCTTTTTGCACGTTTCAAGGACCCCTTACCCTCCGGATGTGAAATGCCACATTTTCTGCACATTGCTTCCAAATCTGGACATGCAGGAATTAAAGTGCATTTGAAAAATAAGAGGGAAAATTGGAAAGCTTTTAAAGCAAAAAGTGCCAAGTATGAACCTGACTTAGTTTGTGGTTGTCTGCTGCAGAGTTATACCAAATTATTCCTCTTTTCTTTTTACTTTTTTTATAAGACCAACTAATAATAGAACAGAATAGGAATAGAAAATTTAAATCTTACATCTGAGAAAGAGCTTAGTTTTACACTAAATTAGCTTCAGGAATAGACACTACTTGTGTTGCTTCTTTTGCACATTGTTAAGTATAGCATCAATCTTTGGTGAGTACAGATGCACAGCTGCTCTTTTGACACAGAGTGGGCAGCTGATTTCATAATAAAACACTTATACACACAGTTTCTAATTTTACAAATGGTATTATAGATGCACCAGCAGACTATCACCATCTGGAGGAATCAGGCTGAGCTCAAGTCACATTTTTTAAAATCAAATTGTATTTTTATTTGTATGCAAATATAGCTGTAACATTGGAAACGACGTTGTCTCCTCCTTGTTTTCGAAAGCTGCATTGGCATTAAGGGATGTTTTCTCCCTTTATTTTAAATACAGTAAATCAGATATTTTATTTTCTTTTGTTCCAAGCAGTTCTGCATTCAGTGTGATAACCACCTTCTATTGAGAAGCTGTAGGTGTGAAACAAAGCTGTAGGTATGCTGACTTTCATCTTACTTTGTCAAAGTGTTAAAATCCTTTGCTTTAATTAACTCTAACTTACTTCCAGCTCACAGGGTTTGATTAGCCTTTGGCTCCTTTATTTAAAAATGCCTTTACCTGCTTCCTCATTTAGAAAACCATAATTTGCTTCAAATGAACTTTTACTTGTGATTTTTTTTTTAAGTCTCCACTCCTAGAGAAGTGTTTAAGTCCTGAATTTTGCAGAATCGTATCATTTAATGTTGAGACAGCAGGAAATGTTGCATGTTTCTGAAGCCCCAACTCCATTCATCTGGTTATTTTTTTTTAAGCTATCCATCTGACAAAGAAGCAGGACCTTTTGCAGTAAAATTAGTGACATGCCAGTGGGAGCAAATAACATCAACATCATTGATACAAAAAGATATTAAAGCTGTTTGTTAATGTAATATGGATTCACTGGCCAGTTTATAAGGTTACACCTGTCTAAGGGCTTAACACAAATAGTGACAAAGCCAATCACATGGCTGCAGCTTAATGCATTTATGCATCTCGACATGGCAAAGATTGCTTGCTGAAGCTCAAACAGAGATTCAAAATGGGGGAAAAAGTGATTTAAGTGAGTTTAAAATGTTGCCATGTTTGTTGGTGCCTAATTGGCTTGTCTGAGTATATTATAAACTGCTGATCTACTGGACTCTTCATGGATAGAGAAATGGATAATGGTTCACAGAAGGAAAAATATCCAGTTAGCAGCAGTTTTGTCAAAGAATATGTCTTGTTGAACTCAGAGGAGAAGGGTTATAATAGGTTAGAGACAGCAGTAAGGCAACGGTAGCTGAAATAGCCACTCCTTACAATCAAAGTATGCTAAAAACCATCTCTGAACACACAACAAATGGATCCTTTGCAGCAGACAAGCTTCAGCAGTAGATGACCACGCTGGGAACCATTCCTGTTAGCCAAGAACAGGAAACTGAGGCTATGTTTTACACAGACCCACTTACAACTGGCCAAAAAAAATTAAAACCACTGTACAAGAACATATTTGGAGTGGTTGCTTCATGATTCCAATACTTTTGTGATCTTAGCAGAAAACATTTTGAGAATGGGAAACTGACAGTATACCTGTTTATTTAAACTGAGATCACACTGGTTTTCTGTGTAGAGGGTCTTTATAACAAAAATGCTCACTACATCCATCTTCTGTGTTGCAAGTAATTAATTAAATATCCATTTGTCATATTCCAGTGAAATAACAAGAAAACATTTTATCTATCTACAGCCATAGAGAGTACTTTGACTTCCACCTAAAGTACAAAAACCTGACTGTTAGGTTAATTGGTTATTCTAAATTACACTTAGGTAGGACTGTGCGTGCATGGTTGTTTGTCTTGTGTGTTTCTGTGATGAACTGGCAACCTGTCCAGGGTGTACTAAATGTCTCACTTAATGACTGTTAAAGATAGGCACCAGCCCCCCTATCTGCAAGGACAAGTGGGTATAGACAGTGAATGAATGGAGGCAAGATAAACTGAGATGTATTTGCTTCATACCTTAAAGTTGTTCAGGTTTTCTTGCTCTAACATGTGTCCTTGAACATAGTTTCAGTGCTAACTATTGATTGTGGGCATTTTTCAACAAGATACATTTTGCCAGTTAAGACTATCTCCCAAAAATTTAAATTTCTTTAATTATCTACTACAGCCACTGGCTCCTCCAAACCTCAAAGCACAATTACTGAGGGAAGCTGTAAGCGTTCATCCATTGCTTTACCTCAAGCCCTGAGTGCAATTAAAAGTTGATTATGTTCTTTCAAATAAAAAAGCAGCTTTGATGAGTTAACATTTTTGATTAGATGGCAAGTAAAAAAACAAGTTTATTTAATCATTCAAATCAGCTGAAATAATAGTTGTGTTGTCTTTTTTTGTATCAGCAATCGGTGACATAAAATAAACAAAAAAAGCTGTGGAAAAAAGTTAAAATGAGGTGACATTTTCATTTTTCATTTAACCTTGCAGACACTGATAATTATTTTTGTTATTCCTTCCTCACGCACCAATTTATTTTTCCAGGTGTTATTTTTTGCATGAAAGAGTCCATAAATATAGCAATTAGTGCTTGTAGCTGAGGATAGCTGCAACTATTATCTCCAACCAAGTGTAAAATAAGTGTGATTATCGTCAAAATTATAATAGAAACATAGTTGGAGGTGGATCATTTAAAGTATGAAGCACAAACAGACATTTTCTGTCTTCAATCTGCACATCCAGTTTTAGTTATAGAGAATCCACAACATGCCGGTGAAGTTAATTACCTCACCGACTGTCTCCCAGCAGTGTGTGGAATAATATTATCAGGGGAGAGAAGGATTTTCCCCTCTGTTGTACTGGTTGTAGAGAACAGCAGAATCTCTCTTGACCCTTATTTCACTTTAATTACACATTTGCCCAAGAGGCGGACTTTTCGGGAAAACCCCCCCCAAACATCCGTGTTTCAGTTATCCCAGGGGTAATACCCTTGCAGTAAGTGTTTCTGTGTTCAACCAGAATTGATGACCTTTTTAAAATGGCTGGTTTGACTGCGTCCTCGAGAATCCACACATAAAACAAAAACAAAACTTTTCACAGGGACTGTGCGGATTGTAAAACGCTTTGCTGATTAATGACAACTTTGTTTGATTTGAAAATGGTTTCAGTTCGGAAAAATACACTCATCTTTTTGCATTGCTCATTTTTGCAATATCCCTGTCGTCCCTTATAGTTGTTGGTGGCTGCCTTCAGTATGCTTTTCATTTGAGGAAAAAGTTGGGACACCCAACCTGCTGATAGCTGGTGTTTCCCCTTTTTGGTGATATAACTTCAGAGAAGCACTTTGTTTGTCCCACTTTTCACTGGCACTGTGGAGTTCTGAGTTAACGTCCACTCTTTACATTCAGCTTTGAGATGTTTGAGGGGTTTACACATCAGCTTAAATGTTTTTTTTTTTTTTTTTTTTTTTTTTTTTTTTTTTTTTTTTTACAATTGGTCTTACATTTTCCTCAAGCTCTCTCTGATGCGATAATTTTTGGTTGATTCAGTGATGGGGAGTTGACCAGGTTCAGAATGGACATAGAAGATCCCAAAACAATCTGGTGAGAAGGTGAGATAACTGAATGGAGAGTCAACAAGTAGCATAAGAACCAGGAGTAGGAGAAACATGGTGCAGCTGGGGAAGAAGCAGATCAGGGAAAACTGACAAAAGGTGCGAAAAAACCCAGGAAGAAGGCAGAGGGAGGTGAACCAAAACACTACAGGATCTATTAACCAAAAGGGGGGAAAAAAAGACCAACTCTAAATACATACAGAGCAGAACCAAAAAATTCAACACAAAGAATTAAACTGGTTCAAAAATACCTTAATGGCAATAATAAAAACTCCAAAATAAGAAACAATTCAATTTTAGACTCATCTGGCAAAAGACTGGTCTTTGTGTTTTTCTAAAAGCAAAAGTTTCCTCCTTGCTCACCTCAAATAAAAGTTAAACATGTTCAGCCTCTTTCTGATTGTACAGACATGTACCATCAAATGAAGAGTAGCAACAACCTGCTGAAAGTCCTGTGATGTTTGCATGGTTGTTAAAAAAGTCTCCAGTCTGCTTCAGGGTGAACTTGCTTAGATGACGAGACCTGGACGTTTTAGCCATTGTTTTGAATCTTGTCTGCTTGAAGACTATCTTACAGACAGTGAAATGGCTGATTTTGAATCTGTCTAGACCCCCTTTAGATCCTCTAAAACGTAAAATGTTGTTTTGTGCTTAAAAATTGGTATCTCCCCTCCAAAAAAAAAAACAAACAAACAAAAAAAAACCTTACAGTTTCCAACACGACCACCAGTTTTTGCATGATCACCCCTATCAATAATAATCCCCTCAAGGTTATGCCACTGTTACTACATTTTAGGTTAGTTTCTGACAAAACATTTGTTTTTCCATAAACCACTGAAGCTCTTGCAGCCGAGGGGAATTGTTAGCCTACAATTTGCACATCATAAATTTTAAATTAGCTTCTAAAATGGACCACTACTTTGACAGAAAAACAGAAGTAAAATGAAACAAATTGCTCATAAATACCTTTGTGCTCTATCAGTGGGTTGAGTGGGCAATTTTATACTTCCTCAGTAATTACAGCAATGAACCTGCCAGATGTGTCTATTTAATTATAGACAGTAACATATGAGAGCAACACCAGAGACTGGCTGCAAGTTTGAACTCTGGTCATAAAATAATAAGAGTTAAACTTGTTTTGCTGGTGCAGTAAGGCTGATACAATTACTAGGCTATTAAAATTTAAAATGTTTCAACAAGGTCCAGTCTGATTTACCTGAAGTTGACCATCTTAAAAAAAAGCCTAATTTTTCCCCTTGACATTATAACTTTTTATCAAGCCTTCCTGCTTACAGAAAATCAACATTTCTTTCATAGGAATTAATTAAATATGTTGATTTGCATCATGTACATTTTTTACATTAAAGGGAAAATCTCCAGCGCAAATACTAGAAAACTATGCTGTTATCTAACAGATGGTGGTTTCCTCATCAAATCTTGTTTTTAGGTCAATGTGTTAAATTGGTACTATTTCAAAATTACGTCATGTCAATTTTAAGGTACCACTGGGATCAGTTCCTGGCCCCTTTCTTTTTTCCTATATCTAGATTTTTTGCAAAGATCACTGAAAAGGGGGGTTTAATACAAAATTACTTTTGAGTATCTTTTCAATGCTTTATAGTCATCACCACATCTCAACACAGACTGAAATGGTAAATATTGAAAATGGTATGTAATGTGACATAGCAATGCATCTATAACTTTTGTTGGAAACAAAAAGTGCCAAACAAAATAAAAATAATTTATTTTTTTATTGATATAATTTCTTTCTTTTTTTATCCCTCCCATCTGATTATATGTTAATTGCCCTTTTCCTCCAGTATAACAAGGCCAAAAATCATGTTATAGACATGTTAGAATTGATGGCTTTCTGTAGTTCTGAGATCTGTTCCCAGCTTGAGGAGCTTTCCTGATCTCTTTGTGACTTGTTGCTCCTGTGATGATTGGGCCCCACTCAGATGAGATGAGGGCTGTTGACAGCTGTTCATTTCAATCTCAATCTCCATAACCTGTTGATTTGTTCCGTCTTCCACATTTATCAAAATGCCTCAGATGGCTGACAGCAAACATAAGGGACCCGATTATATAAACTGTTTAAAAATATAACCTTATACAATAACAGACTTTTATTTCCCTACAGAGGCTTTGCACAATTCCATATGTTAAAGTGAAATAAAATACAACAGGAAAAAACCAGCACATTCATATCAAGGTGAACTGTCATATCGACACAAACAACAAACAAAATGCTCTGCTGGAAATCACCAAGGAACAGCTTGTTTACACAATCTTACTTTCTAATTGCTTGTCTAAGGATGAAAAGACACCACAAACATTTTTTCAGACTGCACTGAAATAAATTTGATGCATAGCGTTGCAGGTGATGATTACAACGCAACAGATCTGTTTTCACCCGCTGAAAACAGCCGTCTCTAGACTGTTTTACACAACGAATGTTCACTGCTTCAGACAAATAGATTACTCCATTAGTCAAATTGATTACAAATGGTTTAGTGAGGTCGACTGTGCTTGCCAAGGTATAAATTAGATAAAAAGTAAATGCAATCAGGATGGTGTGCTAAGAGCTATTGAGTTTGTCATGCCCGCAGAGTGCTATGTTCTACTTTGTTATTGTGTAGTATATAATAATGTAATTGTTATAATTACTTTGCTAGACAGCTTTGCTGGGTAAAGTTTGGTATATCGTTGCCTTTCAACAATGTTTAGATTTGTATAGCACTCTGACCTGCTGTTTGTTGAATACTGACATTTTCTGTTTGCTGATGTCCTTTCTGGCTGTTTATCCTTCAGAGGATATTTGAGTCGTCAGAAGATGCTAATTTGGCTAACGCAATAGCTATGGGGTTTTGGTCTCAAACAAAAATGAATCCCTGAAGAGGATGGTAATTTATTATATCAGAATTGAACTAATTTATTATAGGAAAAACTAAAATCACACTGTTGCAATGTGTAGCAAGTAATGGCATTATGAGCCTTGAACAATGGTCTCAATTCTGGTCCTCAGAGCCCACAGTCCTGAATTTTAGGTGTTTCCCTGCTGCCTCACCCCTGACGTTTATGAATGGGTGATTAACCCTTGTTGTCAGCATGCCAACAAGGGCTTCTGCAGCCCTTGTTGGCATGCTGAGAAAGTAATCTAATAATCTGAATCAGGTGTGCTAGAGCAGAGACTCATCCAAAACATGCACGGCATTAGGCCCTGAGGAACAGAACTGAGAATAATTGGCTTATAAAGTAATGGTTAAATTTTGTCATGATATGAGGGAAGACATGGGAGGTAACTGTCAGAGAAAACTCTCCGTTTTATTTAGCAACAGCACAAGGTAAAAACATGAGCGGCTTCTTTTTCGAACCTGTCTCATTCCCCGTTTCCTGGTGCTCCCCGGTGGTCATGAAACCAAATTACCATAACTCTGGATATACAATAGAAACTAATCTCACAACATCTTCCCCCTTTTAAAGTTAACCATAGCAAGATCCCAAACATCTTCAAGTTAGTTCAATTTCTTAAATGGTCCATTCACTAATGTTTAATTACTCTTTAAGTTCCTTTTTAGATGTTGCATTTCTTTCAAGCATAACAAAACCTGAATGTTTTCAGAACAACAGCTTTTCCACAACATAATTTTTTTTTTCTTTTAACAGTCTTATCAAACCATATGTAGAACAATTAAGGACATCACAGGGGTAGACTGTCCTCCACCCCGATAGGTATCATTATGCCCTTTTGAAACTTATCAGTCTCTGACTCTAAGAAGCAGTTTTCTTTCACGGCCCTTGGAAGTTGTTCTCACAGGAGTAAATGGTGGAAAGGGAGACCCTGAGGAAGGGGCTGCTGCTGCCTGGTTCATCGGTGGCTCAAATGGAACAACCACATCTGTAGCCGGGGATCTGCAGTCCTGCTGCGGCACTGGGGTCTCAGCACTATGTTATGCTGTAGGAGTTTCAGTCCCAGGAACCACCTGAAGGTGATGTCGGTTGCGAGGGGCCACATTCCCATTGACCTCTCCATGAGGTAGGATCTTGGCTCCTTAGACTTGCTGATGACTTTGGCAGGTGTTGTCCACCCTTTCTCACCATCAAGCTTCACTCTCACGTTTTGACCAGGGTGAAGTTCAGGGAGTGGGCGTACTGAATGTCTGTGGTTTTGAAGAATCTGTAAGAATCTTTTGCTGTGGCATCCTTTAAGTAGACTTGGTCTAGGTTGACTGGGCTTGGCTTTAATGTCTTTTCCAGGACAGGAACAGTAGTGTGGATTTGTCGGCCAGTCATGAGTTGTGCTGGACTGGCACTCGTTGCTGTTATAGGTGTGGAGTGATAACTCATCAGGGCTAAGCAGGGGTCAGGCAGTTTGAAGATGTACTTGGCAGTCTTAACAGCCCTTTCTGCAACTCCATTTGATTGTGGGTAATGGGGGCTGGAGAATATATGAGTGAATCCATACCTCTGTTTGAACTCTTGGAACTCTGCTGATGTAATCTGTGTCCCATTGCCACTGACAACTTCCAGCGACAATGGGACACAGTTTTGAACATGTGTTTGAGCTTGGTGATGACCTGATTGCTGGAAATGGTGGTTAGGGAAGCAATTTCAATGACTCTGGAAAAACAATCAACAGCAACAAGATATGTCTTACCCTGTAACACAAATAGGTCAACTGCAATTGTTTGCCATGGACTATTGGGGAGGGAAGTTGTCACCAGTTGTTCACGTCTCTATGTCTGTTTATGCTGTCTGCAAAAATCACATAACTTCACTTTGCTTATGATCTGTGCTCCAATCTTTGGCTACCACACCGTCAACTTAGCTCGCTCCCGACACTTGGTGAGGCCCTGGTGGCCTTTGTGAAGTTGGTCTAAGACACCAGCTCAGAGCGCTGTTGGAACAACAATACGGTTGTGATAAAGGACCAGCCCATCCGACTAGTGTTGACATATGCCTTTACTTGTGTTTCAGTTTCCGACACGTAACTGTCTTTCAACATATGTCTGGAGAATGTGTCAGTGACGATGAGCTGCTTACCAGGAACATGTTCTGCAGTGACACTGAATCTCATAAGATGCATAAGGAATTTCTGGCTTCTTGGTGTTGTTTTGTCAAGATCATATGAGTTGATCAGTGGCATCAGTGGCTTATGGTTGATTTGTAATCGGACATCCTTGTTGAATGCTCACTCCGGGTGCTCATCCCAAACCTAGGCAGTCTGTTTCTTGAACATATTAGTCAGTGGATACAGCTCTGTGGACAGGCCTGGCAGGAATTTTCCAACATAGTTCACTAGTCCAAGCACCTGCCACAGCTGCTCCACATTTAAAGGACGGGGCATTTTAGCAATAGTGTCCACCTTGCTCTCATCAGGCTTCACACCATCTGCGCTAATGATGTGTCCAAAGAGCTGCAGTTTGGTTTTCCCAAAGTGACACTTGGCCCTGTTCAGCTTGAGACCAGATGCTTTGACCATCCAGATGCATCCAGATGGTGTTCATGCTGCTTCTTAGTAGACTCATAAACCAGGATATCGTCCATCACAACAACAGACCCTTCCAGATCCTTGAGCAGATTACTCATCAGTCACTGGAAAATCTCAGGAGCAGACGTAATCCTGAATGGCAGGCATTTGAAGCAAAAACAGTCCATTGAAGTAATAAATATGGTCAGTCTTTGGCAGCTGGGATCCAACGAAATTTGCCAGAACCTACTAGAGGCATCTAGAGTGGAGAAAACCTTGGCTTCAGCCACCTTAAGTATTACATCATCTAGTGTAGGTAAAATCTAATGTTTGCACTTCACTCCCTTGTTCAAGAGTTTTAAATCTACACACACTCTGACTTCATCCTTGGCACGTTTTGGGGCAGGCACCATTGGGGCATACCAGTCTGTCAATTCGGTAACTTCGTTGATGATCCCAAGACTTAGTATGTGCTTTAGCTTTTTCTCAACTTTCAGAGGGGAAAAGGGACTCTGTGTGGCGTATTGACGCTGTATGGAAT
This sequence comes from Anableps anableps, assembly GCA_014839685.1. Classification (NCBI taxonomy): domain Eukaryota; kingdom Metazoa; phylum Chordata; class Actinopteri; order Cyprinodontiformes; family Anablepidae; genus Anableps; species Anableps anableps. The sequence goes on from CM026081.1 coordinate 5,884,488, forward strand.
TGCATCCTCTGTCAGCTCAATTTTAACAAGCTCACAGTTCAGTAGTCCTGTTTCCCTGACCACATCACTGGATAGCATGTAGTTACTACTGATAACATTGACCCATTTGACCAGTCCCATGTGTTTTGCCACTGCCCTGCCTAATAGGTTACTGACAAACTGTCTTTTAATAACTTTAACCTAGTACTGATATTTCTGACCTTTGTATGTGGTGGTAGCGAGGAATTTACCCACATATCTGACCTTTCCACCTGAGCTGTAGACTGTTGGTCTGGACTTATTCAGTTTTTGGTTTTGGTGTAGATTGTTGAAAGTTGCTTTTGTCATAACAGTGGTATCTGCAGCAGTGCCAATTTTAAAATCAACCGGGCTGCCATTCACCAGTAGCTCAAAGTCCCAGTCAGTATCTGAATCCGACTCCTCAACGACGTTTTACTTTGTTGTGGTATAAAGAACAAATCCTCACCTAAATCCATGATGGCTTCAGCTCTGACTTCTTTTAGCATTTTAGTTTTACACACAGCCTTGAAAATGTCCCATTTTGTCACACTTTCTGCATCTTTTATTTTGGGCTGGAACACTTTCTTTTTTGTCATGCATCCTATTGCATCTCTGACCCCTTTATCCATTATTCAGATGACGATCTGATCCCAAATCTGCTTGTCCTTCCCTGCACCGAACTTTCAGTGCTGCATGAGCTCATATAGGCTCTGCATGAAAGCTTCAACAGTCTCACCAGCCCTCTGGCTTCTTTTGTGAAAACAGGCGTGGTCATGGATAACATTTCTGTTTGGAACAAAGTGTTCATCAAAGTTGTGTATCACTAAATCAAACTCATTCTGGATGTGGCAAGTCCTCTGTTGCAGCAGGAAACACAAAAGAGCTGTAAATAGGTTCAGAACCCCTCTCCATGGAGTACAGGAGCGAATTTACCTGCACATTGGCACTCTCTCTGTTGAGTTTTGATGCGACTCTGAAGCAGGAAAATCTCTACTGCCATGTCAGCCACTCCGCAGCCTGCGTAAAATCAAGTGGCTCTGGAGGTCCAAACTTTGCCATCATGCTCTCAAAGTAGGCATAAAGTCCTTAATTCTGACACCATGTCATGATATGAAGGAGGACACGGGAGGTAATGGTCAGTGAAAACTCTCCTTTTTATTTAGCTACAGCACAGGGTAAAAACATGAGCTGATTCTTCTTCTAACCCGTCTCTCATTCCCCATTTCCTGGTGGCCCCCAGTTGTCATGAAACCAAACTACCGCAACTCTGGATATACAACAGAAACTAATCTCACAACAAATTTTATCTCATTTACTCAAGCAAGAGCACAAGATGTTTATTTTGTAAGCATAGACTTTTGTTAGCTGCACCACTGTTATAATGGACAGAACAATAATACAGTCTAAAATCAAATCTTCAATAGTTGAAGAGGAGTAGTTGATTAACCTCAGTTGCTAGATAGCTGTGGCATCGAGGAGGATAATTTAAAATACATGAGAAACATAACAAAAAAATCAAAACCAAGTTATTTCTCTTTATGTTCAAGCTAGCATTTACCCTGCAAAACAACAATCCACTATTTGCAATGAGCTTGCCAAGATTTTGTTAGCTGTATTGCAGTTATAGAACAACACCAATTCAGGGGCTGCATCCTTCGAAGGATATCGCCTCCCTGGTCAACTTAAGCTGTGTCCTTCTCCAACCATGATGACTGGAAGTGAGTGGCTGTCAAATTGGATGACCTAGCATTCAGATTTATTCCCACCCTTACTTTGGTGTATGTCCTGTCATCTCAAAGTCATGACAACACTAAACACAAGCTGGTACTTTTAAAATCCTTTTTAATTATATGAATGAAAAAGTATTTTTTTTCCACAAAAATTACATTAACATGTCTATGCAAATTATGAGAGCCCAGCAACACAACCATTAAGCCGTTAACTTTTGTACCACCAGAGATTGTATTCCTCTCCCACTTCATCTACCATTGTTACAAGAACAAAAATCTCCTGTTCAGCCTGCAATGAATCTTGGGATAGGGTGGGCTTTGAAGGATACAACAGACCCGCCCTTCAGATCTGGGGAAAATAAGAATTAGGACACATTTTGAGAAGCCTTCAAATTTGAACAGCCTTCGCCACTTCGCTGTGGCCTTCAAGTACGGCCTTCAGTGTATGCAGCCCCTGAATTTAGACACACCCACAGCCAGAACTGAAATCCACTTGTTTATTTCTGTTTACGCGCTAGCATTAGCACTGACAAAAATGTTAGTTGTAACACTTTTATGAAGGAAGATCAAAATAGATATAAATAGATAACCGTCATCAAACAGCTAGTTGCAGTGCAGTGCGACTAACTGTTTTCTAGATGCTCACAAAGATATTGTAATGAAGAATTCTTAAAGAGAAGGACAACAATGGAAACTGAATTAAAAATCTGACAAAAACGAAGATACAGAAGAAATGCATCTAAAACCACCTCTTCACTTTCTATTCTTGTTTATGCACAATCTAGCATTAGCACTGTAGCACAACTAGTCACTAGAGAAATCAGCTCTAGCACCCTTTTTGAGGTGGACTTAATGGGTAAATAACAGAAGTCTAAAATAAAAAAACCCCAGAACAAACACATCTGAAACTGACTCTCCACTTGTTTAATCCTGTTTATGTCAAAACAAAGTTTAAATCTTTGATGACCTCTTTAAATATTTAAATACTTATAATGACTGAAAATTAGTATCTTTAATTATTTCATTCATTGCAGGGTCATCTAGTTGGTAGAGCTGTTATCTTTCAACAACAAGGCCCTGGGTCAAATCCCTCCCCTAGGGGCATGGGGTTTGTAGGTTCTCCCTGTTCATGTATGGGTACTTCCCAGGTACTCTGACTTCTTCCAACAGTCCAAAAACATGAGAGGTCAAGTAAATCCTCTAAATTGCCATGTATGTTTTTTTTGTCTTTTGTGTCTCTGTGTTACCCCCCTGCGACCCTGCAGGGACAAGCAGGTACAGATGATGAATGGATTTAGGTAGACAATTGTAATAGTTGTTAATATTGGTGTTGCTTCGGAGGTTGCTTCAATATGTGGTATGACTCATTGCCAGATGAGCCACATACCATGAGCATATGCACCATTTTGCTACTAACACAATACAGGAGCTAGTGTTTATTTTAATATTGAATCCGGAATTGTTGACTTCATGTGTACCTGGATGATAGCTTTGAAAAAGCTCCACTAAGTAGCTTCATGCTGTTGTCCTTATCTAGACTGTAGCCCTCTGTGTTGTACAGCCTCAAACAAGGACAAAATCCATTTGGACAAGTGGCAGGTAATTCATATGGTGCAGTACTACAGGATTAAACCCGAAATCACCAATGAAATTGAGCACTGAGCTTCTTCGAGGCTATTTTCAATATGTCCTTGAGTAGTCACGGTCACAATTAAAATGTGATGAGAAAGAAAGTCAGTCTATGAGAACATACAGGTTTCAAAGAGCATGTCACTCAAAGCAGTGCCTTTATGGTAGCAATGACGCCTTAGTAAAATGGTGTTAGGGGAGATGTTATACAATTACCATCACGATTCCTTAAGTCATTTCACGATGATGTTAGGATCAGAAGTAATGAGTGACACATATGAGGTGTACTTAACTGGCACCAGAAAATCAGGAAATAACTGCTACCCTGGAAGTGATGATCTAAATTTAGTCAGGCTTCATGCATAATTGCAGCTGAGCAAAAGCCAATACAAATTCATTGAGGAAAGGTTATAGCCCAGAGGACATTTATTAGGGACACTTTAGTCTGAATAACCTCAGGCATGAAAGTCACAATGGCATTCAACAAATATGGAGAATAACTGTCTCCAAATTAATTTGAAGGTTTTTGCAACCAGTACATATAGTCAGCTGTTAAGGATTAGCTAATATCCCACATTTATTCAGTGTTCACCTTCTAATTTTAATGTTTCACGTTGCAATCTATACTCTTCTCTTAAACTTTGACCTTACTCAGTAAGAAAGTGTTTCTGTAAATGGCCCACCATATCATGATCCTGTGGCGTTTGGGTTTTGGATTTCTTTAGTTCTTGTATTTAGATCTTTTGCTTTTGGTTTATTTATGCTCAATATATATATATCATATTTAATTCATTATTATTACTTATATGATGTTGTATTGATGATCTGTAGATGTTTGTACTTTTGTTTATTCGTGTCTCTGTTTTGGTAATTTCTTTATTGTTTATTTTCTTAGATCTTGCCATTTCAATTTATCTCAGTTCACTTTTTCTCATTGTTTGTGTTTTGAAATTGTATCCTTATTTTAGCGTTTTAGCGTTTACTGTTTGTTTTCCTATGCCACTCTCTCCTCTCCCTCAGTGTATTTAAGGTTTACATTGTTCCACACTGGCTCCTCCATTACTTTTGTGATCCTTCGTGCCATCCCCTGTTGCTCCTTGTTTTCTTGCCATGCTTTGACCTCCTCTGTAAGTTGTTTTATTTTCATTTATTAAACCTTTCACCATGAACCTCTCGAATTCTGGTCTGCATTTTGGTTCAACCGAAACATCACCCTATGTGACAAATATATGTGCATCCCTTTATGTTTAGTTTCTTAATTTATTCATGTGTGCTGTTTCTTATATTGTTATTTCTCTTAGATTATTTGCCAGGCTTTCCTCCTTTTTATTCTAGACCCTTTCAGTCCCTGTTCAGCTCCTTCTGTGTTTTATCATTTGTCTTCCCTTAGTCTACTTTGTCTCTTAGCTGCACCCTATTTGTAACCAACCACCTGCATCTTGACTGCAATCACGCTTGTCAGTATTTAAGCTCCTCGTTGTAACTGGATCCCTCCATAACCCTTTCTGTTGTCTTCCTTTGTCCACGCTCTGTATTCCTCCTGTAAGTTCTTTATTTTATGAAATTTCTCAATTTTCACTGAAGTTTTGCATGCGATTTCAGGTGTGTTCATTAGGTGACAGTAGTGGTATTGCGTCTTTATATCAAACTGATGGAGCAGCAGCCTTACTCAAAGAAGAGGAACAGATTAAAACTGTGTATTTTACTGTCTCTGCCTGTTGCATTGAGCTCTTCATAGTCTGCTGACAGCTGCAAGAACAATTAGGAATTTAAAAAATTAGAAATGGTTTTATGTAACTTAAATATTAGGTTAATATTTCAAAAACAGACCTATATATTTTTTTTTTTTTTTTTTTTTTTTTTTTTATTAAAAAGTCCTTGACCATAATTTGAGGGTTGGATGGCCCAGTTCTGGGATCTCTCTTCACCACTGGCTTAGGATAACTAAGCCAGTTGCCCAACCCCCCTCCAACCTCCGTCGTGGGACCCACTTTTGAGTGAAATTTATTTTTAAGAAAGCAACAGAAAACATGCCACAGAGAAAATTGTATATGTACAAATACAATGACACAAAAATGATTGCAATACTCATTGTGTCGTTATATTAAATTTTCTCACCTCCATTTTGTGTCACCTTAGCAACTCCTTCAGCAAATTAAGCAGGATGGCAGCACAGAAGCAGCGACGCATTCATGGGCAGCTCTGACATATTCTTAAGTGTTACAACAAGAGCACTTCATCTGCTTATAAATTGATGCTGGCTTTTCTGGGTCATCTGCATTTGAGGGAAAAGTAGTCAACACATGTAAGCTTAATAGGGCACATTCCCTCCCAAACTAGGCTTTTTGCACAGCAGTTTTTTATTATTTCGAAAGATAAAGTGAGAACCCATAACATTATGAAAAGCCTATGTAATACCGAATGGGTCTCTTGACTCACTGAAGCATGAATTTATGCAGATTTCTGAAGGTCTACGGCCATTTGTGACATGAAGGATTTAGCATCAGAAGGTTCAGAGAAATGCCAAAGATACTCCGAAGGCCAAATGGAAGCCTGGAGGTTGTGCTCATCATATCTCTACTTAACTACATGGAATGGCAGAGCACATTAGCATGCCAAATAGGTTATTGCCATTTGGAAGTGCTGTTTTTCTTAACAGTCATATGTGGATTGCAATTATTTCACATGTACAAGGAATTCCTGGTAAGCAAAGGTCATTGGCTTACTTTGATAGGTTCCTGCTATTTGTAGATATCACCAGTCGCTACTACATACTGAAATAGTTGCGACAGTTTTGGTTAGTAAGAAGATTATGTAGAGTTGATATATCTGTTGATGTCCCGAGTGAAGCCAGTTTATCAGTTCATAGATTATTCCTGAATATCTTAACCGGTTTTCATTTCATCTGTGGGTTACAGGCAAAGCAGAAACTCGTCGGAATACCTAATACTTAGTGACAGATGTTTTAATTGATATTCTTGTATTTCACTGTACCTTGGACTTTTCCACTACTCTAAAAATTGTTGATCCTATTGATGCTGTCAAACAAGTCCTGAAAAAAGAGAAATGTCTAGTTGTAGTTGATCATGAACCAGAGGTTCTAGAATCTTCAGCACCACTTAAAAATCCTCATATTTTTGAGCTTGCATCTTTAATGATGGTCATTTGTGAATCAGAAAGAATCCCCAATAATATTTCAAACTTGTTTTTATCAAAGCTGTAAGTAGATTTTCCACCCTTCTAAAAGGGTTAAAATAAACCATTAAAATCACCATCCTGCCAGAGCCTTTCTAATAAAATAAAACATTGTTAGTCATTTTTATTCTGTTGGACTATAGTTGCAACCTTTTATAGCCGATGGGCATTAAGAGCTATGGTGCTTGGGATCCTCGTTTCAAACAGAGCGCATGCTAAATAAATACGGGTAGCATCATTTCTCTGTTAAGCGTATTGGTGTCACCATCAAGGACACTTTGATGTAAATCAACCCACAGATGTTCATTTCAAACAGCCTCTCTATTAATGAGGCAGAGTTGATGTAAACAAGATAGAAAATGAAATAATCTATAGTCATGATAAATATAGTATATTTCATTGCCAGAGGTGAACCTGAACCTTTGCCAGTATAAGTACATATTTGTTATATTACAGCTGATTCTTACTGTAGTACATAAAGGCAGACACAGAGGATACAATCAGACCTCTGTGCTTTGCTTGCCACCCTACAGACTCCAGCAGTCTCTGCTGTGTTAACCTTTTACCCCAGTTGTCTAAGTTGCATTTGCTTCTTGTCATTTATCCCTCACATCACAACTCCTGTCTGCACAGGCGGCTTCCTCTGTGTTACAGGAGGTAATTTACTCCAGACGAGGCATCTCAGCTCTCATCAGTAAGATAACTGTTTACTCTTCTGTTCCCAGGCCTTCAGCGTCTTTAGTTCTGTCCTCCTTTTCTCTGCAGCCACTCTACATGCTTAGCATGCAGCCTGACTGACCATGCAAGGTGGTGTCACTGATAATACTGCAGCAAACAAAGGCATTATTTACACCCACAGACAGTAATTAAAGCCAGTGATGCAGAATCTATACAGAAGCAGCAACTTCAGATTTGGTCTTGGTGACCAAATGAAATCCTGAAGCCTCTTCTGCTGGGAACTTGTATTAGTCTGTTGAAGGCACTCTTTGGATGCTTAAGGTGTCCTGATTCCTTAGGTTTGAATGAGATTTATTACCTTAAATAAGAAAAGGTTTTAATGTTTGCTAAACAAATACTTAAAATGCCTTACCTTAGCTGTGGCATTCTCTGTTGGTCTATGTTACAGCAAGGACAAACAGGGTGTAAGAGCACAGAGTCATAGTCTGGTACATTTTCACCAAGTCTTAATTAACACATACAAGCACATAAATTACTTTATTTAACAGTGATTAACTAATGTTAATTTTTTTTTTTTAGAATAATTTCATTTTATTGATATTTTAAAAAGTGACCAGCATGCAATTGACAGGTTAGATGTTTTTAAAAGATAAAATCATTCTAAAACAATAATACCACTTAAAATTGGTCAATTTACAAATTACAGAATAAAACAATCCTTACTTTTGATTCAAACAACAGTTTAAATAATTTTTTGGAGTTGTTTTTATATGTATATAGACAATCCAGTGTAAAAGTTGTACTGGTACTGCTTGTCACACATGCTAATATTTCATTAGAAAACCGCTGTAACTTCAATTCAATTTTCAATTCAATTGTTTTTCTGCACACCCTGAAGATTCTCAATCTGGTTAATGTCTGGACTCTGTTGTGGCCATTCCATGTAAAAACGATGACCTGAGTAACTGCAGCAACTCCATGGATGCATCATTAATTAGGAAATTTGCATGAGCACAGAATGTGTCTTCTGACTGAAGTGTCACTAACTTGGGAACATCTCTGCCTGAAAAACTATTAATTTTGTTGCAAATTTAATTAATAAATGAGTATTTAGGCTGTTTAGGCAATTTTTTTTTTCTTTTGCGCAGAATGCGATAAACAGGGGCGGTCTCATCGACAACGTCCAGCCTGTTCAGATCCATGTTTTCATGACACAGTGGTTTAAAATACAGTGGAATCCCAGAAATTATTTGAACAAATCCGCCAAGTCGCATACTTTTTTTTTTTGGAGGGCATATCTAAAATATTTGAAAGAAAATGCAGCTTGGGAAGCTGAAATACCTAAGCACAATGTTTCTTGACACAGTATTGGCTGGCGTTTGCAAAGCAGCCAATCTGTGAGTGTCATTTATGTTCCTTGTCGCTGATTGGCTGTAACCTCGAGTGGCAATAAGGAAGACTGTAGATAGCTTCTGCGGTAGTGCTACGATTGTTTTCACTGTACTTATTAATGGATATTAAGCTATATTTTGTGTTTGAACTATTAAAATAGGCCGTTATAAGCGTTTTTAGAAAGGGTCTCAAATATTCATGGATTTTAGCTATTTGCGGGCAGCTATGGTCCCTAATTCCCATGAATACTGAGGGCCCACTAAATTTACCTAATCTTCCTATTTCACCAATATCTACATTTAAAAAAACAGCATCATTCAGATCTGTGGCTTTTTAAAATAACATGTAATCTAATTAAAGAAATGATTTAGTATGAAAAAGATCCACTATGGCCATGGTTATTCTGATGTCATTTGTAAGCTCTGAATTTTGGCTTTTGAGACCACATAAGAGTGTGAAGGGAAGCTGCAGACAGGAGCAGCACTTAGTTCAGCTTATGTTCTGTGGTCTGCAGCTAAATTACCAATTCTGAGGGATTTCTGTCTTCACCTACTTCATCCTTTTAGCCAGACAGGGCAGCAGCTCTGGATCAAAGGGGTTTAATCACCACAGTTATCACAGACAGGTAGCTGGATGTTTCAGCTTTGTAGCCCTGGCAGCATCATTAAAGAAACAAGGCCAACAGCAGGAAACGTCTTTTGAAAGCTGAGATCTGCATGGAAACAAACGTACATCACTGCATTCACACTGAAAGTGTTTCAAGTCAAGGCTGAGGCAGTTAGTGCTGATTATTTTCTCATTTTTCTTGTCTTTTAAAAAGTAAAACTTTGAAATGGGAGAAAAACGGTCTCTTTCTGTTGTGATGAAATGAAAAGATATGAAATATCAGTTATAAAAAAATGACATCCTTAGGAAATATGAATTGAAGAAATGCAGGAGAGTGTTAGGACATTTTTTTCTCCTGCTACGAGCAAATGGGTTTGAATTTACAGAGTAATTAGTTGAGTATAGGAATGCACCCTCTAATTTACCCCCAGCCCTTCCAGTTCTCTTCTGCAGCAATGCTCACATTTGGTAATGAATTATGAGTCATGTGCTATTAAAAGAGGGTTCTGCTGACATCTCTATAAGCCTAAGATAAGCCGCGCCTAAATCATGAAAAATGCACACCAAGCACTTTGCAGTCCAATCCTTTCAGTGGCAGATAACAGCAGGTGGATTTGCCTTTGCATTACCCACGAAACGCTGTGAAGTGACTTTGAGTCGAAGATCAACAAAAAAAAAAAAAAATGACGGGAACAGAACGTTCTTATGTGGGTGATTGATGGAACAAAGAAAAATGGCAGCTCTTGATGATAATTTGTTTATGCATCTTTTCACAAAATGAGTCAGGTCCTCTAAGGCTGAGCCAATGGTTCTCAATCAGAAAAAGGTGAATTACCCCATCTTGGTGAGGGATCAGTTTCTGACTTAAGCAAAGAAGTTCAAGTATCTTGGTGCTTTGTTCAGGAGTGATGTTTGAATGGAACAAGCAAGAGATAGATGGATGGATTAAGGAATCGTCTGCAGAAAAACAGGCATTGGTTCTGTCTGTTATTGTAAAGACATACCTGAGCAATAAAACGAAAGAGTCACTTGAGGTGGTTCAGCCATCTGAACAGGACGACTCTTGAATGCCTCCCTTTGAAGGTTTTCTAGGTGCCTCCCACTGGGAGGAGATCACTTCTGGCCTGGGAATGTTCTGGAACCCCACACCAAATTATCTGGAGAGTGTTGCTGGGTAGTGAGACATCCGGGTTTCCCAACTGAACCTATTGCATCCGCGACCCAATCTTGGATGAATAGAATAGAAGGATAGATGGGTCCAAAAAGAAATTGACAAACAAAAATTTTAGGGCTTTTTGGAAGAAGGTCCAAAATATAATGGTCTGTGTCTGTTTACAGTGGGCATTCCACTCCACTGTTGCCACAGCTTAGTTGGATAACCCTTAACCAACTGGTAACACAAAGTGAATTTGACTGCATTGTACTATCAGTAGGACCCAAAAATGATTCATATCCCTGGGCGACTTAGATTTAAAGTAATTATTAAACTTTACCAACATGTTTGGTCTGACTGGAAGTAACAATGTTTTTTCAAGACGGCCCACCAAAGTCCTCACTGATAGATGATCTGTGGAGAGAGCCAAAGATTAGGGTGATGGCAAGAAGCCTTCCAATCTCAGAGACTATATGAGCTTCATCTTTCACGTTGTTCGCTTTCCTCCTCTGTACTTGGGCCCGTTGACACTGTCCTCCAGAGCTAGGTCTACCGTCTTCATGTCCTCCACAACTCAAACCATCAAGTCTTTCTTTGGGCACCCATTCTTTTTCTGCCAGGGTCAAAACAGGGAACCATCTTCACCACCAAGTTGTCGTTACTGCGCATGGTGGGCCTATACTACCTCAGCCGTACTTACTAGTCATCATCAAAGTTAAATCATCAAATAACAGTGCTGGTCAACATTATAAAAAGGATTTGATTGGTTTTACGTCAATAGAGACTTTTTGATTGACAACTGAAAAGAATGTAAATAAGTTTTGCTAAAATGTTAGCTCAAAACAGATTTTTTTTGTTAAATGAAAATAGTTTTACAACAAAATATGCCAGAGGTATGAATATGTCTGGCCTTCACTGTATTTAATGGAGTTTGAGTCAGTCTACATCATATGATTGGGGTAAATTTAACTTATTTGATAGTATATTTCTGGATATAAGTTGGACTTGTCTTGACCTATAAAGAGCCGTAAGATGAGATTTGTTTTGAATTAGCATGATATACAGTTGAAACAAAGTGTTAAAACACACTGTTTAAAAAGACACACAACTTTGTTTTTTTACTGTCTGACATTAAATCACACTTAATCTTTCCTGGTTTAGGTGAATTAGATTTACCAAAATGTTTTCTGTTTGCTAAGATAGTTTTCTGTATCTTAATAATAAGATACAGAAAATATTTTTAAGTTAAGTAAGCAAGATCTTGGAACAGTTTAGCACTGATTGGTGGAGCAACCTTATTTCTTTCAGGTCTTCACTGGATTGTTACTGTGCAGCATTCTTGACAGCAATTCTGGAAATAACATTTTTGTTGTATGGTGTTTGACAAATGTCACATGATTGTTCAGAATATGTCCATGTCACAAAGGACTTTGTTCTTGTTTTCGCTACCTGAAGCAAAACAATTCATTGCGAAGTGTGAGCAGAGTTTTAGGTCTGTCTTTAGCTCATGACTCTAGTTTTTAAGCACACTGCAGAATAAGCTGCTATGGCCAGCTGCTAGGACTAAAGAGACAATTTGTGAAAAAGTAGCAAAAGTACTAGTAAAAACTCTGAAACACCTTTAGGAAGCCTGAAAAGCTCTTGATAAAGACGACATAAAAAATGAATAAAAAGATAAAATTGAACAAAAATAGTCTGATTCTCCATACCAGTTCTACAATATACCATCAATATAATTTGAACTAATTGTAGAATTTTGTTAGAGACATTTGCCACAGATTTTTGTTCATTCTTCTTTTTATTTGATCTGTTCAGCCAGCCATTTGGTGTAGAGAAGTGTGCTTTCCTTCCAGCACCACACAGCAGGCAGGGAAGTTAGTCACCAGCTAATGAGCATGTGACCTGCTCCTCTGGAGCCGGTGAAGATTTTTCAGATGGACAAAATACAAAGACAAATGACACACATTTTCTTTCTATGCCTGGCTGACTTTTACACCAGATTATTGTGTTTACGACATTTACGTGCAGCCCGTTTGTAATAAACCAATTTAGTCTTTGTGCAGGATCCACAAACTAAAGGTTACCATGTGAGATAGAGATTTATCACGTTTGTTACTGACAGCAGGGAAAGTTTGCTTCCTGAGTTCCTGCAGGTTCCAGCAGCGATGACCGATCTGTCGTGAGGTGGGTGATAAAGGGATTTTCTGAGCACAGCAGAGGATCACATCATCCTCAGACAGTTCTGATAAGATTTTCCGATCATGTGAGGCCCTCCTTGGGGACTGATGCAACAAAGTACAGAATGCCAGTTTACTCACTGGTAAAGCTTTTGCCTTGTTCAATACATGAATATTGCGTTTGACAACTATATGATGTACTTTTGATTGTTTCACAATTAAAAAAAATATATTTATTGATTTTAGAGCAGCATTTAAAGAATTTATGAAAGACTTTTTTTTAAGGGGATCAAGACTTCAAAGATCTGATGTAGTGTAACACTGAAGTCAAGGAAAAGACACTATTAATCTGGCTAATCCTCATCTACACTGTTTGATAGGATATCATTTTTCAGTTTTTATTTAAAGTAAAACCAAATCACTTTGCAGGGTAAAAATACCATAATCAAAAATGGTAAACAATGGGACCGTTAAAGAGATGACTTCCTCTAACATGCAGACTAACCGTGACACGATAAAGTGACGAGACAGGAGAGGCGAGAAGACGTATAGCATCTTCAAAGTCAACATATTTTGACAGGCACTCTGACAAAACACTTTTCTAGCATAACAACCTCCAAGATCATATGCTCCTCATGTTTTTCAATCTGAGGACACCAACTGATGTGTGACAAAAACATTTTGAAGAACCTGATAAGTTTCCCCAGCAATGAATTACACCAGAATCAGTTTTTATCAGCAAGTTTGGGTCCACAAACAAGGAATTTGACTGGTTCCAGTTTGCTCTAAAAAACAACAACAATTAGAATATAAATATATATACATATAAAAAGGCATTAAAAATAAAAGCTTTTTCTTTTTACAGAAGAGAAAGACAAGATTGAATTACAGTAAATATGCATGGTGTCGATCTGGGCAGGTTGGGGGGAAGAAATTGTCTCTGTGGCGGTTCGTTTTTGCAAATGGTGCTCGAGCGCTGACCAAGCCTAAACAGTTTGTGTTCAGGATGTGTGTGGTCTGCAGAGATGTTAGCTGCCCTTTTCCTGACCCTAGACCTGTACAAGTCTTGGATGGAGGGAAGATCAGCCCTGATGAACCTCTCTGCAGACCTAATTATTTGTTGCAGTCTGGACCTGTCCTGTTCTGTGGATGAGTGAAACCACACAGTGACGGATGAACACAGAACAGACTGCATAATGGCTATGTAGAAGATGACGAGCATCTCCTGTGGAAGGTTGTGCTTCTTGAGTTGCTGCAGGAAGTACACTCTCTGCTGGGTCTTCTTCTGAATAGTGTCTATGTGTGAGGATCATCTCAGGGCCTGATACATGAAGCCAAGACTTTAAATTGCTAAAGCAATAACATATTCATTGAGCTACATGCATAACCAGTATTTTATTGTTTTTATAAGTCACTACATAAAATTTTATTTCTGTTCACCTTTCACAAACATATGCACCAAGTGCTTCACAAGAGTAAAACCATTAAAACACATTTGGCCACATTTGGCCAAATATATTTTTATTGAGAAATACATTTCTCAATAAAAATATATTTATAGAGAACAAAGCAGGATATTTTGCTGAATACCTGCTGTAAGCTTGTGTTTATTATGACACTTGAGCTTAATTCTGATGTTTTTAAGATTTCTTTTCATTGTTTGCAAAGGCTTTTAAAAAAGTTTTATGCAAAAAAGAAAACAACAACAAAAAAAAGCAAGACAAAAACAAGTGGTTCCGCATTTTCAGCCTCAGTCAAAAATCATACAATGACTTTTTGCTGTGAGAAACTTTCAAGATTAAATTTTATCTATTTCCTGAAAATGAATCTCATTGTCTTTTGGTGAAACAGTGAAGTGTCTTGTTTTGAATCAAAGAATGTTTCTTTCTCTTCCTCTACCAGTATATCTTTCACAGTATTGGCACATTTAAGTTTTGAAGGCAGCTGTTTGGCTTGTTTCAGCAAGTTAATATAATTTAATATGACTATATTTTTCCCACTGAAGTTGACATAGTTCACTGATTAAAAGGTTGACCCTTTGAGGTTGTGGTGGACCCAAATGCAGAGAGACAGGGGCATTGAGTAGATGGTGAGTATTTAATTAAAAATGATAGTAAAACAAAAATTTGCAAAACAGCCAGGACACAAAAAAGCAGGAACAAAAGGAACCAGGTACATGGAGGAAAATAACGGGGTTTAATGGGAGGAACCAGTAAAGAGTAAGAGGAGGAGAGGTGTATAAATAATAGGAGGGTGAATGCTGGAACAACAGACCGGGGCTGATTAGCGAACAGGTTGCAGGTGTGAGGGGAGAGAGCAGAAGGCAGACTGAGGAGAGAGAGAGAATGGCACCATGGGGTGAGGGAGAGTGAGCAACAGGGCAACTTGGAAAATTAATTTAACTGTAACAACTAAACACAAGGAATAAATAATAAACATAATCTAACTAAGAGTAGACTGAACAGAGACAAACTAATTCTAATTCAAGAATAACTAAGGAAAACACATTAAACATCCATCCATCCATCCATCCATCATTCATTCATTCATTCATTCATTCATTTTCTTCTGCTTATCCAAGGTTGGGTCCCTGGGGCAGCAACTTAAGCAGGGAGACCCAGACTTCCCTCTCCCCAGCCACTTAGGCCAGCTCCCCAGGGGAAATCCCAAGGCATTCCCAGGCGAGCTGAGAAACATAGTCCCTCCAGCGTGTCCTGGGTCTTCCTCTGGGTCTCCTCCCGGTAATGGTCTCCTCCCTTTTAACAAATAATCAAAACCCAAAGTAACCCATGCCCTGACAAAGGCATTGTTACTGTTCACACTAACTCTAGTGGATGGCTGTGCTATGGTGTTAAAACCAGCTTTTTGTCATAGTAACCTGTGCAGTAGTGTTTGAACTGACTTCCTCTAGTGGCTACTTGTTCTACAATGTTAGGATTCCCTTTCTGTAATGTGTACCTGTCACATTGTGTTAAAATGCACCATGCAGTCTTCTGTACATCACCTGGTTTAAGAGTTAGTTAGTCCATGGGAAAGAAAAAAAGTAACAAAGGTTTATCTTTGGTACTGTTACTGTACATGTGAGTTTTAAAAATTTGACCTGTTCTAGACTTTTGGCATTTGGTCTTTGTGAGAAGAAATGATTGAGGTTTATGAGGCAAATTTGTGAAGCCTTCTTAAGATCTACACTCTCACTGGTTCCCTTCATTTGATTTTCACACCAGTAGCTTGCACGTATTTCAGTCAAGCTTTATTTACCAGAAGCATCTTGTAAACCGTAGAAGTGTGGGCACCAATGGAAAGAAAGGAGCTGACACCTACAGAAACAGCCACTAGATTTGTTTCTTGGCTCTTTTTTGATGTCAAGTCAATATAAAAGTGTTTCGAAAGTTGCCACATCAATAGAAAAAAGTTGCTCAGTTAGCAACAGAACAATACAATTCAGTTTTTTTGTGCTGCATTCAATAGGACTCTCTTGCCTGCATACCCATCTTTCTTCATTTTATGCACAGCATAGGATTTTTGTGTTCTCTTATTAATACATGTTCACTCTCAGACATTTTTTTATATAGTTTCCGTTGGATCCAAACTTTTGGGATTTTAAAAATATTTTATATTAAAAGCTAAGATTTAATAAATATAAACCAGCTCTAAAGACCTTTGCCATGTGACACTTTTCATTTGCATTATGGATTTGTGGAAGCACATACAATTACCTTTGTTCTCTGAGATTTTGATGTGCTTTTTTTGATGCTTTCCTGTAACTGAAGCTTTCTCTGTCTCCTTTTAACATAACATTTCACAGGAAAAACACTTCATACTGAATGCATATATCATTGCAAGCTGTTCCCAAAGCTTCCTGGTTTCTATAATCTAAATATTTTCTTTTAATATTTTCAGTTTGGCTTGAGTAATTTCCTTTTTTTGTTCTTCACTTCATAATTTGTATGTTTGCTTGTTTGTAACCTTTAACCAGGCAAGCCTTTGGTATATTTTTTTTCAGCTAAAAAAGGCAGTGATTTTGATTTCTTTCACTCAGTATAGTGCCAACTTCACATGAACCACATTTATGATGAATGCCATTCCCCAGTGTTTTACCCCTACACCTACATCCATCCCTTGGCATTTAATTTAATGCCAGAAAGAGTAGCTGTATAAATATTCCACTGTGAAATTAGAAATGACTTCAATAAGGTGATATGTCATTATTTCTTGCTGATTCCTCGTATGTGAAACACTCTTCACACCAGTATGCCCAATTATTGTATATTATTATCAAGCCCATGGAAACGTTGCCAAGAAAATTTTTTTTTCATACATAAAAAAGTTTTTCGTATGTATGTATGTATGTATGTATGTATGTATGGATAGATAGATAATTCAGTAAAGTGGAATATGGGTTCTGATGGGGCTAATTTCTCTGTGTAGAAGTACCTTTTGAAAATAACAACCTTTAAGCAGGTATTAAACATATTTTGCATTAGAGACAGGTTTCTGCATTAAGTATGTTTCTTTTTTATTGGTCTAATGTAATATTTGTAAATGTCATGTTTTCATCATGAAATCATCATCATTAACGGAAACAAAATCTTTAAATCATCAGTCTGTGTGTATTTTTTTCACAATTTTTTTCAAGGTTGTCACCATTTCTGTGGCTTGTACACCTCTTTTTGCCATACTTTTTTCTTCCACTCAACTTTCCATGAACATGTTTGGATACACACTCTGAACAGCCACCTTCTTTAGCAAAAACCTTTTCAGCTGTTGTCAGTATTGTCCATCATTGTGCAGGCCATAACATGGCTATAATATGACTTATATAAAATAAAAAAATCCAAGGCATATAATATAATAATCTAAGTTATACCTAAATTATATTAAATAATATAAAATTAATAAACACGTTTAATATTAAGTTTCATTAAAATGTTTTTATCATTGTGGATTTATTGTTAATATGATTTAGTTGAGTCAAGTTTATTTGTTTAGCAAATTTTAGCAACAAAGCAGTTCAAAGTACATTACATAATAGTTGTTTTCTTATGTGGTGTAGTTTTTATTATAAATTTCAATATATGTAGTAATTTATATGCCATGTAATTTTTTTGTTTTCCAGAGATCATTTAACTATAAATGTTGCTGATTTTATTTGTTTATTTTCTATACAATGGCCTACATTCAAATTACTGCTCAGTTGGCTAGTTTAAGGGAAGAATCAACACAATGTGTCGTGGAAAATTTATTGTTCACGTCAGTTTATTGTTTTTGAAATGCAACAAATGCACTTTTGGCAATATAGTGGAGTACGAAGAGCAGAGTAGAAAATTGCTGAAGTTTGCCATGATCCAGTGTGTGTAGACTGGAGACTGCAGAGGGTCTCAGTTGGGCGTGAAGAGGGCCTAAGGGAGTATGTTAGGGGGGATCAAATTGAATAAAAAGCAAGGATTCCTAATTCCAGTTTCTACAGATGAGAAACCAGAATTTGTTTCTTTTCCTACTTTGTACTTAGGTTACAAATATTGTAACCAATTAATATATGTATGAGAATTGGTGTATTCTCCTTTTTTATATTTCCAGGGTCTTGTCGTAATACTGACAATTGTCCACACAGAACTTGTTTGTCCTGCCCTTGCATTATTATTTCCATTAGAGCTTAAACGGATGCATTAAAATTCAATTAGCTGCTCCCTCAGACAAGCAAAAGTGAAAACAGCAGCTCATACTTTGTCCTGGAGCGTGTTACTGCACACTGTTAAGTGCTGTGTTGTTGTGAAACTTTCTTTTTTATTAGGGATGTCCCTTTTTAATTTCGGAACCCTTGTGTTTCATTTACATGATGCCATGTGTAGTTTGTGGAAATGAGAGGCGTAAGATGACAATGATTGTTTGCTTCCCTCAGGGGGATTTTGAGCTCAAACACAACCCCTCCCCAGCATTTCAGCACTGCAAGTAGATTGATGTCTTTAAAATGCCCTTCTTCTCTTTCTTTACACTACATTGACACAGTGAAGGCACTTCTATATGCAGCCTTTCACTGATATAGGTGAAACCTATGCAGAATAGTGCAGATGCAGGCTTTGGTGAAAATGGGAAACACACTTCCAGTTTGAGATTTTTTTTCTGCTTGGCTCCATCTGCTGAAAGCACATGCAGAGATGGATCCTGCAGCATATCATTAGTCCATGACGGAGAGTACATGGTTCTGCTAATGCCAGGGAAAGCAAAGCCCTGGGCTTATCTTGCTGTCACCCACTTTAAGATCTGCTGATTTAGCTTCTTCTGTCTATGTTTTTCCTATTATTTTCCTTCAGGTATGGAGGAGCCAAAGAAGCGCCTCTATTCTTGCAGTAAATCAAGAATAAGAAGCTCAGGGACTTTAGATCACCTTCAATGGTGTTCATGCAAATTTCCCCGAAATAATTTATCTTTTTTACAATTGCATTTTATTGCCATCACATTTCCAAGTAACACATTATGGTGTATTCAAGATTTAAATAATTTAGCCAGCAACACTTCAACACCATATTGCAAAATATAGTTCTTTGCAAAAATTTTAAATCGCCTCAAAGTTTGTGTTTTCCTTCTCAGCTGTTGGACGTGATTATAGTGTTTAAAAAAAAAATCTCCATCAGTAGTTGTTTTTTTTTTTTTTTTTGTTGGAATTTAGCTGTTTTTACTGTGACATAACTTTATGGCTCTGGTTCACCTGTGCTTGTACCTGTCAAGTTGAAAATGTTTGTGAGACTGCACCGAGTAAGCCTGGCCACTGCCTTCCTATGCAATTCCGCTCCATTCTCATCTCCCTTTCATTCTCCGTCTGGAATTTGTCCCACTGAGCTGGATTTCTCAGGATGAATTTCATCCTGAGAAACAGCGTACAGAAGGAGGAGTTATGAACGATGACGTTGAGTTTCTGTGCCGTTTTTGAGTTGTAGTCTGCATCTCGTTCGCCTCGGTGCTTCTCTCTTCACAGTGGGGGATGAATGTTTGTAGCGCACGCAATTTCCAGGGGTCTTCATAGCGTACCTTTCTTCAAGATTCAGCTGGTGCATTATATACGTACATCACAGCCAAACATTAGCGACTGGGTAAAATCAGATTAACTCATTTAAAACTTCAACAGAGTCCACACCTCCAGCAACCAATTGTTTCTCAATAGCCGAGGGTCCAGACCCTCTGTATGAAGCAAAGTGTAGAACAAGGGGCTGGTTTTTACCAGGCAAGCACCAATTGGTCAGAAGTGTGAAATGTAATTTGTCAAAATGGCAGATGGATTTCAGATTTTTCTGTCATTGTTTAAAAAAAAACATTCAAAGACAGAAAATATTGGTTAACACAACCCCTAGGCCATGTGTAATACTGGTAACTATTCTTAACTCAAGTTCAAGAGGTTTAAATATTAGTTGTGATTACTCTTTTTCGTTCAGTTAATCAAACCACTGTGCAATTGGATTGTGGGAGGAAGCCAGATTACCTGGAGAGAACAGGGAGGGAATGAAAACTCAGACAGACACCAAGCTGGGACTCAAATCCAGGACCCTCTTGTTGCAAAGCAACAAACAGTAGTCAGTAGTGTCTATAAAGTACTGATCATTGTTCAAAACGTAATACAATGTTGCATGAATTCAAACCTTCATTCTGTCTTATAGTTATTGTTATATGAAGGCCAACAAACATTTGAGACTGACACTGATATTGTTAGTTGTTGGTTCCAGATTTTGTCAATAACTTTATCAATAACATTACACACACAACATTTGCTAACATCTAAACTAGCTCGTATGATGCACTGCATATTGTGTCACTTGTATGCATTCCAGACTTTCTGCCAGGCTTCAGGGATAAGAAAACAAGTCTCGTATGTTTAACAACCTTGAGAGGATAATACAGCAGTAGCACCAAAGTCCCACAAAGTCAGAAAAAAGATGTTTGATTCTTAGAAAAGCAAATAAATTAATCTTCTGGAGACATTTTGCAGCTTTGATATAACCAAGGCAAGGAGTTGGGGTCACAGTTTTAGAAGCTGTTCCTGGAAATATACAGCTTGAATGCTATTAAGAAAAGTTGTATAATGACAAGGATCTAATGAATGGTAAGGGAGCTAGCAACTTTGATAAACACAAGGATGAGTAAGTTTCTTCATAAACACACTACACAGTGAACATCCTTAAAAGTTTATATTAATTCTTAGGAAGATTTGAAAAAACACTTTGAAAGTTTGTATACCTGGGAAAGAATGGTCAAACTTGCATATTAATAATGTTCTGAAGGTTGTGCTCCATTTGTTTAGCTTCTAGTATTATCTCATATTTACACAGAGTGTTATTTGAACATGTTTGAAGGTCTTTTGCCTCATATTCAGCACTTAATAGAAAAACACAATATTGGCAAAGGTTTTGCTGGGCTCCCTTGACACATATGAATTTAAGTGGCATCTTTCCCTAATCCATAAGGTTTAACATGACTGCTCCTCCTTTGCTGCTGTAATAGCCTTTAACTCCTGGGAAGGCTTTCCACAAGGTTTTGCAGTATGTTTATGGTAATATTTAGCACAGATTCCCCCCCCCAAACTTTTAATATTTGTTGTCTGTTCAAACTCAGTCAAGACGAATGGTGTGCCCAGTTGCAGGGGCTGCATCCTTTGAAGGCCACATTTAAATGCTGATTGCGATACGATGAAGGCTATCCAAATCTTGAAAGATCCTTCTTTTCCCCAGATTTTAAGGACAGGTCTGATGTATTCTTCGAAGCCCAACCTATCCCAACATTCATTTTGGATCGAACTGCAGATTTTTGTTCTTGGAACAATGGCGGGCGAAGTGGGAGATAGAGTGGGATAGGAGTGTGGTTTTAAATATAAGTTTATTCAAATCTGATGGTACAAAAATTAAAACCTTAAAGTTGTTAGACTTTTGTCAATCGTAGAGACATATTTTTTATATTTTGTTTTTGTAAAATAAAAAAAAAAAATGATTATATAAAAATGATTAAATAAGTAATAAAATAAACTCAGCAAGCTATCAAGTCCCATTTTTACCAGCTTTTGTTTAGCGCTGTCACCATTGTTAGGCCACAGGACAATACACTGGGGTAAGGCTGAAAATAAATCTGAGGGCTACACTGTCTAGTTTCATAGCTGCTCACTTCTGGTCTTTGCGCTTGACCTGGCCTACATCGCCCAGGTTGGCCAGGTCCTTCAAAGGATGCAGTCGCTGCATTTGGACACATCCTAAAACATTAAAGGCCAGGCTTGATTAGACCATTTGAGCAATGCTGATGACCTTTAAACAACATTTAGACATCAATCAACAACTTTATGTGGACAACTTTTTACTTTTGCTTTTCAAAGTAAACTAGATATTGGTTAGATGGAATGCAACATTCTATGTCCCAAGAGCTAGCTTCTGTAGTCAAGGTCAGACTGCTAAGGTCCCCACCTTTGGCTGCTGTCCATCCCACATTGCACCCAACCCCTTTGAGCTACTGTCTTTCACCGGCTAAAAAATATGAAATGGTTCCTTGAAGTTCAGATAGAGTCTCTAAACCACAGGCAAGGAAGCTTATCTTTCATTTATTATTCAATTTGACTGAATTGTGATGTATGCAAATGATATGCAGCTATAAAGCCCTGCCCCCCCTTAAGCTCGCTAGCGGACACCAAAACAGAGAATTGAAGCAGACAAACAGAAGAACAGCGTCAGCGAAAGAGACAGTCAGTGTGAAAACTTGGGTGTAAGTTATTTGTTTTATTGTATATCTTTTAGAGTTTCAATTAATCTTCTTTCACTATCATTTTTTGTTTCACTTCAATGCAAAATTTTCTGTAAATTTTTTGCAGAGTCAATAAATTCAGAAACAATTATATTTTTCAATGCTAGAATTTTTTTTCAGTTTCATTTTAAGCCGTCATCATTTTAGCCTCATTAAGGAGGTTCCAGTTAAGGTGGCTCTGGCAAAGGGTTAGGATGCCTCCTGGACCCTTCTCTGGTGAGGTATTCCAGTCACAACTAAGGGACTATGTTTCTCGGCTGGTCTGGGAATTCCTCGGGAGGGCTGGCCCAAGTGACTGGGGAGAAGGCAGTCTGGGCCTCTCTGTCCAGGCTGCAGCCTCCATGACCCTAACCCCTGATTAAGCAGAATTCAATGGATAGATGGATGGATGGATGGAATGCAACATCATCTTTTCTGTGTTTGTTCAACAAGTGTTTGGAGGGATGGTTCATCAGATAATAAATGATGAATGATGCTTCAGCCTGGTTTGGGGCTGTGCCTCAAAATAGAAAAGTTTTAGTATTTTGTCATCTCATTCACTAAAAATGACAGGATGGAGTGTGAGGCGGACTGATAGTTTGGGGCTTTTTCAGAATAATGAGTTCATCTACATTCCAGCACTCACCTGTGAATCAGCTCGGACAGAATGAGTTCGAGGATATAAGGAGCTGAAATTATTCAGTGAAGTTGTTGGGTTCAGCCTTTGAAAAAGTAGGTCTCTGTCATCAGAAAGGTGCCTGGAACAGAACACTGAAAAAACATCAGCTGAGGTGGTGGTGAAAATCTGAGAAAGAGGTAGGCAGTGTGTTCAGAACTTCTTGGAGGGACCATACATCCTTTCTGGCAATAACAATGAGTTTACTATGCCAAGAAGAGTTTTGAAAGAAAAAACATCTTGGACAAAAAAGGAAAAATGGATTTATGGAATACCCAAAAAACCTAACTTCAAGACATTAGGAAAAAATCTGTTTCATTTCGTTCCTTTAATTGTTGGTTGTCATTAAAACATGTCAAACAGAAAAATAAATCCTTCAAATCACTATTTTTGCAGCTACTGTTTTTAGAAGCTGATCAGTAGTGTGAACGAACCGCATGGCTGCTTTCCCTGCACATCTATTTTTATTTTACTGCCTTTCAAACACAACGTGAAAAGGTATTTCCAGTCTGCTTGATGAACAGCAACACCTGTTAGCAAAACCCACTCCTTTGGCAGTGAAAATGTAACAGCATGGAGGGGAGTGATG
Organism: Anableps anableps; assembly: GCA_014839685.1. Lineage (NCBI taxonomy): Eukaryota > Metazoa > Chordata > Actinopteri > Cyprinodontiformes > Anablepidae > Anableps > Anableps anableps. Next base: position 5,908,063 of record CM026081.1, read on the forward strand.
CTTGGCTTCATTCACTACACAGCAAGCATAGAGACAGGCGCCACATCGGCTAGTTTTAGATTTCTTTCTTCTTTTAACTCAATAAAAACTCAATAAAGCGTGCTTCTTTTATATCTTCTAAACAACTTTTCATTCTGTTTTTAAGATTGTAGAGACAAGTTATTATAGTGGGAATCAATACCATAAAGCAACAAAACAACAATCCAGTTTCAATGAATACAAGTAAAAGTGCCAAGAATCAGAGACAATTACTCAAGTCTGCAACTTGCACTTGAGTTACACTCGGGTCACAAAAACAAACACTTCTCACTTGACTTACGCTCAAGCTCTTGAGACTCAAGTCTCATCAACAATCTTTATCTCTTGTAATCAGGGGAAAGTAAGTGCAGATCAATTTAGTAAATTATTAACATTTTCCTGTCTAAATTATGGTTGAGTAAGCAAACATCTCCTGATTGTGGGCTAGTGGATCATATCAACTCTACAAAAATAAACTCTTACCTCGTATTTTTGGTCTAGTTTCTGGTGCAAATATCTTGAATACACTTGAAATAAGACAAAACTAACTTAAAAGTATAAGTGAAATAATCTGCCAGTGGAACAGGGCATTTTAACTTATAATATGGGGAATATGTCTTGTTCCACTGGCAGATTATTTAACTTGTAACTAGAACTTTTTCATCAATATTAAGGAAATATTAAAACAAGCTCCTATATCGTGTTGAAAAGGTATTTGTAAGTTTGTTTTGTCTTATTTCAAGTGTATTCAAGATATTTGCAATAGAAACTAGACCAGAAATACTTGGTGAGATTTTGTGCTTTTGCAGTGAACCTATTTTTGTTGGGGTGATAGACTTGAAATTTGACTAGGACTTTAAAGACTTGATACTCGACTTGGACTTGCCTCTTGATGACTCGAAATATGAACTGGACTTAAGAATTGACTCGAACTTGGTCTTTAAAGACTTGAAACTCGACTTGAACTTGCCCCTCACAGACTTGAGATTTGACTTGGACTTGTAAAAAAGGATTTGTCAACATCGTTGCACAGAAAATCACCAGAATATTTTGGAATTTCTTTTATACCCAATAATTATTTACATCTTCATAAAGAAAATGTGGTGCGGGTTAATAAAACGTATCTTACCTTCTTGTAATGGCAAAAAGCAGCCATCATATTTAGCTTTTAGCAATAGTTGTTCATGGGAATATAAAGAACTTACAGAAACTAGACCAGCTGTATCGAAAGCATGATCAGGCAAAGTGAAAAAGTAAAAAAAACAAAACAAAACAAAAAATTAAACGTTAGTCTGTGATCGCTGAGGATATTCAAGCTTACTTCTTTGTTCAAAGTCGTCTGTGTTGCAATTAATTTATTCTGGATGTATAACATCTATTCCACCCCCTCCTTATTCCTGCACGATAGGCCACTGAAGAGTATATTTTGGGTTCCACAGGAAGTGGCAGCCTGTGAATTAACTTTCTTCTTTTTTAAGAAATGTAAAACATATCTGCTTGGATTATATAGAAGTTTGCATTTTTAAAAAAAAGCTGAATTAAAAAAAAAAAAAAAAAAAAAAGCGTGCCTTCCTTCCTTTGTTTTGCAACCAAGCATTCATGCTGCTGTGGCAGAAGTTGAAGTGTGGTAGCAGAGATAATGGGCTTGCAGCGAGACTCTGCAGGAATCACACTGCAGCTGTTATTCTCATAGCTTTCTGTGTTTATGTATCTGCAAGTGATCTCCTGAGAAAATCTGTGAGGTCTCACATTCAAGGTAGACCGGCCAGGTGATGTTCACAGGGCTGAGTGAAAGTGTGAACACTGAGGCTTTAGATGGATGGAAGGGGGTTACGTTGTTGCCAGTTGTTTCAGCTCCAGTTGTGGAGTTACTTGAGCAAAGTCTACAGATTGGCTTTATGGTCTGCACTCCATCATTCAACCAAGTTGGATCTGATTTGATTGCATTAGCATTTTTTTTGTGGAAGTCAGTATTATTCTCTTTCTGTTCATTGAACTGAGGGTGTTGTGTATTTACCTGAAGCTGTGTTGTGTTCTTATCAGGTATTGGTTTGATAGGAGCTGAAAAGCTCACAGTGCTTATTAGAACTGGTAGTTGTTTGTGTTCTGGGAGCACATTGGATAACTTTACCACATACTAACAAGAGGCTTTTCTTTGATATGTGATTTCTTGAAATCTCCAAAAAGAAGCCTGTGTTAAAACTTCACTCTTCACTCACTCTGTGTTCCCACTTAATCTTGTTCAGGGTCACGGGAGTCTGTTTCAGCAGTCAGGGAGCAAAAGCAGGAGAACATCTTGGACAGGTCATTAGTGTGTCTCAGGGCCAGCACACAGAGATATCTGTGTTTCTTGCTGCATTTACTTAGTCCCTCACACTTACCAGCACCCCCTGGGGAGTAAACGACTAAGGCCCTGTTTACACAACAATGCCAGGACAGTAAAACACAAATTTTTTGTTATGCCTTGGCTTCTTGTTTACATGGTAACAGCTTATAGCCGGACAAAAACACAAAGGTTAGACAACAGGCTCCAGAGTGAAACTCACAGAGATTACATGCACCAGATCGTATGAGCACCTCTGTAAAAGCAAAGAGTTACGAAAACTTGTCTTTGGATCAGAAAGTTTATGAAGTTCCACCACCTCCTACAGGCTTGGCATGCTCACTGCATCATTTCCAGTGTTATTTCCACTTTCATCTATCCTCAAAAAATAGTGTATAACACTGGAAACAATGTAGTGTGCATGCCAGTGTTTTGTAACCCCTTGCTTATACAGAGGTGCACATAGATGTAATCTATACTCTGACACCATAAATGTTCCACAATGAGCAGATTTTCTTTTATCACACCAGATAATCTGAAGAGAACAGGCAAAACACAGAGGTTTACCATTGTAGTTGTTGTGCTGTGCATAGGTGAAAATTGGGCCTGAAGCACAAGCACAAGTTGACATAACTGACGTCATTGTTTCTAAATGTTTTCAGTTTGCATTTAAATGGACATGATTCACATTGAGTTTCACTCGTCAAACCTTTAGATTTTTGTCCTGCCAATATGCTGTTGCTGTGTAAATGAAAGGCCAAAACACAACAAAACATTTTCATTTTGCTGTCCTGGCATTGTCGTGTAAACACAGCCTTAGTCCCATCTGACCAAAGCTGTAAGTTCTAGTTAAAGTCTGAGTTTCACAAATTCTAAATGATTATGTTTGTGATGGTAGGGCAGTCGAGGCTTTTTCCTTTTATATGAGTGAGTAGTCGCCATGTCCTGAATCAGGAAGATATCCTGTACTTGAATAGCATGTTCTTGTGTTTTTCCCATTTTCAAGAGAGGCGAAATGAGAAGTGAGCTTCTGTGTAACATCATATTTATACCCCATTGAAATCTGATGTTAAGATGACCCTCTCGCACTGTCAGGTCTTTGAACAACATTGTGTTGATGACCCCTGCTTTAATCTAACATGGCAGCTACACTGTGAGGGTTTTTCTGGTTGGTATTACGGTATAACTGTCCTGTTCTGTCTTTGTTCTCACATCTGATGATTTTTAAATTAAATAAACTCATTTCTGATTTATGTATGGTTGCACGCTTCTTGCTTTCTCTTTGACACACTTGATTAGTTGTGATCATTCGCTTTTAGCTTCTCTCTGTGTGCTACTCCGACTGCTTCATCTCGTGCTACCTCCGTCTGCAGATTAAAGTTTCGGATCCTTTCAGATCTATTCTGTCTTTGGTGTTGTGCACTTGAATCCCCACTTCAGAGAACTCATCACAGGAGGAGGAAGAGAGATCAAATGTGAACTCCTTTCTGCAGTGGCCCCTCAGCTTGAAATGCTTTGCTATTTTGGCAGGAGGTAGTCATCCTCAGCCAAGAAATCCACTGAGTTAAGCTGTGCCCACTGTCTCCTCACTGCTTCCGGGAGTTCCTCTGTCCTATTTTACTTTCTTTTTAAAATAAAGGGAAACATAATGAGACTATATGCATGTTCTGCTCATTGTTTAGTTAGTCTTAGTAAGTTGTTAATTCTGTTATTCAATTTGCATGTGTTTCTTACTATGTTTGCTTCACATTCTGCTGACATTGTGGGGAAGTTAAAGCTCCACTAGATTATTTTATTGGCAATAAATCAATTAGGCTCAATGAAAAAAAAGCACTATTTTTGAATTTTAATTGCTAACTTTGATATGCGATTAAGCACATAAATATTCATACCCTGGGCAGATTTCGGTTTCGAGTTAACTTTTAATTTTACCAACATCTTTCTTCTGACTGGAAGTAATATTAACCTTTTAGAGAGGCATAAGCTTGCTGGACTTCAATCTGTCAAAGAATCTGTGGCACAAGCTATAGATTAGGGCGATGGCAAGGAGGCCTTCCAACCTGAAAGATTTGGAGCTTGTCATTAAAGGTAAATTGTCAAAGTGGCAAAAAATAGCTTTTTTAGCTGGTCAGCAATTTTCAGAAGGGTTTTTTTTTTTGCTGTATTGCCAAAAGAAGATTTCTTTCTGGGGCGGCACGTGGTGTAAAGGTAGAACAGATGACCCATATAGGGAGGCTATTAGCTCTCAATCCAGCTGTCCAGGGTTTGATTCCTGGTGCTGGGACCTTCTCTGCATGTCTTCCCCCACTCCTGTCTCTGCCGATTTACTGTCTAAATACTGCAAAAAAGGTCATTAGTGTAACAAAAAGCTTTTAAAAAAAACCAAAAAAGTTTTCTTGGTTTGATTACTGAAAAGGTTATAAACATTTTTTGACATCCCATATTTAATAAAATCCTAATAAGAAAAGTGTACTCCTTTCTAGCATTTTTTTTATTATTTTTTTTAATGTTTTGAGCAATATTTCTCTTTTCCTTTCAGAAACACTTTTTTTGTGGAATGAAAAATAATTTTAAATATAAAGGGGAAATGAATGATTTTGGACCTAACTGTAAAGGAAAAAAGTTTGAAAACTTCATGGGGTCACAACTTTGTAATCAGTCAACTTCTTTAGCACCTTACTTGAGATCCAACTTGTTGCTGTTTCAGCTCAAACAGGACCGTTCAGGGTCTCTGAGGACAAGTGGTTCTGGGATTGTGTATAATTTTATAATAATTTCCCTTAAAACTTTACACAAGATGAACAACTACAAACATGAGCAAATGAAACATTTAACACAGCCGAACTTAGTATGTGTTCCTGAGTCAGGGGACAAATCTTCCTAATGAGTCTCTTCCAGGTTGGACTTGCTTTGCATCAGGTGATTGACTAATCAGATGCAGACTTGGGGAACAGTGTGGCAAGGCTGGCCTAAGGTTGTATTGAACCTTGACCATATGGGGCCTTGAGCATTAAGAATTTGATTTGGGGCCCCTCTTCCTGTTTAGACCATCACTGCCACCACAGCATTTAATACAGAGAGTGGGGTCAGGTTGAATTATCTGAGATTAAAAGAAATCAGGAATAACTGATTATTATTTGCTGAGATGTATTTGTATTTGAACAACCTGAGTTCAAACACAGAAAAAGTTAAACTTGATTGAACAATTTTTTTGAGCTTTTAAAAAGTAGACTTGCCAACTCCTTTAAATCCTACATTTTAAACAATTTACAACCTTTTTATTAATCTATGCTCAAACAGTGAAATCGAATCTAATAGTATAGTGAACACCCGGTCTTCACGGGGGGTAGGGACCACAGCCACCTGTAAATAGCTAAACGTGAATGCTTGAGATCCCCTCTAAAGATACAAATTACTACCTATTTTAATAGTTCAAACACAAATATAGCATTAATATGCATTAATACACATGGTAAAAACTGTCTTACCACTGCTGCAGAAACTAATATCTACAGTCTTCCTTATCTCCACTATTAGGGTTTCAGCCAGTTAGCACCAAGGGGGAAAAAATGGATCTCCTGGATTGGCTGCCCTCCAAACACCAGCCGATAATGTGTCAAGTAACACTGCGGCTAGGTATTTTGCTTCCCAAACAGCATTTTCTTTCAAAGATTTCAGATATGCTCAAAAAAAAAAAAAAAAAAAAAAAAAAAAAAAAAAAAAAAATCTGCAAATAGGTGAATTTTACTGCAAATAACTTCAAGTTCCGTTCTACAGAGAAATTTGCAAATATTGAACTGTGAATAGGTGGGGGGCCACAGAATGAGCATACGGTTTGTTCCAATAAACAAATTTTTGATCTATGATCCATGTTTAAAATCAAGAATTTTTGGGAGACCCTGATGGTTTGGGGGTCCTAAGAAGTGGTTTAGTTCCATTTTTCCTCAGGTTCGCTCTGCGGTGAGGACTAGCTCACAAGCACAGTCAAAGATGACTGAACGTCACCTATACTATATATCTCTAAAGATGGTTCCTTTAGATGTCAGAGAGGCTCTTCTGAGCTCCACAAATACTTCAAGCATTTCATTGTTTCCAAATTCAACTATCATCCTTTAATCTAAAGCATTTAATCACTTTGTTGTACAAAACACAGCATTCAGATTCAAGGTTTGGCGCAACAAACTTATGTTAAATTATGGATTGTTTCAAAGCTATCTAGATTTCGAACAAGGCTAAAACCCTACATAAATTCTTACTTAGTCTTCTTGAAGAGAAACTTTCACATGTGCTGTTGAACATTCAGATACAAAAAAAAAAAATCAGCAGTACTGACCTCTAAAGATCTTGCACTCTTGTTTTGAAACATGGACTGCTAAGTGCATGGAAAAGAATTAGCTTTGACCACATCTATGGTTTTCCGAGCCCATTTGAAGTGCCCCGCAAAAAGACAGTTCAATAGGTTTATATCTGAGGCGTTTGTACTTCACTACAGTATGATTCCTACAACTACAGAAAGGTTTTGCTTTTGTTTCATGTCTGAACAGCTGAGGGGGTGCTCTGAAGTGCAGTTTAGCAAGCCTAATGTTTGTTCAGTAGTACCTTCCAAGAGAACAAAGCACTCCTGGAGGTTGCTGCCTGCACCTCTGCCAATCACGAGTGACAGGCAGCAACTAATTCCACTCCACTGCCCACAGATGCACTTTCTTTTATGAGAGGAATTATGCTTTTATCATTTACATGTATACAGGTGTGTATTCTGCATTAGTATGCACCCATAGGCTTCAAATATGACATGAAATATATATGAATGTTAAAGGATAGAGCAGTCATTTCATGGGCTAATCCAATATATTTGGTTTAGATGTCTTGAATTTTGTGTATGCCCCTTAAATATGATAAAAGAACATTGCATGGCAAAGAAAAATATTGGTACTTTTTATGTGATGCCTAAAGCAAAGGTTCAGTAAAATTTACAGCCTCCCAGAATCCTGTTGGGATCATTTACTAGCAAAGATCGACTGATGTGACTTATTAGAAGACTGTCCATGTTCAATTACACAGAAATTATAGTCAGTATGGCAGAAAATGCAACCTTAAGTTTGTTTTGCACACATAAATCAGGCTTATTCCATTTAATTTGGTCCCGCATTTCCCCTTCCCTGTCATTCGCTGCATGCTGGTTGGCAGGATTGACGCAGGCTTACTTCCAGAAAGTAAAAAGTAGATTGCTCCAAACGAGACCCTTCCCACAAGCCGCAAACCCCGGCCAAAATGTCTCTGCTGGTTGGTCCAAAACAAAGACAAAAACAAGTAAGTAAGTTCCAAAAGAGGCTCAAAGTCAGCTCTTAGGTAGTTTTTCCTCCAAATACAAGAGAAACACATCAGGACACACATAAAACATTAAAGGCACACCTAAATGCATACATCCATCCATTTTCTATAGCTCATTTTGCCCCCTTCGTGAGAGGACTAGAGCCTGTCCCAGCTGGCATCCTTTCAGGTTCAGCTTCAGAAGTTGCCATTGCCATTGACACATAACAAAGAAAACATGCATGGTAAAGTAATGTTTTGTGTCATCATTTTATCTGAAATGTTTAGGTTGCAGAAGGCAGCTTGAGTAGAAAACAGGATTAATACCCTCAGGTTGCAACAACACTCAGGGACCCAATCTTTAATTACATTAAATCCACCAAATGATAATCATCAGGATATTTATCAAATAACCAGTTTGTTGATCAGGTAAAAACCAACTTTACCTGACTGAAAACTAATATTATAGTTGCAAATTATTCACAGCAAAGTCTCTTAAATTATCCTATTAGGCAACTGGACTTTTGACTGTGGTCAATTTTAATAAATCTTTGAAACTTTTCTTATTTTGCTGTGGTACAACCACAAAATTAATAATTTATTTGGATTTCACATCAGTTGACACATACAAGTCAATTGTTTGTAGAACCACCTTTTGCTTATTTTTTTCTTGCGAAATAGCTCAAATTCATTAAGACTGGATGGAGAGCATCTGTAAAATTCAGTGTTGAGTTTTGAAACATATTCTTAGCTGGATTTATGTCTGGACTTTGACTGGGTCATCCATGGAAATGATCAGAATACAAAGACACACACAAAAAAACCCAAACACCCAAAAATATAACACTTAGTTGTATTTCTCTCCTAGATGAAGCCACTAAAAGGAGCTAATGGTTGCATAAATGTTTTACATTTCTTTAACATAGAAAGTACTCCTTGTTCAGTGCTTCTTTGTTCCTTTTTGTGTCTGCTCTGCCTTCTCAAACCCCCACATTGAGCCTGGCTTTGGTTCTGCTGAAGGTTTCTTCCTGTTAAGGAGGAGTTTTCCTTCCCATGCATGCTCGGTATGAGGGATTGATGCAATGTTAATCACTTAATGCAAAGGAGAGGCCACTGTTACTATCTGTTTATTCAGGAGTGAATGCAGCAAGTCAGTGACTCAATGCAATCTACTAGGTTTCTTTAGATAGAAATTTTTTTTAGCCACTTTGAATAATAAACTAAACTTGACTGCATTGTTCTATAACTAGTATCATGCTCGAATGACTGTTACTATCTTTGAAATTTATCTTTATGACTGAATTGAACTGACATTGTTTTCCCTAAAGTGCCTTGACATGATATTTGCTGTGAGGTGGTGCTATATAAACCTTCTTCAGTTTTGTCTCCTAAAACACTAAAAACCTTTCTGCTAAGTTCGTTGAAAAGGCCAAATTTCTTCCTGTAATTCAAGACATAGATCCCATTGGATGTTTGCCTGATGAAGTCTTCAGATTATGCATAAGTTTGTGCTTCCAAATTGAACTGCTGAATTCTGAAAATTCCCTCACTGCTTAGAAAATGTAATCAAGGCTGAGAAGCATGTTAATGAAGAGGCAATCACGGGGTGAGTGCATTTTGTTGTCAGGGTATTGTTGTCTCTGTGGTATTGACATAACTGAAGTGAACAATCTAACACAGACTTTTTTTAATGTATCCTACTATTCGCTACTTGATTATGGGTGACGGTTTTATTAAGAACACAGTAAAACATATATATGGAAATGGGAGAGAAGGAGGGGTATGAATGATGCATACATATAAGTGAAGCAGTGGGTATAGAGTTGTTTATTCTGTCTACATTTCAGTGTTTCTGTTGATGCTATTTGAGAGAATGAAAAACAAGGGACCAGATTTATTCCAAATGAAGTTTTGAGAGCATTGATTTGTCAAACCCACAACATGACAATGCACTCAACCCTCATTACTTTTTAAAACGATGAGATCCTGCACTCCTCCAGAGCAGAAGTGCCACACAAACTTGGATGTGGATCTTTGTCATAGTTTTGTTTCAGAAAGTTTGGTTCATGAAATCACACAGACAACAGAGTTTGAAGGACCCTCTTTCAATTTTAAAGTGGGTCTGATTAACATTGTATTGCCCAAAGGTGTATGTATTCCAGAGTCTTAAACTAGAACTAGGGCAGAGCCAAAGAGGCTTGCTGGCAGGGCAGAGAGCTACAGACTCCCTCTACAGCATAGATGATGAGCTGATACTTCGTTTAGAAACTTTGGAGGAGGCACAATATAAATGAGTGAAACAGATCGATAAACATGTTTGTCTCTTTCAGAGCTACCCACTCCTGGTTGGGGTGGGTGGCTTATCTCAGGTTCCTCTACCAGAGGCCTGGGAGCTTGAGGGTTCTTCACAGTATCTTAGTGGTTCCTAGGTCTGCGCTCTTCTGGACTGAGATGTCAGATGTTTCTCCAGGTATCTGTTGGAGCCACTTCTCCAGTGTTGGGGTCACTACCCCGAGTGCTCCGATGACTACAGGCACTACAGTTGCCTTCACCTACTGTATTTTTACAATTTCTCAATGTTCCTTTTTCTTGATGTTTCCATCATTGGGGAAGACCACATCAAACACAAAGGCTGTCCTCTGCTGTTTGTCAGTGATCACAATGTCTGGTTGGTTGGCCATTATCATTTTGTCTGTTTGGTAAATGGTAAATGGCCTGTACTTATATAGCACTTTGTCAAGACCAGAGGACCCCAAAGCACTTTACTCTACATTCAGTCATTCACCCATTCACACACATACTCATATGCTGATGGTGGCAAGCTACTGGATTGTAGTCACAGCTGCCCTGGGGTGCACTGACAGAGGCAAGGCTGCCATGCACCGGCGTCACCGGGCCCTCTGACCACCACCAGAGGTTTGAATCTGAAGTCCCACAGGATCTTAGCTCAGTTATTCTCCACCACCTTTGCAGGTGATTCCTACTCTAGGGGTTCCCACTTTGTATTTCACGCAGATGTTTCTGTACACTGTACAGCCATTTGGTAATGGTGCTCCAAGTATTCATTTCTTGCTTGTATCTTACACCCTGCTGTGAGATGCTGAATTGTTCTGGGGCCTTTTGCAGAGCTTGCATCTGGGGTCTTGCCTGGTATGGTAGATCTGGGTTTCTATTGTTGTGGTACTCAAGGGTTGCTCCTGTGCTGCCATGATCATTGCTTCTGTGCTGTCTTTCAGTCCAGCGCTCTCTAGCCATGGGTAGGATTTGGTCATATCAGCCACTTCAGCAATCTGTTCGTGGCACATCCAATGAGGGGGTTTTTCCTTCCATGATGGTTCCTTCAGCTCCTTCTCTTCTATTTTTCATTGTCCGAGACATTCACTGTGAACCACCAGTTTATAGATATTCAACTGCAATTTTTTTCTCTTTCACCTCTTTTTATAGCAATAATCCTAATATGAATACTAAGACGGATAATAACACTAATACTAATGCAATATGCTACATTTCAACAGCTGTAGTAATTTTGTTGGCTGCACAGTGCAGCAGTTGGTAGCACTGTTGCCTTGCATTAAGAAGGTCCTGAGTTCAAATCTGAGCCCAGGGTCTTTCTGGGTGGAGTTGGCATATTTTCCCCATCCATGCGTGGGTTCTTTCTGGGTACTCAGCCTTCCTCTCATAATCCAAAACATGACTGTTAGATTTACTGGTCTCTCTAAATTTCCTTTAGGTGAATGTGTGCATGGTTGTTTACCCTGTGATGGGGGTGACTTGTCCAGGGTGTACCCTGCCTCTTGCCCCATGACTGCTCGTGATAACAACCCTGTAAGGATATAGGTGTACAGATGACGGTTGAATAGTAATTTTGGAATGTAATTCTTGATTTGATTTCCTTCTGTATGTTGAGATGCGAAAGGTTCATTTCTTTCTGTTACTTGGGGTTTTTCATATAGCCAGACAATTTTTCCATGTGGACCTCTATTAATACGACAAGCATGTTTCCCCTCACCATTCGTGTCAAAAACAAATCAATTTCCCTGGCTGTAATACACCATAAATCAAACCCATAACAGCTGCCTTTCAGCAGCTATACAGCTGTGTGCCTGCCTGAAATAGAGGAGGGGATGTTCGTACTCACATTTCTCTCTGCTGTGACAGAATCTGACGCTGACATCTGAGATCAGGGCTGCAGCTTGTATGCTGAGCCATCCTCGGTAGCATGCTTGTGTTTATGTTTTTCTCCTTTCATCCGCTTCTTCCACTCAGCTCTGGGGATTTTATGATGCACGAGAGCAGCTCGAGAGAGCTGCATTTGAAATCTCATCATCCTCCAGCCCTCGCAGGACTCTGTTCAAAATTAGATGACATTAAATATTTCACTGTCACTTCCACTGTCATTGACACTGATTTATAGCTCACAGGGCATCATGACACACTGCTTGTTTAATATTCTTCCAGTTAATTTAGTACTCCCTGCTGTATTAGACTGTGTCAGTCATAAACCATGAATAAGCTAAGGTCCAGGGACAAACAACGAGCTCCCAGTTAGTTCAGAGAAGACCATACTGAAAGTGATAGCTTCAGGGGTGTCCAAAGTTTTGGTCATGTGGGACATAATCATCAAGTCAAAAGAACTCCCAGCCTAAAAGATATACTTTTTATTAACTTTAAAAAAAATGTATGACATTGTGAATTTTTTTTTCCTTAAAAGGGTCATGACAACAAATTTCATTTTTCTATGGTTTTGCGGGTATAATATGATCTGTTGTGCACTGATGAGGCTGTGTTAATGTCAAGAGTCGTTATCAAAAGCCCTGCTCAGAGATGGTCAGCTTTGTTTCTTTGCTCAAAAATGGACGAATCAGAGAACAGTTTATCTTTCTACGTAGGTTATCTTTTTACGTAATTCATATTATCCAATTGGAGCACACCAACAAGCAAACAGCCCTCCCTCTCCCCTTCCCTTCTCCCCTGAGTTGATACACTGGCAAATTTAAGGGCGTTAGTCACACCAGCATGTCTGGCTACTCCACTCCGCGACTGAAAAGGGGAGCTGTTATGTCTGAGTATGCTCAAAAATGGATGGAAGTCTCCACTTACTCCAGAAGGATGAGAGAACCAGAGAAGAGTGGCTGAAGTTCATTCATGGGGAAGTACCACGCAATTATAACCTCAGTTTGAGGCTATGCTCAACACATTTTACTGAAGAGTTTCCCAAATATGGCTGTAGCCAATCAGAATGAAGTCAACTAGGTAGAGCCACATATCATTAACGTACCCAACCCTTTTACCAAGGAGGGAAATCTGGCCTGCCAAAACAACACCCTACAAAAAGGTGCTGCATATGTCAATTCTTTGGAGAATTGCATATGCAGCAATATCAACTACATGAAATACTTTATACAGTGATGTCATTACCCCTTTAAACTAATTATACAATATTTAAAAGCCTAAAATGCATAAAGTAGTATGATTTTGTGATTTGTTTTTTCTACCATTTAAACACGTCCGGGGGGGGGGGGAAATAAAGCTACCTAGATAACGATTTCTGCATTATTTAGTTTAAGTCTCCAATAATGTATTTAGAGGTTGGAACAGCTTGTATTGCATTGGTGCTAGTGTGCTTTTAATGATTAGTGCTTCTTTAAATGATTGATTTATTAATATGGTTAAATTAGTATTTATTTATTATCATTGTGACGTTATGGAAGAGTGCAGTATGTTTGTGCAGAGTAACCCCTCTGTATAACACAAATTTCTCACATCTCTCCATCGAGCAGCAGCCTAAGCAGAGAGGCCCAGACTTCCCTCTCCCCAGTCAGTTGGCCCAGCTCCTCCAGGGGAATCCCAAGATGTTCCCAGGCCAGAAGAGAAGTATAGTCCCTCCAGCATGTCCTGGGTCTTCCTCTGGGTCTCCTTCTGGTGGGACACCTCACCAGGGAGGCATCATGATCAGATGCCCAAGCCCACTCGGGCATGGAAGTTCTACTATATGTCCCTCCTGGATGAGATGTGGCTGAAATGAGTTTCCAAATTTCTCCCAATAGTGAAGAGACTTTAACTTTGACTTAACTTTGTGTTTTTGTTTTGTTTTGGGAAAGGGATGAGTAAACCATTGTAGATGCAAAACTTTAAAAGGTTTTTGTACTTTTGTCTTAAAGGCATCTAGTTTGCAAATTCTTTATGACTTAATTGAATATAATAGAAAAATGTTTTCTTTCTTCGAAAATGCTTGCTGTATTTAGCCAAGTTTAATTGTTAAAGAAAAAAAAAGTAGTTTTGGGTGGATCAAAGTCTACTTTTGAATAAAAGTCACTGGATATATTTGGTCCTATTTACAGTGGACCGCCGGTATTCATGGGTGGTAAGGAACCACAGCTTCCCACAATTAGCTAAAATCCATGAATATTTGCGATAACATCTAAAAACGGTTATAACTGCTTATTATAATAATTTAAACATCAAATATAATCAATGTGCATTAATATGCTCAACGGAAACCGCCTTAGCACTACCGCAGAAGTTAACATCTACCATCTTCCTTATCTCTGCTTTTTGGGGGTCCAACTAATCAGTGCCAAAGAAAATAAAAGGCCTTCTTGGAATGGTTGCTTTGCAAACACCAGCCAATAGTGTTGCGCCAAGTTGCATTGCTCCTAGGTATTTCAGCTTCCCAAGCAGCATTTTGTAATATTTTAGATATGCCCTATGAAAAACTCTTCAAATAAGTGGGTTTTCCATGAATAATTTGGAATTATATTTCACAGAAACATCTGCTAATGGGTGAATCCCCACATACTGAACTACGAATAGACGGGGGTGCACTGTACTATGAAATTAAAGAGAATGCAAAAGGTGCAGTTGTTAAAAGATAAATATTTTGCATTGTACCTAACATTTCGCACTGTATGAAGATTTTAATTTGTCTGTAGTAATTTTGCCCCAAATAAAAACAAAGAAAGACTCCACCTGCATCAAGTATATATACTGGGGGGCCAAATTTGCTTCATTGTTGACTTGAAGAGGGTGTTCACACAAAATCAGTCAAAGGCAGCACAGGTCCCTGGGCCACAATTTTGAACATCCCTCCTTTAATTGCAGATACAGTCTCCTATGAATCTTGGGGTGTTTTTACTTTTTCATCTAATACTCGCTTAATTTTGTTTGATTTTTTGACAAAAAAGTAGTATTTATGTCATGTTTTAGTATTTAAGAGACCTAATTACTTAATCAAGACCCAGCTGGAGCTAGATGATGAAAACTCAGCATTGCTGAGCTAAAATATCCACACTCTTTGACACTTTAAAGCTGCAGTATGTAACTTTTATGAAAAATCTGTTTTCTACATATTTGTTAAAATTATCATTATGTCGTGACAGGATAATATAAGACTGATAATCTGTGAAAAAATCCAGCCCCCAGTACTAACTGCAGAAATACACCACCCAGTCAGAAACAACCAATCAGAGCCAGGAGGAGGGGCTTAGCGCTGTCAGACACCCTCATGTACGCGCCGCTCACACTCTCCTCCTTGCTCTCTGCTACGCTACAGCTGGTTCACCACAACATTGCCTGTCACGAATGCTAAGGCTAGTCAGCATGGCCACCGATGATGGCGGATAAACAATTTTCCTAGAACAGTAAGTTGTTTCTCTACCATTAGTACATTTAGCAGCGTGTACATGAGGGTGATTTGCAGCACTAAGCCCCTCCTCCTCGCTGTGATTGGTTGTGTTGCGTTGGGAGCGGTGCATTTCTTTAGACGGCAAGAGGAGCTCAATCTATTCACAGGTTATCTGTCTCATATCAAACTGTCACAACATGGTGACAGTTTTAACAAATATGTAAAAAAAAAAAACGTACTTTTCTAAAAGTTACATACTGCATCTTTAAATAACTAGTTTACTTGACTGATTTTGACCCCTGACAGCAGCATTAGATTCTTCACACAAAAATCCTCACTAGAAAGCAGCTCCAGTCAATGCCGTTCTGTCTAAAACGGCTTTTTACTGATCCATCATGTCATATTACTCAGACTAAGTGAATCTGCTCTCAAACTGACAGTCAGTTGATATTGTTCAGCTGGCACAGAGGGGAGGTGACTCACTCTGCTTAGCTCTGTCAACAAGCACTGTTTGTAGCAGACAATCAAACCATAAAATTACACCATATGGTGAATAATTCCTCTGACGCTGCTGCTGTAAAACACTCCCCTTGTGTTTTGTTTTCTGGGGTGTATTTTAAACACATTTTGAGAGTCAAATAATAATAATTTTGCAGGGGAAAGAAATTACCCAGAAGCCAAATCATGGCCTTTATTACCAGACACACACAGGAAATACATTCAGAAAAATTATAAAACTGTAATATGATGCTTTTTGCATGTACTTTACTGGGATTTCATATGATGGAAGAAAATAACCAGTCTATAATGATAAAGTAAAATGAGATTTTTTTTTTCTCAAATGAAAATCTACTCGTACTGAATCTGACCTGAGTCAGCATGTAGCAGATCCACGGTACTGTTGTGATCCTTTCTTTTGGACTTTTATTTCTGTCATTTCTTTGTATTGATTTCTTATTTTCCCTCTGTTAGTTCAGTTATTTTTAGATTATGTTTAATGGTTGTTATCATGTTTCTTATTTTGTTTAGATCAGCCTTGTTTTTGTTTTACTTTAGTTCAGTCTTTTCTTAGTTATTCTACTTTATTATTCCTTGTGTCTAATTATTCTCTGTTGCTGTTAGCTTCTCTTTCCTTGCTCCCCTGTTTACTCTCCCTCACGCCCTGTTGCCATTTTCTCTCCCCTCAGTCTCCCCTTAGCTCTTCGTCACACCTGCAGTCTGTTAGCCAATCAGCCCCAGTCCATTGTTCCAGCATTCACATTCCCAGTATTTAAGCTCCTGTCTTGCTCCCTCGCCTTGCTGGTTCCTCCTGTTACTTACCTGTTTTCTTCCCCATTGTGCTTCACTGTTTTTACTCCCTGGATTCCTTTTTTTTTTTTTTTTTTTTTTTTTTTTTTGTTCTGCTCTGGCTTCCTGCATTCCTTGTGACTTTGTAAGTTTTTTGTTTATCATTTTTATTAAATCTTCAAAACCTACTTGCTGCCTCTGTCTCTCTGCATTTGGGTCCATAACACCAACCACAATCATGACAGGTACAGCTGCGAGTCTTTTGGGGATGTGTCTCTGACAGTTCTGCACTTCTAGAGACTGACATTTTTGTCATTTTTTTTTTTGTTATTGCTCAAGCTCAGAATGGAGAGAATCTGAGAATATCAACTTTTAGGTTGAGCCACAGATTCACAACTATAACTAGGTCAGGACTTTGACTAGTCCGTTCTAACAGATCGATATTCTTTGATGTAAAATTACTTTTAGGGTTGGTGTCCTGCTGGAAGGTGAGCTTCCACTCCAATTTAAGTCCTTTATACCTTATAACAGTTTTTCTTCCAGTCTGCAGCTCTTCCAGAGTTACCTTGGGCCTCTTGGATGCTTCTCTAATGAATGTTCTCATTGCTGTCAATTGAGGTGAACAGCCATGTCTTGCAGTCGTGCCATACTTTGTCAGTTTCTGAATGACAGTTTGAGGATTGCTTCATTGGAATTGACTGCACAAAATTTATTTTAGTAGTATAGGAGTAAAGCAAACTGAAAACAAATGCATGCCACAGTTTTCAGATTCCTAATAGTGAAACACCATGTGTAATTTTTCTTCCATTTCACAATTACTCGCTACTCTGTGTTGGTCTATCACATAAACTGAACCCCAATAGACAAAATTTTGGTTTAACAGTGGGGCTACACTTCAGCATCCTGTGTCTGACTATATTTGCATCATTATTCAGTTTATAAACATGATTTTAGATAGTTATAACTTTTACTTTGTAATTTTTTCATTTTCTTAAAATTGCTTCATGTGGAGTTGCTGAGAAAGTATTATCAAGACCTAATGTGTACATGTTTATTTTGAACTGTAAAATGATTTATTCTGCTGATTACATTGAAGCAGCAGAAGCAGCCTCTCGGGTACAGTACAGCTTGGATAGGAGTTACCCCCCTGGGGGTTTATAAGGTTGTTTGATTAAATGGTTTAGTCATTGTAATCATCACCTTGTTACTTACTGACACTTATATATATTAAGTCCATTGCTTAATGCTTTTATTCCTCCCGTGTCCTGTCGCAACAAAGAAGCCGTATATCTTTCTTTCCTCCCTTTAAGCTATACCTTTATCAACATAAGCTTCCTGCTCAGTCTACCAAAATCATTCACAATCACTGCTGAGCCTTTGAACACCAATCGTTTGAAATTGCTATCTTCTAAAGGGATTACAATCATATTCCTCAAATCCCTGACCATGTACCTCACCTACAGGCCTCTATGCAGACTCAACAGAGTGCAGAAGCCTCAAAAACCTGTCTCTGAGGAATACATTCCTTAAAATGAAAGCCTCGACAACTGCTTCCCAACCTAATCAGACCGTGTTGCATAAAAATAACCACAGCCTATTTATCGACAGAGGGAGCATCTTTGGGGGTTCAAGCAAATATCTCTTTGCATGTTTTGGAAAACCACGCCTTTTTCCCTTCCTTCACCACAATAAATACATGGCAAAAATAAAGTATGCCCTCTTTTAATTTTAGATTTTAATGTATCAAGACATAATGTCATTAGACATTAGACCAAAAATTAGCTAAAATGAGGAGGTTAGGAGTAAAAATTTACGTACGTTATGATTGTAGAGCCACCTTTAGCGGCAATAACTCTCAGTAGTTCCTGTGTGCTTTACTTTATCAGTCGTGTTGTGCATAAAGTTTGACTCACCCTTCTTTGGGTTTGCATACTGTTTCTACACAGTTCTCCTAAGGTTCCACCACAAGATACCAATCAAACTGGAACATGGACTTTGACTAGGCTATTCTTTTATTTTCTCTGATTTAGTGGATGTGTTTGTTGTCCTGTTGATGACCCAATTTGAGTCAAGCTTCAGCTGTTGGCTGGTGGCCTCATGGTCAACTCAGTGACTGCAAGGTGCCCCATCATCATACATCCAACACTGTGCTTGACTGTGTTTAAGATGTATGTGCTGATCTGCATTATGGTCAGACCTCTCTTCTTTGGTCCAATCTGTCCAACATATGTTGATCCCGAAGGCTTGTTGTTCATTCAACTTTCCAAACTGAAGTTGTGCTGTGGATTTGTAGACATGTCCACTTCTGGAAGGTTTGGCAGAAATATTACCTGCTTGAGAACAGTTGTTCTCTCTTTAGAATGATGAATTTCAAATTGCTTGGAAATTAACTTATAAACCTACTCTTGATTGATTCATGGCAACAGTTTCTTCTTGATGGCCATTGGTGATGTCTTTCCATCTTGGCATTAACTGCATGCTCTAGAGAAGCAAACTGCCAAAGTCCTCTTTGTATTGAGATGATTAGACTTGCTAAATATCAGAAAATCAAGTTACTTTACTTGACTACTACTGGTCTTTCCATCTTAGATCTTATGGAAGCAGAAGTGATATTCTTGGTTTTCACAGGCCACTACTTTTTTGATTTTGGCTATGTTTTTGTTCAGAAATATTGATAGATTGGAATCTGTTGTGTGTGTTTTTTCCACTTGCAGTAAGATTTGAAGAATCATGGAAAGTGGGAAAGACCAGATCATTTTACTCTTTACCACTTTGATCAAATGTCATATAAACATTAAACCCTACAAATGAAAAAGGCTGTACCTTCTTTTTCTAAGTCTGTATGTTTGTGTTTTAATGAGGAAAAAAGCAAAAGAGCTAAACATGAAGACTGAATAGTGGTGGTATTCACTCATATTGTATGAAAAGACATGATTGCTTCTGTTTGTGAAATGCCAGACATAATAAGAGAAAGAACAGTTTTAGACTGTCGTTTAAAGCTTCCTTTAAGTACCTTGAAAAAACTAAGTTGTTGATGCCATGGCTTTGAAAGCTTCTGATAGGTTGATTCACAACATCTGAATTAAATGCAGGAACATCCATGTATGTAATTTAAAGCAAAATCTCAAATACACTGCTTCCTTGTGTGACATCATACAACAAAGGAATCAATGAAGATATCAGAAAGAGGATTGTGGACCTTCAAGTCTGGCTCATCCTATGGTACAGTTTCCATTTGCCTGAAGGTGCAAAATTCAATTTTTGAAACCAATATATGCTAATTTAAACATCATGGGAATGTCCAGTCATCACACTTTCAATCATTTCATCAATGAAATGTGTTCTATCTCCCAGAAATCAACACCTTTTGGTACAGAATGTGTGTAACACCACTGAAAAAAAGATCTTGTTTAAATGTTGCCTGAAGCTGGTAAGACAGACTTATTTTCCACAGTGAAATGAGTCCTGTACTGATGTTGACTGAAAGGCTAATCAAAGAGGAAGAAGCCATTACTGCAATTACAACATTAAAAGCCAGATTACAGTTTACAAATACATTCAGGGATAATAATCTTTTTGGAAGCATGTCTTCTGGTTTGATGAAACTGAAGTTTTGGCTGTAGTGACCATTGTCATATTTGTAAGAAAAGGAAGAACCTTGCAACCTAAGACACCATCTTTGCTGTTAAGTATAGTAAATGGTAAATACATAGAAATATTTTCATCCTCTTTATTCTGGAATTTGGCTAATAGACATAATTTTGGTTATCCCAACTGATCTAAAATACAAACCGTTTAATCAGATTTAAAGCCAGTAAGTAAAAAAAGGTTTTAAAGTGTACGTAAAATATCTGCTTTCAGGTGTATATGATTGAGATGTTTTGTGTTTAACTGAATGAGTGAACAAGAAACACATTTAAAACATTTTCTAGAACCTAGATGAAGTTCTGAAGATGATATATAAGTGCAGCCCATTTATCATTTAACACTATAGTGGTGGCTCTTAATGGGATCAAATTACATACCTTCTCCAGCAAACAATTATAATTCTGCTCCACTATACCAGAAATTCATTCAGCAGTGTAGTTGAGTCAAGAAGGCTTCATTTGGAAGCAGATGAAAATAGTGAATGGCAGCATTGTGACACTCTTGACTTAATTCACGAGTGTATCATTTCATGTTGGGCTTTATTTCATGGACATTAGGAACTATTTTTGGTGTATTGCTTTTTCATTGTTCATATAAATGAATTACTCTGTGTTTCTGGTCGCCTATTCAGCAAAGGATTAACAGCCTGTGTTACATTTACCTTTATTGTAACACATCCCAATTGAACTTGAGTTTCTTAGGATTGTTTGTTGCTGAAAACAGTCAGTCTTTGGGTTGTTGGCTTCATTATTCCTAACAGTTTAATAAACAAAACATCCCAGGCTGTATCCCGATATACATGGCTATGGAATAACTGAAGCAAGTAAGTATGTATGACTGAGGAAGGTCATGCATGAGTCGTATACAGTGCTTGAAAAAATATACATGTTGTTAAGCTACAAGCTGGTGACGAGAGTAGGTTTCTTCTGAAGGCAACTGGTTTAACTGAACTGTAACAAACTAAAGGATCTAAATATATACGCATGCACATAAAAAAAAAAATTAAGTTTGTGGTTTTAGCAAGACAAAATGTGAAAAAGTTTA
Organism: Anableps anableps; assembly: GCA_014839685.1. NCBI lineage: Eukaryota > Metazoa > Chordata > Actinopteri > Cyprinodontiformes > Anablepidae > Anableps > Anableps anableps. Next base: position 5,929,317 of record CM026081.1, read on the forward strand.
AGGACTATGGATATTTTTTTCTAGGCAATGTCAAAGAGGTAAATTGTATTGAGTTATAAGTGAAGGATTTTCATCTATTAATATATTGCCTGAATTGCACCACTGCTTGAGTATTTAAAACTAATGCTCATTTTACATGGTTCTGTAAGAAGAAGCTGCCTCAGCAGTAAAACAGTTTGGATCGCGGCCCCCTACTTGCTCTTTAGAAATAGTACTCTTCACAGCTGTCACTAACACTGCCTGCATTTGCTGCTCAGCTACACCTATAACAGTTTGGATTTTTTTTTAAACAAACAGGAAGAACATTTTTCAAATCCAGCAAGTTTCTGCAGCTAAACAATAAAGGACTGTCAGGCCATGTCCACACTTACAGAGGTGCTTTTTCTTTTTTTTTTTTTTTTTTTTTCCACAAGCGCAGTTTTTCATGAGTTATCGCTCATCCTCTCACACACACACAAACAAACACACACACACACACACACACACACACACCAAATTAAAAAAAAAAACTTTTGGAAAGCACAATCTAAAGTGATGTTTTATTAGACAAGTGGAATAAGGTGCTGCTATAAATATGCAATTAATCATCTCCATAACCAGCTCCAAGGTTCTGTCACCTTGTTGACATTTAGAAGCAGACTTCAAACTTTCCCTTTTGATCACATTCACATCTGAGTTGTTTGGCTTTTCCTGAGTTTCCTCTGTAGTTATACTGCTACTGGCCAGAGGTGCCAGATGATATACAATGCCCTGAAAAGCATAACAAGTCTGCCAAGTCTCATGTTGCTCTACTGCTCTGCCCCTCCCACTTCTGCTAACGACTGATTGCTGTCACCTGTCCCACTGCCCATATCAACACCTGCTCTGCACTCACTCAATGCAAAATCATGTTGTCAGCCCTTGTCACACCCTTTTAGCATTCAGTGTCTGATATCCTGATCGTGTACCTGACCTGTTTCCTGTCTTCTGAACAGCGTCTTTGGCTAAATTAAATAAAATTAGCTAAAACTTCTGTGTCTTGACATGCAAAGCTTGGAGAGACATACACCTAAAGACTTGCAGCTGAAATCATGGGGAAATCTGAACCCTCAGCATATTTTAGATTTTTGTTTGTAAAAAAATCTTTCATTTTCTTTTGAAGACGTTTTTGAAGTTTTTGGTTCTAGTTTGACACAATGTAAAAAGCATTGCTTCATTCAAATGAAATCATTCACTCTTGGGGCTGGACACACTCCCAGTTTGATTTGTTATTTAAGTTGGCTGCTTTAGTGCAATCTGCAAACCCTAATGTTTATATTTTGTAGCCACTGTGGTTAAAATGTTTTCCAACTGGCAAAAATCTGTTATTTTATATTGCTTTGCTACAGAACAGAAATGACTGAACAAATGTTCTTTACCACTTAAACAATGCAGCTGAGGTCTCCAGTATGCTTCCAGCCTTACTGGATACTTGATCTCAGTGATGTTAGCCAAGAATTGAGGAATCTACTGACTGAGCTTCCTGACTGATGGGAAAAGAAGAGAGCAAGGGTGAAAGTGAAGTTAGAGGAGAAATGATGGGAGATTTATACCTTTCCGTTCAGATGGGGAAAAGTGAGATCGCTCGCTAAAAGAGATTGATGAGGTGCTTTTCTTGGTCAAGACCTACAGGGAGAAATGGGAACACAGATTTATGTGCTTTTGATAACCCTTTGGTACATGGTTCTGCACCAGGCATCATGATCACTCTCAGGAGTTTGATGTACAGTAAGTAAATGAGCTGTAAAAGTATACGAGGCGCGCTTTCTTTTTAAGTAACAGAGCATACATACATCTCCATCAATGTTTCTGTGAAAAAATCAGAGCAGGATCAATTTCCACAAGCACTTCTTGCCTGTGCCTAATCCTCTCAGAAGCAAAGCAATATGCTTGATGCATAGTGAAACAAAAAGAACGTTAACGGTGCATTAGTGTCAGTTCTTCAGTCAGTGACATCAGCAGCTGCTCTTCTGATTGGTGGGAGGAAAAAACAGCCCACTCAAAGCCATCCATGGATATCGATTAGATACAAGCGTTGAGTGTGACTCAGCACACAGGAGGTGTGAAGATGAGAAGGCTGTTAAAGACACTCTAATTAAGTTAAGTCGAAGGTTGTGGTCATGGCAGAGCAATGTGGGCTTTTTCAGTTTATTTGATGGATAAGGTTGAAATGGACAGCTCTGTTGAGAAGTTGGGTCGAGTTCCTTCAAATTGATTGGTTTCCTGTGAAAGACCCAGTTTTTTTTACTTCCTTGGTAATCCAGAACCAGGTTTGATGTGTGCTTAGGATCCTTTTCTTGTTAGAATTTGTCCAAGCTTCAAACATTTAGCTTTTAATTTGAGGAGCTTGGGTGTAGCCCACCTTCTTCATTCCTCCTACTGCCTCCATCTTGCTTGGCAGTTCATGCAATGGTCTTATGTTTGCAAGCCTCACCTTGACTGCTCCAAACCTGCTGGTCAGTCTTTTCTTGTCTGACTATCAAGCTTTTCTCCAGAAGGCATTTTGCTCGTCCATGTGTACAGGTGCACATTTTGAGCTTGAACATGCTGGTTTTGGAGCAGAGTCTTCTCTCACTCGATGGTGGTGTAGAATGCTCTTACACTGGACAGGGTTAGTTCGTCTTCTTCTTGACCATGGCCTAGTGGCGATCATTCCTGTTAACTTGCACTTCAATACACTTTGAAGATCTATTTCAAGCTGCAAAAAGGTTGAGGGTTAGAATCCTGACTGTGGCTATTCTGCTTGGGTTTTGCATGTTCTTCCAATGCTTATGTGGGTTTTCTCCAGGTACTCTGGCTTCCTCCTACAGTCCAAAGAAACTAACATATACTCATGTATTAATGGCAAAAACTGAGTCTCGATCTTTTCCATATACTCTCGCACTAATGGTAGAAAGACCTAATAGCATTACATGGTTGAAATAGTCCACAAAATTTCATTTGTCAGCAAGTGTTACTTTGAAATGGGTTTGTTTATTTTCGTTATTCTGACCCTATGCAGACTCAGGAGCATGAATAATATCACTGACATGCCAAATTAAGCAGTAACTGAGCAGCACAAGCTGTTCTGAAAACAGGCGTATTGTGTGCCAGAAAGTACACAGAAAATGCAATTAGCCCTTGAAATAAGAAGAGTCAAACACAGATTTTGGTGCAACAGGTTAATTGGAGGCATAAAATGAATTCTGAAATGATACAACAAAACAGCTCATTTTTATTCTGTGTCTTCATGCTTATGACAATAAATCTCCTACAACACACTGAATATAAGGTGTCAATAAGGAGTAACTTGCTACCCTTAACGCAATAGGCTATGATTTAGGTCATATTCACAACTGGTAGGTTTTAAAGATGGTGGCCATATTGGATGAAGCTACAAAATGAATAACATGGAGGAAAAAGCCTGACATTCATGATGTTGCACCATCCTAGCAACCCACACTGACTGATTTAATCCAGGATAAAAAGGAGGCTATAACTAGAACACTGGTATAAAGGTGTGGGAGCTGTGTGTGCGCCTTCCTGTCAAAACAAGTCTGACATTTACCTTCAGCAGTGGTCAAATATGTGTACAATAACCCTTCCATTAATACAGTACACGCACGGTAAGGCGTATTTATGCCGCACCAGTCATACACGAGGCTTTACAGAACATCAGAAGGGAGACAAACGTTTAAGCTTTGCTGAAAAAGAGAACTGAACATGTCCAATGTTTCATAAAAAGAAACAAATGTTTAGGTACAGATTAAAAATTTTAATTCATTGATCGAGCTCAAGCTGCATCCACCTATCAGTGACTGAGCAGTCAGTTAATAATTAGTTAGATTCTTTGATTGCAAGCTTCAGTAGATAGAAAAAAATTAGTCCTGACAACTGGACAACTGTTTCTGGGAGTTTGTTCCAGAGCTGAGGACCACAGAAACTAAGTGCTGCCTCACCTTGTTTAGTTGGGTCCTGGGAGTAAGCAAGTTTCTCTAAACCTGAGGGGTCTGCATGGTTTATATTTTGGCCGTCAACAGACCGATGAACGTTTTACATAGTGCCATGTTACAATGACAAACTTAAATGTAATGCTATCTGGATTTCATGTTATGTAGTAAAAGTTTTTGATTCTTCTTAGAACAACAGCTCAAGCTCAGTCAAATTGGACAAAAAGCATCTGTGAATTCATAGTCTTTCCACAGCTTCTATAGTTTGGAATGATTGTGCTGGGTGTGACATTGTTTACCTCTGTTTCCAGTGACAACTGGTTGCTTTCACACCTGAGAATAATCTCTTCATCTCTTGCCCTGAGTTCATAAGGAGCTGCAAGACAACCCCTCAACACCTGACAATCAACCTGTACTGGTAGAATTAAGGCAAATACTGAGTCTCAGAGTTTCCTTTGAGTTGTTTCATGCATTTTGTTAGAGCATCTTCTTTGCCTGGTCACCTACATGGTCTGTAGAAAATTTTAAACAAGCAGTTTATATAGACATTCTTATCACTCTTTCATAAAGGCCAGATTTGTGGAACAGCTGTCTTGTCAACACATTTTCCCACCCAAGCTGTAGATGTCCACAGCTCCTCCATAGTAGCCAATGGCTTTCCTCTGTATTATTTAAGGGCATTAATATAAAGAAGACTGAGGAAAAATGCATGGCATGCTTTTTATCACAAGAAAACCCCATTTTTAAACTCTGTGTCGTTTTTCCTTCACTTCACCATTGCAGCCCCAGTTTTGTGGCAAAATATGAAAATGTTTAAGGGCATGAATTTCTTTGTAAGCTCCTTACAAGTGCTGCGATATTATTAAAAGTTCCTAACTTGATGTTTGAACACTGCGATCCAAACCAGAACTTTAACTTACAAAAAAGCTAATATATTGTTGAAATTCTAATGTGAACCACTTTTGTGTCTCTGCACTTGATACTCACTTAGCTATCAGGTTGTGCATGTGCAAATCAGTGGTCTTTAAAAATCCAAACCAGATCAGAAAAGTTAAAATCTTTTGTTCCTACCAAACTCAAGCGTTTAATAATACACTGATGTCCCTGCAGGAGAAGAAGGATGTTATTATTACAGATCATACTTATCCGAGCCATCATCTATTTACTACATTGTTATCATGTGAGGTTTTGCACATTATCGAGTCCCACACACACCATCTGCTTTCAGAGGATCTTTTTTTCCACAGGCAATAGGACTCATCAAGAGGCAGCTCACAGGGTCACAGAGGAGAGAAAGAAAATCCGTTCTGATCCGTACAGAATTAGCGGAGCATGTTAATAATCATAGATATTGCAATTTAAATAGTTGGGGCCTGAGTGGGATCCACTTCTTACAACAATTAAGATTTTTAGGAATGTAATGATAATAATTTAGCTGTAAATTTCTTAGACTTTTCCCTCCAGGTCAGCGGTCAGACTCTGTCTCAACCAGAAGAATTAAAGTACCTTAGTGCCTTGTTCCCAATCGTTGGCTAGTATGGCTGCTTGATTGTGGGAATGGTTATAGTTAGGTTATTGTTGAAACCACAGTTTCTTAAAAATGATAACCATATTTCATAGTTGGGCCTCCCCTGTATATCCTCCATATGTTGTGATGTCATCTCTGCCAAACGGTTCAGTTTTAATTTCATCAGACTGTATATGTCCAAAGGTTAAGGTCTTTGTCCCTCAGAATATTTGCAAACTACAAGATGGCTTAATAATGGCCTTTTCCTGCCTGAGTGGCCTTTCAGGTCAAGTTGGTGCGGGACTTCTTGTACTATGGATAATGACACTCTGCTACCGGCTTCTGTCAGGATCTTCACAAGAGTTTTTACTTTTGCTCTGAGGTTGATACACATCTGATTGCTGAAGGATATGATGTCATGACCCCATGGACTTAGTGATTTTCGTTAATCTGAGTTCTGTGTTTTGAACCTTGTATTCTGAGTTATTTCTGTATTTTGTATGGTTAGCTCTGTTTACTTCTTGATTGTTCCAGTTATCTCAGCTGCTGTTTATTCTGTTAATTATACTCACCTTGTTTACATGTGATTGTATTTAAGCACCATGGTTTCTTTCTCCCACTGGTGGATTCTACTGTTGCAGTACTGCTGGTTTGTCTGTGTATTCCTCATATTCTGTAACTCAATCAGTTCCTTTATCAGATCCTGTTTCCATCAGGCAGGTCCTGAGCTCCTGTCTGCAATATGACCCTGTTTAAAAACCCAACATGACATATGATGGCCGGACATTACCATGCCGTTTATACCTGCAGATATTTGTTTAAACGTGGCATCCTCAGGCATCTGGAAATTGTTGTGTTTGAGGTGTTGCCTTACAATACAGCCAAATATCAAATCAGAAGCTTACAAAACTGAAAATTCGTCACATGTGCTTTCACAAATTGTTTAAAGGTGTAGTAATCTTAGTGTATTTAAATGGCTGACTTAGAAGTAAGTCATAAAGAAATTCATAAATAATTTTTAAAACCTTCTCCTGACTGATACCTTTTGATTCCTTGTAACCGCTCCTCAAACTGACTTTTAGTATAAGCTATAAGATATGAATGAGCAAATGTCAGTAAAATCCTGGGTGAACAGCAAAACATCATTTCTTTGTAATTAGATTCACCACAATTGGTGGTAGGTGTGAACTCTGGAGGACCAAGAGCTGTGAATGAAAAAGTTATAATTAGTCTCATTTTTTACATCCTAGAAAACGGGTATTGTAACAGGGCTGCAAACACTTCTGAGTGTCATTCAGAGTGATTGAGGAAGGATTTATACAATTATTTACAGAGTGGAGGAGTAATATCTGCCTACAAAACCTTAAAAATCCCAAGGTATTGTGTGTCAAATCAAAGAGGTGATGGGTTTAAAGTATGATCTGGGTACATCCATTTACAAAATGCAGAGCTGTTGTCAATAAAATGTCTCCAGGGGTAAACGCTGTTGTGTTCCTTAACAAAAAAAATAGAAGAAAGATTTTTGGGATTCTTAACAACTGATATGAAGGTGAAACAAACCGATGAATCCTGATGAAACTCTGCAATAAAAGTCTGGGATGTTGGTTTTTTTTTTTTTTTTTGGTTTTTTTTTGTTGGTTTTTTTGGGGGTTTTTTTAACCTCCACTTCATGTGAGTAGTGATTGCTCTGGAAGAACTTATTTGCATAATGCAGCAGCTCTCCCACCTGTGATAAAACTTGATTTTACAGCTTGGGTATGTCTGCATATATTGGATTCTGCTTCTATTTGCATTCAGTGATAATTACGAACCTTGAAATTACCTTAATCTGATTGTTTTTATTTTTAGGTAAATAAAAGGCCACCTTTATTTAAAATTTGACCCAGAACATACAGCTACGTGATTTGCTTTTGACAACAAGATTTATTTTCCTTTACTGCTGCTCATTATCCATCCTTGTATTAATTCCAGATCTTAATTCCCTTTGCAAGTTTGGGTATAGGAGAGCTGCATTATGCTTTCACATTTAATTTCCACAAACAGCTAATCGTCATGCATAATTCAGCAAGGCGAGTGTTTAAACAAGCTCACAGGCTTTGGGTAATGCTAATTGAATTTGAAAATGAAGTATCTCAAAGACAAATTGTTTGCGACTTCATTCTCTGCTATAATTACTCATGTTAAATGAAGGTGAAAAGATGCAACAATGTTAAAAATGCATCCCTCCTGCAAACAAATGTGACGCTTGCATTTTAATCAAGCTGTGATGATAATGTAAGTTTTACAAGCTGTTACTGTTTGACCTCTTTTGTACACAACTGTGTGGAATACATAAGAAACTGGATGTTCTAGTCACTAAAAGCAGATGCTAAAGTTGTTTTTGCATATTTCTGTTACAGATCTCCATGTTCTAGTGTGCATTGCACTTCTGCATATTAAGCCCATTACTTCTTGGTTTCGGTAAAAGCATGCACAAAAGAAAAGAAGATGCAGAAAAGAAGATAAGATAAGAAAATTCTTGAAGAACACATGAACTTAAAAGCCAGTTAGACAAGGCCATACTTTTCCGTGTTCATCTTAAATTCCTAAACACCAGACTACAAAAAGATCCCATTATTTCATTCATGTAACAAGAAGGCGGGCGTGCAGAATGAGGAATACTGTTAAGATTAATGAGGCTTTATGACTCTTTGACCTCAGGATGCTTCGAGCAGGGACATACAGACTGACTCAAGCAAAACACACCCTTTAGGCAATTGCATCCAAATATCAGTCCAGCTACAACAGGGTGGAGCATTTGATAAATTCACTCAACCAAAAAAGATCAACTGGGATCAGGTTTCAACCCAATGAACATCCCATTAATGGTCCCGTGTGTCAAATGAGATCCTTAAAAAAGATTTTTGCTCCTGGCATGGCAGCAGCCTCTTGATTATACAACTTAAAATTCATGTAGTTTTAATGAAATGTTTGTGTTATTCTGGAGCTTTAACTGACATGACCAAAACTATGTAAAAATAGTTGAGACAGAAAACAAATGTGTGTTTTGCTTAATTAAAGAATTACACATTCTTACTGAACCCTAAGACCTTGTTGAGGGGGTGGTAATGGCCTTCGAGGGTTTCTGCCCTGTGTTTCTTTCCGCCAGCTGCTCTGATGTCCTTCTTGGACAGTGCCTAACACCTGGCAGGCATCCAATACGACTCATGTTATGAAAATGTGTATTTGCCTTATGAACTGTTTCTACATGGAATGAGTAATGGCTGTGTCCTTCAGTGTTTGTGAAATTTGCTCGGATTTCTCTGTTTGGCCTTTTTCACAACGGGCAAAGACTGCAGCACAGCCTTAAAATTAAACCAAAAGGCAGAAAACCATCTAGGAGATATCTTCTTTGGTGTGGAAAAGGAGAATTGGCCTGTTTTGATCACATACAATAGTTTGGTGGTGAGACTGAAATGGTTTATTAGTAGTATCATGGTGGCAGGATATTTGGGCTTTGGGAAAACTAACAGTAAAAATCAGCCAGAATGTGGATGATTTCTTCAGGATCCTGGAAAGACCTTTTTGGGGGAGTTGAGAATGCAATGTTCTCCATTGCAGATGTATGACATAGCAGTTGTTAGCATGCGCAAAACGTATGTGGTGGTGTTGTGGTTAATTATTATGTATTGGTGGGAGGATATTGGGATCCTGGGTACTAAGATGATGAGGAGCCTGATAGCAGTGGTAGCTCATCCATGAGTAGTGTCCCATTTGCACTGGGATGGAAAAATCCCAGGACTGGAAGTATTACTGGCTACGGGGGTCTAACATCGAGTCTCACTAAACAGCTGAAATAAACGAGCCATGTTCTTAATGTCAATAATGCAATCATCATTCCTTCTGCACACAGACATTTGTAATTGTTGGGTTCCCTAAGGAATAGGGTTCCCCACAGAAAAGAAGTGACTACTCCTCCAAATTGCACATAGGCTTGACTTTGTTGGTTGCTGGGAGACAGATGTAGCCGGAGTTTTTCAGGTTACTGTTTAAAAGATCTGATTATCATGATATCAAAGCCCTGGAGCTGTATCAAGTGATGAGAAGGTGGAGGATTCCTTCTGACTACACTTGGTGAACCATCCACACAGAGCGCTGAATGAAGTAAATTTATGGCACTGGATTGCATGCTTGCTGTAGCATAGTGTTGTGGCCGGGACAGGCATAGATAAAGGACCTGTTTGATGAGTGCTATGAGCACACTATCTTACCTTTTAAAGTCAATCGTTTTTGTTTCCAGATTTCCATTCATACAATTTTGGAGGTCCTAGAGACCAAGGAGTAGTCCTAATCTGGCGTAATGGTGATTTTGATTTTATAAAGTTCACTTGACTCTGGATAAAGGTTGGTTGGTTTTCAAAGGCTCTTTGTGAGATCTGCTAAGATGTTCCAAGAATGTGGTGGGCTTCCGATTACGGAAGCATGATGATGATGAAGCATGACAGCTGGTAACTGCATGACAGAGTGTGCTGGGAGGAACATGGGTGCATATTCGGTAATAGACGTAATTGTTGAGTCTTAAAAAAAGACTGGCCACACTGGCCTCATGCCTAGGCCACTGCATCATCATGGAAGCCACACTTTGTTATCTTACACTACATACATATCAAAATACTCTGAAGTTTGGTTTTCTAACATAACAAAATGTGGAAAAACTTGGATATTTTATATATTTGGGTTTATTTAAATATTTTTATTGTATGACATCATTTTGTGGCTTTATTAGAGTTGTGTTTTGAGTTTTTATTTAATTATTTATTGCTTTACTTTACGAAATTTGGTCGAATGCAGAACATTGCCAGACAAGAAATAAGAGATGTGCTCTATGGATTTGTATAAAGCACTTTTTTTGTATAAAGCAAAAAAGTTCTGTGTGTCTTTTTAGTGTTATTGATATATTAAAAGCATTGCTACTATGTTATGAAACATCTAGAAACCAAAGAAAACTTTCTTTATGCTGACCTTGCAATATTATAGAATTACTAGCTTATCTATCTTTGCTTTGTCTGTCTGAAAACTGGACTGAGAACAAGCATAATATAAACCTAAGCTCTAGTGTAGTAGATCTATAGGGCATGGTTAATAGTTTGCAGAATTTCGTTGTCAACTGCTTTTTGAAAAGATTAGTTATTATGTTTCAACGTGAGTTTTTGTAGTCTTTATGAAAAGCCTCAGTGCTACAATGATGTCCACCTTAACAATGTTTTTTTTTTTTTTGTTTTGTTTTTTTTTATATATCACCTAGGTCCAGGTCATGATTATTGAAGTAAATTCAACTGTTGCTCACATGGTTTTACCTTTTTTCTATATTTAATTTAGGTCTGCTCCTCAGTGGGTTCTCCAGGGGCTTGCAAGTCAATTAATAATCCAAAAGAGCAGAAAAGTTAAAAAAAACCTGTGCTGAGACCCAGATTTTCAGCATTCGTTGGGTCAATGAAATAAAAATCAAGGTAATAGGAAAGCAAACTGGAGTACAAATAAGCCAAAGATTGTCTGAACTAAATGACCAATGTTCTCAAATGTGGATTGTAAGGTACTACAAACAGTGCCTATAAAATGTATTCACCCCCTTGGATGTTTTACCCTTTTGTAATTGCTTTTACAAATCAGTGATTTATTGAAAACTAATTATTTGTAATTGTTTTGTTTTGAGTCTCTTTATCAGCGTTGCAGGTGTAAAAACTGTATCATTTGCCCCTTTTTGAAAAATGGCTCAAGGACAGTCACACTGGATGAAGAGTCAAGCCAAATATTAAAAATCATATTAGGTCTGGACTTTGACTAGGCCATTCTAACACATGAATCTAGTTTATATCTGGCTGTGGAAGATGATTTGCACCCAAGTGTTTTGCAGCTTGTAACAGGTTTCCTATCAGCTTCACTTATCTTGCCATCAACTCAGACCAACTTATTTTGCACCACAGAAGAAAAGCACCTCCTCAGCATGATCCCGCCAGAAGCACAGTGTGTTCAGGCTGATGTGAAGTGTTTGTTTTTTGCCGGATACAGTGGTTAGAATGTAGGCCAGAAAGCTGAGTTCAGTCTAGTCTGACCAGAGCCCCTTCTTCCATGTATTTGATGTTTCTCCCAAATGGCATTGTGACAAACTCCAATAGGAACTTCTTTTGGCTTTTCTTTCGAACATTTGGTTTCTTTTTGCAACTCTTCTATAAAGGCCAAACTTGTGAAATGCATACCAAATAGTTCTCGTGAGAACAGATTCTCCCACCTGGGTGGTGGATCTCTGTGACTCCTCCAGAGTTATTATGGGCCTCTTGCTTGTTTCACTGATTAATCCTCTGCTCACCTGTCAGTTTTGGTGATTTAGTTGATTTGCAGTTTTGACATACTCAGTGCTACTTTGTGTTGGTTTATCACATAAAAGCTTAAGAAATTAAAGGTTGGACATTCACCAAATATGAGAAAGTGAAAGAATACTTCTGAAAGGCACTGTATTAGAGAAGGGCTATTTCTTTCTAAATGCAGATACCTACCTGATATCTTAACTTGGTAAAAACAAAAATCTTGCTTTCATAAATTTAATCCAAACAAGCATCGGCAGCTTAAGAATTGGTTTGGTATTTTAAGTTCAAAAGGGCCAACAGAGATCCATCAGTGCACATCAAAGCAGATCTGATGAACTTCTTTGACTGATGTGTCATTTTCCTTTAATTGTCTCTGACTGGTGATCAGCTATTCAAATGATGAAAAATGTTTGTTAAATGCATCAAAACTAAAATCTTCTATTTCAATACACAAATCAGCATGTTTTGCACTTTTAGTTTTGAGCTTAGGAAAAAGATAAAGGTGAGGGACATATTTTTTGATGCATAGGAAATTATATTAGAATTTATTTTTACTTTTTTTTTTTTGTTTGTTTCATTCCAAACTATCACCTCTTTCAAGAAACCTGTAACACATTATTTTTCCTTGTATGGTCAGTGTTTGCTACATTTAGGAAAATCAAAATAGTCTTAAACTGGAAATGAGCCACCAGACCTCAAAGAAACAAAAAATTGGAATCTAATCAGTGCATCTCTACAAATGAATTCACATGTGCACAGAAAAGAACTAATTATCGGTGCTGATTGGGGGCTTTTAAATAAATCATGAAAAGATGGTAATGTTGATACAGAGAGGCACTCATGGTTGCTTTTGTTGTTCTCAACTCTGCCCTGTGTTTTCATTCTGCAGGCCTGGTTTCATTTAGATGGTCACTATCTAAAGTGTGTGACTGTAAGCAAGGGCTGGCTCACAGATGGACAAGTTAATTAAGTTCTTCAGCCTGAGCTCCTTGTTCAGCTCGATAGCTTTGCTTTTGCATGGCTGCAGCATCGGTCTGCTTGTTGATCTCAAGCGAGGTCATTCTCTCACTGATCATCAAGAGCAAAAGATTACCTACTTAGAAATTAAAAGCAATATTTCATCTTGCACTCATTGATTAGCAGCAGTGCTGGCCACATTTATTGCCACCCATAGTAAACATGTCTAAAACCGTAATTTCATTTTTTTAAGTGAGAAATTAAGAAGAATCTTATGGCTATAAATATAGCACAAAGGCCCAATTCTTTTAGTCACTGAATACAACACTAAATGATGATCCATATCTATCTTTCCACCATGCACAGTGAGGGGGATAATTATGGACATAAGAAAACAAATCTCTAAAGCTCACTGATGGAGAAATGCAGCACACATCTCACCATGGTGTCACCAAGTCTCCATAACAACCATCAGGTGCTATCTACATGCCAACCAGTTGCACTGGAGGAATGACAGAGAAAAATAATTTTTCATCTACCATCACAAACTAATTCAGGTGGAGTTTGCTTAATGTTACTAGAACTTTGACCAGAACCACATGCTTTGGTTAGAGCATGTGGTTAGATTAGAGGAAGATTGAACTTTTTTAGCAACACACACTCCAGCTATGAAATGAAAGATTAACCTGTGCATGAAATTATAACCTTTTTAAAATAGATCGGGTGATCAATGCCATCCATCCATTTTCTATAACCACTCCTCCTTGCAAGACAACCTTGCACACACTCACGCCTAAGGACAATTTAGAGAACCCAGTTTTCCTTCTGCACATCTTCAGTTAACCTTTGTAAACTCTGCATGCATATTCAAAATCTTCCCATGCAGTTTCCTCAAAGAAGAGTCTGGGGCGTCTGCTCCGGACTTCAGCTTTTGAGATTTAAACAATTTCAGCAGATCAGAAATTCAACCCTCACTAAAAACATGCTTTAATTATTTTAAAGTTTAACTAATAACTTAAAAAAAACACTTGACTGATGCAGGAATTCTTGTAATTCAAGTGATGACAATTTAAAGAGATAGTACTAACTTTTTGAAGTGAGGTTTGGTTAGGAAGGTTTGGTTCCCACCGCTACCATCTTAAAATTACTTTATTCTCAAAAAAAGTTGTAGTATTTAATGCAAATGTTACTTTATGAACATTTAAACTGTTTTCATGTTTGCATGAAACTTTAGAGATATGTTTGCTTCAGGGAGGATGAGAACGAAAGATAAAAGAATAAATGTTCAGTTAAAACCGAACTCACAAAAGCACGTCTTCATGCGGCTGCGTAGCTGCACCCCCCAAAATTTTAGTCTGATTTAAAAGCATAAATTTCAAAAATATTTTTGTTCCATTTATCTTATTAAAAATGGTAGGATACCAATAATTTTGTTTATTATATAATTATTTCTTGACCTGAGATTATTTTTTCTTGCTGAACAATTGTACTCAATGTTGGGTTTTTCCAAATTAATGTGAGGTTACAATAAATGTTTTTTTTTACATCTTTATGACAATTCAATGCACCTTTCACCTCACAATATACATTTTTCCTATTTCTGGTCTTTTATCTCACAGTCTAAAAACCCACAAGTTAAATACAGAAAGCGGCAGAGAGTGAGCCAGAAACGGTCTTGTTTACCTCTTGGCTAATTGCTTGCATCAATTTAAACTTGTGCCTCCTATTAATTGGTTTTTGAAGTGGATTAATCCCTCAGAGATAGCTTTGTAGAGGCTTCGCATTCAGTGGTGGGTATTAAAGAGCCAGCCAGCAGCACCTTGCTTCGTCCTCTGAGACGCAGAAGAACAGTGGGCGCTTTCTCTGGGGAATTGGCAGCAGCATTCATTAGGGTATTCATGGCTGCAGTGGGATGGCTGAGAGCAGCTCAGCAGCATGCAGTGTGCAGAGCAACAATTTAACTGAAAAGGTTTAATCTCAGAAAATATGTAAAGTATGTGTTGGTCATACATTTTTTCCTTCATCTCATTTATACTAGTTAAAGGGTTTTTTGGCTTTTGGAATCCACTAGCTGGTACCCCTTGCTGGTTACCATGGTGTTACACTATAACCTCTGCAGCACTCTGGAAATTGTGTTTGGGTAACAAAAATTATTTTTTCAGCAGGAGTGTTCTTTTAGCAGGCAGGGTAAATGTGGTTTGACAGAGTTTCCATGGCTGCATTGTGCAGTGTTTGGCTGATGCAGAACAGCAACATGAAGCAAAGCGTTGCCAAAGCAAAAGAAAAAAAGAAAAGATGCTGCACTGACACGCTGCCTGTCGGTGGCTTCCGCTCAGCCGGCTCTGTTTGTAGCTTCTTCAGAGTGTGCGAGTGTAAGCAAATGGATTAGGATTGAGGAGATGCCCTAAATCCTCCCAAATACAGGCATGTAAAGCGGACATACACCCACATAATCACAATCACCCACCTACATACCCCTCCCAAACAACAGAGTGCCTTTGTGTGGCTTGGAGCTGCAGCAGAGTGAATCAAATTGAAATGGTGAAAACACTGTTCACTGATACTTACCAGCTGCCTGCTGGGAGGAGAGACAGTGATGACATGATGACTGTGCACGGCTGCAGTGGGAAACTGAGAGGAAGGCGGAGTGCCACCACTCATTATGCTATCAGTGGGAGTATTTAAAAAGCAAGAAAAGAGAGGGAAGATATGAAAAAGCAGAGAGCAAAATGAAGCAAAAAGAAGCTGCTTGTCTCAAAAAGGAATTAGAAAGGCTTTCAATTAATGACATAAAGTGCATAAAGCATCAAACTGAAAATATTTGATTCGTGTTTATTAGTAAATAATTGTGTTGTAAAAGGGCTGAAACACTTCCATCCATCCATCCATTGTCTACACCCTCTGGTGCCTATCTCCTGCTGTCAGTAGGCAAGAGGCATTTTCCATGGCACAGGCCATGGAAAATGTCACATAAAAACATTCCCTGTACAATTTCCTGTACAGTGTCAATAAGGAATCAGCAACACATATTGGTCTTGATTAGGTAAACTGAGTGCTACTGAACAAGGCAAGGGTTGGCATGACATTCTCACAGCATACCAATGAGTGAAGATACAAATAAGTTGGTACAATTAAATAAAATAACCTCTTGGATACATAAAAAAGAAATAACTAAACCAAGAAAGCAGTAAAAATGCCACAGATTTAAGGTATTTACACAAAAAGTAAAAAAAAAAATAAAATAAAAAAAAAAAAAAATAAAAAATGGATAGTAGGTCTAACTTCTTTTATCCATCCATTTTCTGCTTATCTGTGATTGGGATGCAGGGGCAACCAGTCTAGAAGGCGTTCTGAGGTTAGATGGGATATGTAGCCCCTCCAGCAAGTTCTAGGTTTTCTTCAGGATTTCCTCTCAGTGGAATGTGACCAGAAAACCTCGAAAGGGAGGTTCCCAGGGGGGCATCCTGATCAGAAGCTCAAACTACCTCAACTGACTCCTTTCATTGGAGAGGAAGAGCTGCTTTACGTTGAGCTCCCCCAGATGACTGAGCTCCCCACCTCTTCAAGGCTGAGTCCACCCTACAGAGGAAGCTAATTTTGGTAGCTTGTCTGCAAGATCTCGTTCTTTCGGTCAAGATCCTTATCTCATAACCACAGGTGATGCTCAAAACACAGGTGGACTGGTAAATCGAGAGCTTTTATTGACTGCTTTTATTCACAACAAAAAGCAACAATTATTCTTCCTGTTACATATATTTTTGTTCTTTATTGTCAACAAGCCATTTCCTGTTTTAGATCAGTTAATATAACCAAAATAGTTTCTATTTGCTAAAAGCCAGACATTTGGGAGAGATTTTTTATTTTATTTTGGATAGTCCAGATGAGGAGGCTTTACTTTTACTATCAGGAAGAGATTTGTGAACCTTAACAGGTCTGTCCTTGGGTATAATTTTCTGATGCCTGAAGGTGCTATGTTTGTCTGTTGAAAGAATATCATGAGTAAAAACAACATAGGTACTCACACTCACATTTCTGATCTGGAAGGAGATGGTGCTCTTTCTCCAAGAGATGGACATATTTTGATGTAAAATGTGCAAATCAACCATAGAACAAAAGAAAAAGTTTTTGTGAAAATACTGACTGAAGCTGGTAAGGAAGTCTTTTTCCAATAAATAAGTCCTGTATCAACATAGGGCAAAAGACCGCTCGGAAGAAGAAGCCATGACTCCAAAAAGCAACATAACAAGCAAGATTACAGTTTCCAAATACGCTCAGGGACAAAAGCCTTAACTTTTGGAGACATTTACTGTGATGTGATGAAACAAAAGTCAAAGTGTTTAGGCTTAATAATCATTGAAGAGGGAAGCTTGAAGGCCTAAGAACAATGTCCCAACTGTGGACGACAGGGGACTGATGCCCTTCATAAGGCAGAGGGCCTCATGAAAAACATTATACAGAAATATTGAGCAACATCTCAACACATCAGCCAGGAAGTTAAAGCTTGAAAACAAGTTAGTTACAGAGTGGGTTGAGGACAATAGAGTCAATATTTTGGAGTCTCCATCACAAAGCCCTGATTTAGGTCCTGTTCAGTTTAACCAGTTCTGTCAAGAGGAATGGGCCAAAAGTCTTGCAAATTATTGTCTGAAGCTTGGAGGAAGTAACCCAAAATGTTTGATCCCGGTAAGGAGTCAGGTTAAAAGTAAACACATCTCCAAAGAAATGACCTCTCTTGCAAAATTTTAGCCAGGGTTCATTCCCTAGTTTTGCTTATATCTAAGTACAGAAAGACCAGATACTCTCTTCCACCCCAAAAAACATGCATAACATTATTTTCTCGCTGCCTAACATCACACAGGACTAAACTTTTCCTGTTTAGGCCAATTGGCATTATAGAAATTACTTCTGTTTTCTAAATGACAGAATAATGAGATTTCTTTGGAGACATTCTCAGGCCAAAAGGAACATCTGTTTCCCTCCATTGAATTATCCATCTTCGTTATCTCCCTTTACTGCAGAGGAGCAGAATCTGTATTCCCCATTCCTTTGAATAACTTATCTAAGTTTGAGCCTGACCACCTTACGGAGGAAGGTCATTTACATAATTTGTACCCAGGAACTTTTTTTTTTGTTATAATCCACGTTTCAGGACTGTAGACTTGGACTGGAACTTGGACAGACTGCTTCATCAATGCCTTTGATTATGACTCAGCTTCTTCTTTACAAACTGGAGCAACCCTTTTATTACTGCAGAGAAGGCTCCAATCCATCCAGTAATCTAAATCTTAAGATACCATCAATCTTCCGCAAGAAACCAAGATATTTGAACTCCTTGAGATAAAGACTGACCTCTGACCCGGATGGAGTAATTCACTTTTTTCCATGTGAGGAGACTTCGACAAGCTTCTTTCTGGCTTCTTCACATTCGGCAGCAAACCAAATCACCTTCGGCCCTTATCTTTATTTTCAGCTCTTACCACCAGACAAGATCCATACCTGTATATTTTACCTTCAGTATTTAATGCATTCTTCTCAGTGGCTCACACTGCTATCTTTATCACTGTAAGAAATTCAAAAGTTGAAGACCTAGACATTCTCGAAAGGTCACGCTATAGAGGAACATGAAAAAACAAAATGATAGTCACGGTATGCATCTCCCTTTTTATTCAAGGAAATCTATCACTTAATAGATATTTACATCAAGGCAATATTGCCTTCTTACAAAAAATGAAAGGAATCAACCTGAGATTTAACTTTTTATATGCTGTATATATAAAAAAATACATCTTTACATCTAAAGAAAAAATTGAAAGAACCTTCAAAAAGCCTGGAGAAGTGTTGACAAAGAGTACTTTAAAATAGTGAGAAAGGATAAGAAAAAGTAAGAAATGGAGAGAATTTACTCTTTTTTTTTTTTTTTTTTTTTTTTTTTTTCTCACTAACTGTAGGTTTCTAAATAACAGTATTTTTGGCCCAAAATATTCTAAAACACTTATCACAAAGTAAATCAAATTTCTTGAATATTTTCACATTTCCAAGGTCAACAAGCTGAGATTTTGCTGCAGTTGACAGATATAGAATATTATTGTTGCAGATTTTTTACGCTTTATGGTTGTTTGTCTTGTGTGTTTCTCTGTTGACCCGTGATGGACTGGTGACCTGTGCAGGGTGTAACAAAGCCAAAAGAAAACACCACCCTGTGTGGACAAATGGGTAAATAAAGTGGATGGAGGATTTCTGCTCACTTTTTGTCATTTGCACCCATTTGTGGTGGTGTTCGAATAATATCGGTTTGATTTGTTGTTGTAATTTACAAAGTGGGGATGTGCTGATGGAAAAAAAGAGAAAGATACTAGCAAATACAATCGTAATAAAACTGAAAGTACCCACTTATTTTAAATTCTGGGGGTTTTTTTTGGCAGATGGACCAAAAAATATTTCAAAGAATTCACAATTTCATTATTGAACAAAGGTGAAGCCAAAATGAAAAAGCTGCGAGGAAAGAACTAAGTGCACCCTTGCTACTTCTAATGGATTTAAGAGGGCTCATCCTCGGTGTGACTGCATTTGTGAATGCAAATGGCAGTTTCTACAGTTCACTGGTGTTGCAAGGGGCAATTCCAACAAAAAAAATTAGAAGAGTTTAAATGTTTTATTATTATTATTATTATTATTATTATTATTATTATTATTATTATTTCACCTTTATTTATAGAGGTAAATCTAACTGAGATGCCAGGTTCCCATTTTAAACAGCAACATGTTCTTCGAGAAGTTTTTCCTTATTGGCTTCATTTTTGAGCACTAAGGAATGATACAGTGTGAATTTGTTGGGTTTTTTTGGTACGCATAAGGTTGGATTCAAACAACTGTAGCGATTGATAAAGTTCAGATTGTTTTTATTACGTTGTGTTATGTAAAACTGCTGAAGAATGAATATAGGTTTTTATCATTATGTGCAGATGTTTATGTGCGTGTGTACTCAGTCCTTTCACAGAAATTAGAATTAGGTCTACCTAGTTTATCTGGTAGGCTGCATGGTAGCACTGTTGCCTTGCAGCAAGAAGGTCTTGGGTTCAAATCCTGGCCTGGTGTCTTTCTGCATGGAGTTTGCATGTTTTCCCTGTGCATGCATGGGTTCTCTTCCTCCCATACTTCAAAACATGATTGTATGGTTATCTGGTTACTTTAAATTGCCCTTGGGTATGAGTGTGTGCATTGTTGGTTGTCCTGTTTATCTCTGTGTTGACTTGTGAAGGACTGGCGATCTGTCCGGGGTGTACCCCACCTTACTCCCAATCATAGCTTGAAGTCCTTGCACCACCCCTGCAAGGATAAGTGAGTTTAAACAATGGCTAGATGGCAAGAATTATAGGGAGGCTTTAGGACATCTATGCTTAAACCTCCCTAAAACATAGACCGAACAATGTCCCACTGCATTACCAGAGCTAAATGATTTCAGAGATTATTTAGGAGACACATTTGTAAACCACATTTAGATATAGGTGTCTAAATGTCTAAAAATCGAAATGAATGTGTTAATTAAATATAAAAATGATGGTAACTATGATGTATTTTGAGCCAAAAACAGTAAACAGATATAAAGATGCATCCCAGTATATCCTAGTATTTATAACATGCAAGTGGAAAAACTTGAATCCTAATGATAATGTACCAAGACATGCAAGAAGCTTTTACAATGCAAATACTTCTTGCTATGATATGACATGAAAAATTGAGTAAGTGAACCTTTCAGTCTTAGCGCTTTAGCTGTTCACACCTGGTCCTGATTTCTAACTGTCACACCTGCAAGGTGTCCGTGGTTTCCTCTCTCTATAAATAGCCTCTGATTCTCATTTGTTACCTTATCTGTTCTTTACTCAGCCCAGATCAGTTGCCTCTCTCCAACTGACTTATTTTCAGGCTAAGAAGTACTTGTTAAAATCATATCAGCTTATTAAAATATTTCACTCTTTCCTAAAAAATATGTTGGTTACATAATATTTGCTGTTCTTCTTACATGCACAGTTTATTAAAAGCTTTAGATGAGATTAAATTAGCTTTTAAAAAAGCTATTGACTAAAGCCACTGTAAGTTCATGCTTTTGGAGCAATTACTCAGTTGATCTGAAGTTCCTCTGAGACTCATTATCCTGTTAAAAGGTAACTTCACTAGAACTTCCACTTATGAACAGATGGCCTCATATTATCTTCAAGCATCCTTTGATGTAATGCAGGAAATTCATAGATGATGCAAGAAGCTGCGAAGCGTCTGAGACGATCAAAACTTGGAATACCTGCTTTTCCACAACATTCTCCTCATTTAGGAAGAAGATTCTTGTCAACAGCAATGTCTTAACTTTATTGTGAGCAAATGTTCTTTGTTTATTCAACGTGGATTTATTTAAAAGTAAAAATAGATTGTTCTTGCCTTTTTAATTCTTTTTCTTAGTCAGGAAAGTCACCATTGTTGCTGATTAGACTGGCAGTTTGAGCTCTGGTTCATTAGGTTGAATGAGAAAAGCTTGATTTAAAAAAAAACAAACAAACAAACAACAAAAAAAACCAAAACTCCATCAGTCTCGCCTCCGTACTTTCTTCCTACCCTGTTGTGCAGGCTATTATTAGAGATCAGATGAAAGATTGGACACCACTGATGTATCATCATTGCTCGGTAATGAGAGGAAACACTTGAACTTATCATGTTGACATATATGTTACACCCTGATGTGGTTGTATATATAGGATGGAGTGAAGGTTGGCTGCATTAAATTTGGACTGAAAATGTGCTGTCTGTATAGCTTACAGCTTTTTTTTGTTTGTTTGTTTTTTAACCTTTTTTAATCAATTAGCATGGTTACTTATTTATAAAGTATAAAGTTTAATGTTGCAACACTTCTATGAGGTACTGTTATGTTACACAGTCAAAAATTAACAGCAATAACTTGGATTTTTAGCCTGTAACAAATGGGGGATTAATTATGACATTCATTTATAAATGTCACAGTTCCAAACCAAATATTTAATTAGCATGCTAAATATTTAGTTGGGAAGCTAAATATTTATCTCCAAACTAAATATTCAGTTTGAAGTTAAATATTTATTTTGCAAAAAAAAATGTAGCTTGCTAATTAAATATTTAGTTTGGAACTGTGACATTTATGAATGTATGAATAACATGATGAAAATATAACCCCCATTTTTTTTCTGTTTTGACATCTTAAATAACCAAAATTATTGATGTTCATTGTTGACTATGTAACTTTACAAACAACATCCCATACACTTCTAATGCAAAGTTTACATATATTAGAGCTCAAATCTAATTGCCCCCTGTGAAAATCTGTTTTTATATATATTTCCAAAGGGCTGTTAAAATTTTTCACAGAGTTTCTGGCTTTGTTTTGGATGCTTACATTGTTTCAATTTACACACAGAAATTTAATTATTTCATGGAAAGCAAAAACAACTAGGGTCAAAATCATTACCCTCCTTGAGAACTTGCCTTTTTATTGAGCAGTAGCACACAGGACCAATTATTTGCACAAAGTACAATTATTTGCTTTTACTTTACAATGGTCAAGGCTTGTGAAAAGATAAAACTGAAGCTGCCAAAACACAAGGTGTAATTCCCAAAACAATAGAAACTAGCTTAGAAACTTGAAAAAATACAAAGCAAGGAAAGAATTGACAAACTTATTACAGCAATTCCAAGAGTCAAGAACTAGAGTGAGAAGCAGCATTAACTGAAAGCTGCAGCACAGAACAAGCATGGCAGAGGTAGGAAGCGAAAGATGTCCAAAACCCTAACAAAAAAAAAGAGAGATGTCTCGAAAGACCCCAGAACAACTGCCAAGACATTAATGAATGACTTAACCAGGTTGAGAGTTATTGTGCGAAGAAAGACAATTACTAAAACTCTGTAGAAGAACAGATTGAAAGGTTGCAGACCAAGAAAAACTCCACTACTCCAGATCAGCCTGGTTCAAGACAGGCCGAGGTATGCTAAGGAAAGCCTGGAGAAAGATTATACACACTTGAAGCCTGTCCTTTGGTCTGATGAGTCAAAAGTAAACCTCTTTGGGAAAAGAGACATTCCACTTGTTCGGAGAATGAAGGAAGAGGCCAATAACCCTAAGAACATTGTTGTCACAGTGAAAAATGGTGGTTTCTGCAACTGGACAGTGACAGTTCATGCAGAATGCCCCTCCCTCTGCCTCAATACCCATTTTCTGCCTTCATAAATTGATTAAAAGTGTCACAAATTGAAACTGTGTTTTAAGGCATCTATGATTAAGGTAGAATAATTCACTTTGGTTTGACTTGCCTTTTAATTCTTGTTTTATGCTTATCTCAATCTGTGATCTTGATGGTGGATTCACAAACAGAATAAAGAGGTCATAAATCTCAATATGATGGAGTTGAAGTTTGACCAAAGTATTTTACATTTTAAATGTGAGATGACCAAAATTACTCTAGATTTAAAAAAAAAAATAGTGAAATAACCTATTAATTAAGTGCCCTACAGGAATTTCTAATTCGAATAACTACTTCAACGTCTTTAGTGTCCAGCATTTAAGACCATATTTTCTCAGATTGTTTACACTGTAACCAAGCGGCTGGTGCCATATTCCAATAAACTGGATATTTAAGAACGTAGAAGAGAACCCTTTTTGGAGACCAAATCACATAACTTGTTCTATTTTATTTTTTGTCTTTGAAAGCTTTTGTACCCCCTACTGTATTGATGCCCTGGGTGGTGAGAAAAGTTTGCCCACATGAAAAATCACCATTGTGTCTAGAATGGCATATGTTAATATGATGAGAATCATGAAAGATCATGGATATTTTAAAATTGTGAAAGAAAACCCTCAACCTACCATATCCTAACATTAACCCAAATTCTGAAGTCACTTTGGATAAAACCGTCTGCTGAATGCATGAACATAAAGCCTTAAGCACTTGGCGGAAGAACAGGGCCTGGGATGTCGGTTTGTCTTCCAATATGACATTGACCCAACAGATGTGTCGTTGCAGAAGAAGGTGGCTCAAAGCTTCCTCTGTCAACATAAAAAAGGATGCATCTCACACTTTTTAAAGTGAGACCCAAATACCAAAATCTGTAACTAAGGTAGTACCTAAAGCTGAGATTAGTTTCATTAGGTTTGCTAAAACATTTTTGGGGAGATTTTAATGGAAAATGATGCTATTTCTTTTCAAAAGTTATTTAAAAAATATTTTGCATCTGTAGGGTTCATTGTAGCTTTTCTGTCATCTGGGAGATGTTATATCCTTCAACAGGACTTTTCTTTTTTTAATTTCTGAAGACATGTTTCACATCTCATCCAAAAGACTTCTTCAGTTCTGTCATCTGAAAGGCATCTTTAAAACTAAAGCTTGTCAAATAAGAGGTGAAGCATTTTCAAGAACAATAAGAACAATAAAGCTGAGTGATGTTCAATCCATTTAGGATTATCTGTTGCAGTAGCCTACTAAATCTGTGAAAATGTGAGCCGCTCCTTTCATCCTTTGCCTTTTAAGCTAAAGGCAACGCTTTAAAAGCATTGTGCCCAAGACAGTTTTTGCAGATGCACCTGTGAACTTGTATAGTAATGTTATAGACACAGGGTGCTGCAAAACACACAAGTTTGTACAGAGAAAATTGAACTGCCTCAACACAGTGTTAACAAGTATGCCTGGTAATGGTGTTTGCCAACAATTTTTGTCACACAGCTTGAAAAGATAGGCTGCAAGCCAAAATATCAGTTTACAGACCTGTGCAACACAATTCATGTAAAACAAAGCACATACTGGTGTTATTTCAGAAAAATGGTTGAAGACCCCGTTAGCAGATATACCTCTTCGAAAACTTTACCCTAATGTCTAGGCATATGGTCATAGCATAAGAAAAGTACACCTTCTTTAAATCTTAGGCATTACCCCTTTCAGATTTTGTGGTTTTGCCTTAAGTCACACTTAAATTTTTCAGATCAACTTTTAACAGACAAAAATAACCTAAATAAATAAAGATTTATTTTTTAAATTATGATTTTATTTATTTTATTTACTGGAGTCAAGAAATCGTATGAGTTGGAGCGGCCTGACAACATCAAATAGTCTCAAGCATTTCAAAAAGCAACAATCACTAGAAATTCAATACCAGATGAGAAACAAATTAATTTTATGAACGTATAAAGGCTTTGGGACTCCAAAACCAGAGATAGAGTTATTATTCACAAATAGAGGAAAAATAGAACAGTGGTGAACATTACCAGGAGTGGCCGGTCTATCAAAATTACTTCAGGACCATAACAACCACTCATCCAGGAGGTCACAAAAGAACCCAAAGCAACATCTAAACCTCTGCAGACCTCACTTGCCTCATGTAAGGTCAGAGAACATAATTTAGCAATAAGAAAGGGGCAACTGTGAGAAAAAAAACTAAGTACACCATTGCTGATTTCCTATATTTCAAAAGAAAATGAAAAAAAAAGAACAGCCAGGTGCTGCTGATCAAATGCACTTGATTAATTAATCACTAGAGTAAGCAGCTTTTATAATGACAGAAGTTCTGGAGGCTGCTGCATGTAGGTATGGGTTAAGACAGTGGCA
Organism: Anableps anableps; assembly: GCA_014839685.1. Lineage (NCBI taxonomy): Eukaryota > Metazoa > Chordata > Actinopteri > Cyprinodontiformes > Anablepidae > Anableps > Anableps anableps. The sequence continues at coordinate 5,954,683 of CM026081.1, forward strand.
ATGTGGAAAAACTGAAAAAAAAAAATTATATTAAAAAATGGAAAAGTTATCAGGCAATTTCTAAACAATTTACAGTCCATCATTCTAGGGTGACATTTAAGACAACTGCCAGTCTTCCAAAGAATTAAGGTCCTAACAAAGTCAACTTGAGGACAGAGCTTACAATGCTTGGAAATGGCACAAAAGCCACAAGACTCTAGAGGCCTCAGCTTTAAAGTGTCATTTGAATGAACCACATCTTGAACAATGTCCTTTGGACAGATGAGACCAATGTAGAGATATTTGACAATAATCCACAGCTGCAGGTTTGGTGAAAATAACAGTATAGAAGCCTGAACAACTTATATCAGCTGATAAGAACAGTAGAGGTAGGCTGATGATTTGAGATTGTTTTGGAACCAAGAGAAATGAGAACCTTACTGTCGTTAGGCTGAAGAACTCCTCTGTGTACCAAAGCATTCCTGAGTCAAACCGGAGTCTGCCAGCTGAAGACTGGCAGAAATTAGGTCACATAAACAACAAAGCATCCATCATCCATATCCGCTTGCACAGACAAGCGGATATGTGTGCAGATGGTGCCTATCTCCAGTGGTCATTTGGCAACAGGCGGAGTACATCCTAGACAGGTCGGTAGTCCTTCACAGGGCAACACAGAGATACACAGGACAAACAACCATGCTCACACACACACACACACACATACCTAAAAACAATTTAGAGAGACCAACAAACCTAAGAGTCATTTTTTTGGACTGTGGGAGGAAGCCAGTGTCGCCAAAGATGCTGAAAGTATTTTTTAAAAAAAAAAAGGTCAGAGCTGATCTCTCAAAGGTCTAAAGAATAATCTGCATTCTTTCATCAGTTATAATTCCAGCAGTAACATCTGACTTAACTAGAATGTGTGCTGCAGTTCGCAATCTGCTACATTTTTTTTTTTTGACAACAGTGTCACAGATGGTAGAATCGTGACTGTTGCCGGTTTATGCAAATCAAGTTTAAAATGTGTTTTTTTTGACTGGAAAGACAGATAAGAAAAAAAAGCTAAAAACATTGGTTTGGTCATGCAACAGCAGATGGCCATATGACAAATCAGAGAAAAAAGATGAGTCGTTAGAGGCACGTGAAACTGGAAGAGTTTAGTCACTGAGGTTTGAATTTCCAACACCTTTAGCTCGAACATTTATCTCCTGCAAGTAGAAATAAACATCAGATTCCTAAGTTACATGAAGCAATGTCTTCTATTTGGATCAATGCTGACTGACTTTAATTGAAGCTCTTTTTCTTGCTTTCATCATAAAAATGTGTGCAATTATGCTGCATGTATAAAAACCTCAAAAACCATTACTCTTACTCCTGTTTTGCCTCTTTTCATGTTATATGAAACTGCAAAATAATGTGAAGAGCATAAAGGACATACAGACATACAGAGAATAAACTCAGATCTGTCAAGTTAAGGAGATCCTCTGGGAAACATATTGCAAGTATAAACAAACCCAATGAATTCACAAACACATTTAAATGTTGTTTCGGAACTTCCTTGTTTACTGTTATGCTTTTGCTGCAGAATTGAGTCCTGCTGCATTGGTTCCACAAAAACAGTACTGTCAAAGTAAACAAGCTCTTCAAACACCTTTTCCCTAAAATTTGCGTTACAAGATTAATAATATTTGGAGGTTCTTGTTACCCTCCAGAACTCGTATTTGTTTAATTTAGTTGTAATTTACCCAGTAGTAAACTCAACATCTTCTGTGGTTGTTTTCTTACTTCAAAGTTTTCCAACAAACTTCAGCATATACTCTCAAAGCATCAGGAGTTCTCAATGAGCAAAAAACAATTCTGAGACACAGCAAATGCATTAGTTTGTGCTTGAATAGAGAGCAAGGCCAGAGATCTAACAATGAGGGTGGAAAGCATTGTTTGGTGCCTGTAAAATCTCATCGTTCGTGTGGAGGTCTACAAACACTTTTGCATTGAAATAGTATCTCCTGCCTACTTCAACTGACTGAATGAAATTCATGCTTTAGTGAAAATGAACTCTTATTTCATGTGTTACATTAAAGGCTTTGCACACTGTGACACTAAGTAGATACTACACCACTTCCTGCACCGTCTTTGCTGCTAAGCTGATAAAAATTCTGATTGTGTTTGGTCTTCCCCAGCATGGCTGAAAATGATGGTGGAGGCACGTAAACCTCATATATATATTGGGAAATTCTGCAGATTTTACATCTAAGTACAGATGTAATACCCTTGGTGGGTATACAACAGAGATGCAAAATTATGACCACTTGCCTAATTGTCAATCTGCCTTTTGCCACTAAATAACCCTCATCAAGGTATTGACTTCACAAGACCCCTGAAGGTCTGCTGTGGTATCTGGCACCAGCATGTCAACAGGAAAACCATTATGTCCTATAAGTGCAAGGTGGGGTCTCAAACTAGTTTGCCAAGAACATCCCACAAATGCTGAAATAGATTGCAATCTAGGTAAATGTCAAAACCTCAAACGTTTTGTTGTGCCCCTCAAATCATTACTAAATATATTTTTATGTGACGGAATGTATTATCCTTCTGAATGTGTCTATTCCCTTCAAGCAATACTGTTTCTGTGACACAGTGCTTGTTTTCTGTGACAATGTTAGGTAGTGATCAATGCAGAATAGAAGAGAAATAACATTTATTGTCTCTTAGTGTGGAAATTCAGATGTAACAGTAGCAAAGTGACATCGAAGTATGTAGATTAACACAAAAATAAAGGACAGGGAAAAGCTCAGACTCATTCAGCAAAAACTGAAGAAGCGTCTGAGATTAGCAAAGGAGGACCATAGACAAAAGATGAAGTACCACAGAAAGCTGGTTATCCTGATTTTTTTTTTTTTTTTTCCAAGCAATGCACGCATCCCCGGTCATCCAGATTTTGTAAAAGAAAATATGATTCCTCAGACAAGTCACCTTCTTTCATTGTTCCATTCTTGAATACCTATGCTCATGAGCCCATTGTCATTGCTTTCAATGATGGATTGGGGTTAGAATGAGCCTCCTGACTGGTCTGTGGCTTACAGCTTGATATGCAATTAACTGATATGCAGTGTGCACTGACACTTTTCCCTTAGAACAGTCATTAACCTGTTTAGCTACCGTAGCTCAACTCTTGGATTGAACCACACAGGGCTTTCCTTCCCATATGCATCAATATATGAGGATCCAGTAGTCTTACAAGATGGTCCTGGGGCTATTTATTTCTACTAGGTGGAGTCTGTTGTCCAGAGTTCACTTTGTAATGTCAATGGCTCTTGCCTCCAGCCTCCTACCTTGCACCTCCTGCTACTTAAGATTACTACACACATCTCCTATGCGCAAGATCCTTATGGTGGTCTCAGTAGAGATTTGGCTTAATGTATTAATTAGCATTTTCCTTGTAAAGAGATTTTCAGAGAACTTACCTGTGTTGTCTCTCTGCAAGCTGAGTTGTTAGTTTGTTAGTTTTCCCCCCCTCACCACCACCTGTATGAGTGAACTAAGTTATCTTCTTGTGTTGACACCAGCTCAGTGTTACCATCGACTTAGTATCACCTGGCTGCCAAATCTCATTGCTCTCATCCCACTTCTGCTACCTGGATCATTTGGAGCTCTGTCCAGATGGTCCAGGGGGTCCATTTATAAAGAGACCATTTCAGTAAGCCCTGCTTCCTGTTTTACATCTGATAATAACCCAGGGAATGTCGCACTGCTTGGGGAAAAAGAAAGGAAAAAAGAGAGGAAAAAAAGAAAGGGGAAAAGGACAAAAAACATCAAAGGATGAAAAAGAGAAAAAAAAGGGAAAAAGAAAAACAGAGAGGAAAAAGAGAAAAGAAGGGTGTGGGGGATGAATAAAAGGGGGGGCTTTTTCTATTTTCCACCCCAGAATCAGACTAGAGTCTTTGCATTACTTAACAGTCATTCTGTTAAAATGAAAGTTTCAAACCCTGGACTATGGTTTAGTAAAGTGTGCATTAAGTTTGAGTGTAATACACTCCTGAACAAGATTTTTGAGAGCATGAAAAAGTTTTAAGCATATCCATTTTATGCTACTGGATTGTTACCAGGGTGCAAGTATAGTTTGAAATGGAAAACAAAACAAAAAAAGATTTAAAAAAAAAGAGAAAGAAAGAAAAAACGGGAGTAAGACACAAACAAAAGTGAACAATTCAATTTAAATGCCCTGATCTGTGCATCAGTGCATGAGTTAGTGCATTTGTCTTAAAAGGCTTTGAGTGATTGCTATTACTAGAAAAATCTACTCGAATAATTATGGAGCCTTTTCCCCTGTGCAGCATTGAAAAGGTCTCCAGTGGGATCTTTCTGTTATGACAGTAGCATTAAAAGGCATTAGAGATAAAATCCTTGTCAGAGAATAAAACTTTCAACTTTCATTGTCACATGTTTGGTGCTCCCTTGAAAAGTCTGAAAGGACAGGTTTGTGGTGTGGGCAAAGTTGTTTTCTGTTCCCAAAGCCCTTCTCTCGTAGACACAGTGTTATGGTTATTGGGCTGCAGTCAACTTCAGTAAGGTTCTTAATTGGGGTTCAGAATCTTCCTGTGTCTTCATGGACAGCTCACCGAATCTTGGCTCAGCAGAGATACAATTATTTCAGTCCACCACCTTAGAAATTTAACATGACTGTCTTGCTGTTTCCAACTATGGGTAGTTGGGTGAGGCCATGTTTGAGCAGCTCAACAGCCCTTCCACATTCAAAGACCGAAAGCATTTTAGTCTTTGCCATCAGGGAATCATTGCAGAGTGAATGCCTCACAACTGACTCACAATTTTGTGTGTAGATTTAGTTTTTCTAAGGAAACTAATGAAATTATCTGCATGAGTTTAAAGGTAGTTTTCACTGATTTTCCCACTCTTTTTGTGTCTCTTGCTCCTCTTTCTTCATTTTGCATTTTGCGGTTCTACTTACAACCTTGTTATTCATCCATCCATTGTCTATACCCTCTTACCTTTGGAGGGTTTCTGGTGCCTATCTCCACTGGCCATTGGGAAAGAGGAAGGCTACACCCTTGAAATGTCCCCACAGTCCATCACAGGGCAACATAGAGACACACATGATTAATAACCACGAAGCCACACAATGTAGAGAGACCAGTTAACCCAATGGTCATGTTTCTAGACAGAAGGAGAAGGCAGAGTACCTAGAGAGTACCCACATGGAGGGAACATACAAACTCCATGCAGAAAGACCCCAGGCCAGGATTCGATTCTGGGATCTTCTTGCTGCAAGGCAACAGTTCTACCAACAGCTCTATAACCTGGTTATGATCCATGAAATGCAGATACTTATAATTTCTTACCCAGTATTAGGATTGTTTTCAGGAGTGTTGGCTGAATGTAGTCAGGTGAAAATTACTGATGGCTTTGATAGTCCTGGTGGTGTTTTAGGTGTTTACATTGACATGTGGGCTTAATCTAAAGAAAAAGAAGGTGAATAGTCCCAAGAACTGTATTTTAAGTTGTTTCTTCTGTTAAAAAAAATCCCTAAAAAGTCAACAGCTGAAATTGAAAGATACAAGAGAGTCACCCTCCAAATAGAGATAAAGTCATGAGTAGAGACAAAATATTAATTCAGTTTAAATGCTTTAACATTCTTATCGCTGCTTGTCATTGAGTGCAAAAACTCCATTAATACAACCGCATGTTAGAGAAAGTGTGAGAGAAGATCTCCCTTTCATTGGGTATTCCGCACAGCTGTGGTGACGGGGAATATGGAGACAATCTGCTGCATCAATCACCGCAGGGTAACTGATGATATTTTAGCACATTAATATAAAACAGCAAACGTCATCCATGATTAATAGGAATGGTTGGGCTACCTGAAAATCCTGGAAATGTGGCAAAGATTTATTAGGTGGTATATATGTATATCAAACTTTAATTACAACCTAAAACAAACTGTTTTGCTTCAGATAAGCTGAAGCAAGCTAAGATCCTTTCTTTCTGAAATTGCTCTCATCTTTTATATAGGGGTGGATTTTGATCAGACTCTTGTCAGTTTTGACAAAAAAGATTGGATAGACATCCTATTTCAGATGTATCGATTGTGTGAATCCACTTGACGAAACAACAGAGGCAGATGCGGAAGAGGAGGCAGCAGAGAGAAAAACATATTTTAGAAAATGGTGACAATTTATTTCCCTGTTATTTTCTCAGCATCACTTTAAACAATGGCCGTGACATGATTGTGACTGGTGTATTAACTATGTCTCACTAGCCATTTCCTGTGTGCTGTTGTGAACTGTCAGCTTGGGGACCGTAAGCTCTCTGACATGGTAATAGCACGCTTCAGGGGTTTCTGAGGTGCCTGGTGTCTCTAACTTCTGAAAAGGCTAACAGAATAGAGTGCAGTTACTCACTACAAGATCATCTGTAAGACAGAGTGATTTTCTCAGAGTGGAGAAGCATTCAGTGCCTTGCACAAGAACTCTTTCCACTTGAACTTTTCCACATTTTGTCACATTACAGCCCTGGATTTAAATGTATTTTATTTTATTTTTTTTGACAGACCTTGTCCTTTTGTGATATTAATATTGCAAAGATGGTATGGTTGTGCAGCCCAGGAATAAATCCAGTTGTTCTGTGAAAGGCTTAAAGGTTTGTTGGAGAATATTGGAAAATGAACATCATCATGAAGACCAAGGAACACAACAGACAGGTCAGGAAGAAGGTGGTGGAGAAGTTCAAAGGAGGTAAGGTTCTAAAACAATATTAAAAACTTTGAACATCTCACAGAGCAGTGTTCAGTTCATCATCTGAAAATGAAAGGATCTGGCACAACAGTTTGTTGCATAAGGGGCTATATTGCCATATAGCCCCTTATGCAAGCCCCTTAGTCAAGATGCCAAAGCTGCCTCTTGTCTACCACGCAAATCCCCAACGATGGACATATAGCCATCAGAATCAGACAATGGAGAAATGAAAGAAGGTTGCTTGGTCTGAGAAATTGTTGTCTTTCACATCATGGGGTTGACCAGGTGCATGTGCATCACTTACCCAGGGAACAGTTGGTGCCATGAAATACTATGGACAGCAGGCACTGTAATGCTTTGGGCAATGTTGTCCTGGGAACCCTTGGATTCTGCCACCCATATGGATGTTAATAGCAATAGAACAGAACACAATAGAATAGAAATATCCTTTACTGTACCAACAGCAAGTAAAGGTAAAGTTAAGTTTATTTGTATAGCACACTTTATCAGAAAGACAGTTCAAAGTGCTTCACACCATAAAAACATCTATCAGGTAAACAGCAAAATCATCAAAACCATCAAGCAAATACACATGAAAATCATCAAAATTATCAGGAAAATAGTGCATCAAAATCATAGGGATCATCAAGCAAATATCTTCAAGCAGATAGTTAAAAAATATTAATCAATGATCCACTTACTTTATTTAACTGATTTACACACAAGCTTCCCAAATTAAGGCACATTCAACACAATCATCTCCACCTACTTCTCTCATTGTTTTATATATTGAGCAGTCTGGAGGAGGAGGCACCCCTGAGGCCTTTGACGTTCCGGAACCCATTTTACCTTACAGAGGCACGTCTGCCTGCTGGTTTTCTCCTTTCAGGTGAAAGAAGCTTATGTATTCAAACTAAGATAAGTAAGGGCAAATTTTCAACATAAGACAATTTTAATTGTACAGCTACTAAAAATAGTATACTCTGTTTTAAAAGAATTGTGCTACTGAGTACTATCATTTAGACAAATAGCAGGAATGTAAACAGTTACAAAATTTGTTGGGAGCAGTGATGGCTATAGAGTCAAACAGCTGATGGGAGGAAGGATCTACAATAACGCTCCTTTGTGCACCTAGGATGTAGCAGTCTATTACTGAAGCAGCGCTCCAGTTCTACAACAACTTCATGTGTAGGGTGGGAGACATTGTCCAACAGGACACCCAGGACAGAACTGGTCTTCCTGATGAGCTTCTGTAACCACTTCCTCTAAGCTATAGATGAGCTGCTACTCCAACAAATTATATCACAGAAGATGGCAGATGCCACCACAGAGTCGAAAATGGAGTCATACATATGGAATGCCCCCTGCACTCCATACGTACCACCTATCTAAATATTGTTGCAGACGTATACACACCCTTTCATGGAAACTGTTTCTGTCCTGCCTCTTTCAGCAAGACAATGCACCCCGCCATGTTGAAAACTGCTTCAGGAATGGTTTAAGAAGAACAATAATGAGTGTGAAGTGTTGACTTGAGTTAAACATGCCCAAACCTAAATCCTATCAGACAGCTATAGGATGTGTTGGACAAACAACACAGATCTACTCTATGAAGATTCTCACCTTGCAAGTTACAGGGCTTGAAGGGTACACTGCTAACATCTTTGTACCAGATATAAAAAGCACACCTCCAGGTATCAAGTGGAGTCCATGACTGGATTTCTCAGGGGTGTTTTGGCAGCAAAAAGGGGCTCAGTATGCAATCAGACAAACGGTCATAATGGTATTCCTATTCTGTGTAGATCAGTACACCCAATACCACTAGACTAGCAAATGCCTTTTTCATCTAAATTCATAAACTCTACTTATACCTTCTTTATAATCAGCTCTTTTAATAACAGATGGCGTTTATAAATCCTGCTTGAAACAATGTGTAACTCCAGTTTTTGGTGCTGTTTATGATTACAAATCAAAACTACAGTGTCAAACCAATAGCTTTTTAAAATAACAGGTATAGAAAGGACTGGTGATAATAAGGAACCTGCTTGCAGGGATAATGTGACAAGTAATGTTACATTTGTAGATAAACTATCCCACTGAGATGTTTTTAATGAAAAAGCAGCATGGAACCAGGTGTTTTTTTCTATATTTTGATCCATTAATGTTCCCCACTGTGTAACCATGTTTTTTGTAGTGTTTCTAACATAAACCACTTGTTTAATTAGCAAATATCCTGTGTATTCAACATTTTCTCAATGTAAAAGTACAATGATAAATGTATTTTATGTGTATAATTGCTTAGGTAACTATGAAAGCCATATTACATGATAAAAGATGCAATAAAACATTTGAAAATGGAAATTAATGTGAATTTGAATATAATGATCTACAAAATGAAGACTAGATGAGATTCTGGACTGTGGTAATTGTGATCCTCCCCACACAGAGAAACTGAAGAATATTTTTTACATCACACAGTGGCAAAAAGATCAACTCATACAGACATTTATGTACATTGTGTCTGCAAAAAGGGGTTTAAATACACAAAAATTAGGCTAAACCTTCTGCAAACTTCAGTCTGTCAGACTTTAAAACAGGGTTCAATCCATACTGAAAAGGTTTATCGAATTTCTCTTGTCATTTTTTATGATGCTGTGGTTTAATTTTCCAGATTTTTCCTGTGGAAAAACAACACTGTGCATCTGGGAATGTGTTTTTTTTTTATACCAGGTTTAATTTTACCATGTGTACTTTTATCCCCTTTTCTATGTGTATGTGTGGAAGGAGAGGTTTGTATTTGCAGGAATATCACTGGGGTTTCATGCTCTTGTTCTTGTTTGCTTTGAACTTCCTGTTCAGGTTTGCTGCTTCATCCTTTCAATAGCACACAGGCTTAGTTTGAACTTCATACTATGAACACTGCACAAAAGTAAAGTGTTATTAAAACTCCAATTTGTAATTGTGAAGAAATCTCATTTTTCATAAATTCTTAGAGGTACCAGCCTTCTCAGAATCTGTTAATGCAAAATAAAAATTAAAGACCTGTTTCAGAGTAATGTTAAAAAGGTTTTACACTGTGTTTCTGTTGTAGGATTTTCTGTATAATTTATTTGAATATACCCTCAACTTCATAAAAACAACACACACAACAATTTCCACAATTATTACTTATTATTATTAAACAACAGATTAAGTAGACTAAAGGGAATCTGAAGCAGATGTTCTATTGTCCATCAACTGCCTGGTGATCAAGCTCATTAGTTACAAAGTTTTTATGCCATTTCAGCAGAGACGGTGGCATAGGAGGTAAGGGTTTGTTCGGTGGATTGCCAGTTCGCACCCCCACACTACCCGTCTCTGTTGTTTTGTCATTGGGCAAGACACTTCATCTGCCTTGCCTGCTGGTGGTGGTGAGATGGCCCGATGACGTTGATTGTATGGCAGCCTCACTTCTGTTAGTCTGCCCCAGGTCAGCTCTAGCTACAATGTAGCTTACCACCATCAGATTGAATTTGTGTATAAATGGGTGGATGACTGATCGTAGTGTAAAGCATTTTAAAGTCCTCTGGACTAGAAAAAGTGCAACACAAGTATAGAACCACTCACTCAGAGCTCGCCACACCCTACCAAGACCTCTGTCATTCTCAAGTCAAGTCTTTGTCAGTAAACCTCACTGCAGAAACTCTTGGACCATCTTCCAAGCCTCCGCTTGAGTTCCATGCCTCTCTTCAGATCTCACCAACTCAGTCGATCTTGGATACAGTGGGTTACCTCCACAAACAGTAAATCCTTGTCCAGCAAGTATTTAATTTTAATTTTCATTTCATATCTTCTACTCAGCATTGCTCCCTCTCTACTTCTATTAATTAAGGACCCTGAAGTAAAGTGCACTTTAACCAATTGAATAATTACATTATTTGTTACAATAAACTATTATACAGTTTCTCAAGTGGTTTGTTCTTGGTGTCTGGAGTCTATCTTTTACAAACTTGACATCAAAAGTTCAGTCTCAGACCCTGAAAACCTCAGTTAAAGTTAGAAAAAGATGGAAGAAGTATGGCTTGAAAGGAAGGATTGTCAGGTAAAAGCCTCTTTAAGTGGCAACACAACTTAGGTTTGCAGAGTTTGAACATGTTAGCCATTTTGGAAGGTTCCATGTTTGGAGAAAACCCAACAGCATATCAGCACATCCCATCTGTCAAGCACGGCGATGGATGAGTTATGATTTGAGCTTATTTTTCAGCCACATGACTTGGGCACTTTGCAGTCTGTAAACTGAAGTATTCTAGAGTCAAATATAAGTCAATCTGTTTGGCAGCTGGTCCAAACCTGGTCAACAGTGGGACAATGACTCAAAACAGCAAATCTAGAAGAGAATGGCTGAAAAAGGAGAAAAGAATCAATGTGTTGCAGTGGCCAACTCAAAGTCCAGCTCAAGTCTACCTAATTGAAATGCTGTTATGGGACCTTAAAGAAGGTGTTCAAAAACAAATGTCAGCAAACCTCAATGAATTGAACCAACGCTGCAAAGAAGGGTGAGCAAAGATTGCTCCATGATGATTTGAGAGACCAATGAAGTCAGGCAGAAAACAATTACTGACAGTTGTTGCTGCCAAAGGTGGTTTTATAATATGTTGAATCATCGTTTATACTTAGCTTTTCCTTTTGGCTTCTTATTTATGTAATAATGAATGACAGACTGGAATCTGTGCCGTTTTTTGAATCCTTCAGATTAGAAAAACAAAGTAATTTCAAGTCCTCATCTGTAAAACCTTAAAACTTATGTAATAACATAGTTCTTAGGACACCTAAATATAGACTTAACACCAGAACTATCTAGACCTAAAAGTCTATTTTGACCCTTTCTTTATTTCAATGTCTGACTTGTGTTTCCTCCCACCAACCTGTGTCACTGAAGGGAGAAGTCGGAGGTTGCGGTGGTCAGTGGGTCTGCTGTCTTTTATTTAGAAGGCTAATGGTTGGTTTGAGTCACAGACCCAAAAAGGAACCTGACCTTTTCATGAACTGCAATCAAAATAGTTTATGCAAAATTCATCTATTTCTTACCCCAAATCAGTATTTTGCTAATGAGCTGTGGTCATGTCAGTAGCATTACAAAAAATCCCTTTTTATGCCCTGAAGAGCATTGCAATTTGTAAAGCATGTGACACCCTGAAGACTCTGAAGCTAGAGTTTTGTTCTATTTGTCAGAAATAATACAAATACAATTTGCCCCCAGCCGCAAACAAACTAAAAGAAACAAGTTCTGCGTTATCCCACATCATAATATCCTCTGTGTGACCCTGAGCCAGATAAAGCAGCTATAAAACTCACAAATAGTTTCCTTTGAATTTATTTCATTTTGCAAATGTGGCTGAAGGTTTCTCAACCTTTTCTGATAATGACAAAAAGTAAATATCAAGGACATTTAGTAAATTCAGGAATTATCAAAACAGAGTTCTAAGGAAGAAATTCTCCACTCACAAAAGGCCCTGGCTTCCATTTACAACTTAAACGTTACTTTTAGTCCGTGGGAAACTAAGCTTTGCAACCTGTAATTGGTTAATTCATTAATATTTGTATTATTATTATTGTAGTATTTGTTAGCATCATTGTAGATCCATTTGTTTGATTCCTAATTTGTATTACCTCCTCATGATGATTATCAGTTGTGGTTCACAATGGCTACATTCTGAAAGTTTGTTAAATTTGATCATTCTAATAAAAATTAATCATATAAATCTGAATTAAAATCTCAAAGAACTTAAAAGAGTAAATCTCATAATCTTTTGGGACTGATTTTATTTGTTAAAAGTATTTTAGTCTTACACCTATCCTCAGACATTGAGGGAACTTTATTGATGCTCTAGAGTGTAACCGCTGTGAGAGAATCACAGGTTAAAGTTTCATCATTCTACAGAGCTTTAGAAAAGCATTAAAACCCCTTCTACTTTTTGTTGTTACATTACAAACACAAACTTCAAAGTGATTGTTTTATTAGGATTATTGCACCGACACAAAGTAGTGTATATCTGTAAAGTAGAGGGGAAAAGATGTTCTTTTTTTTTTTTTTTTACAAATAAAAATCTGAAAAGTGTTGTTTGCATTCATATTCGGAATCTGAGTTTATACCTTGTAGAACCACCGTTTGCTGACACTACAGCTGCAGGTAATTTGGAGACTATTTTTGTCCATTTTTTCTTTGCAAAATGGCTCAAACTCAGTCAGATTCAATAGAAAGCATGTGTGAACATGAGTTTTCAAGTTTTGTCACAGATTCTCAGTTGTGTTTTGGTCTGGATGTTAACTGGGCCATTTTAAAACATGAACATGCTTTGATCTAAATGAATAGTTGTTCACAAATTAGAATTTTTTTCTGTTGTAGCTCTGGCAATATGTTAAAGGTTGTTCTACTACTGGAAAGTAAACCTCAGCCTTCGCCTTAAGTCTTCTGCAGCCTCAGATAGGTTTTCTTTCAGGACTGTCCTGGTGGCGGCGGAGGTAGGATTTCGTCCCGTAATCAATGGGTTGCTGGTTCAAGCTCCCTCCATCTCCATCATTGGACAAGACACCCACCTTGCCTGGTGCATGGCAGCCTTGCTTCTGTCAGTGTGCTTCCAAGCCCCTTCAGCCTCCCCAAACCAATGTAAAAGCATTGTGGTCCCTCACAAAGCACACATTCTAGTTGCTCCATTCTCAAAACATAGTTATGCCAGTGTTCCATTAACTTTACATGCATAAAAACAATAGAGAATTTGTTCATGGTGAAGGACAGATAAAATATATATTTTTAACAGGTGCTTGTTCGAGAACATTAGCAAACAAACAGCATTATTAAGACCAAGGAACCCAGCAGACAGGTCAGGGAGAATGCTAAGACGTTTAAAGCAGAGTTAGGTTAGAAAACAATATCACAAGTGTTAAATGCTAAAACTGTCTTCCTCTCTCCTTAGTCTGTTGTGCCTCTGCGTGTGTTCCCACAGGTAAAATCTCATGATACTTCCAATGTAGTGGGTAGTTGTTCTCGTGAGATTATTTACTAAACTGCTACAGCCAATCGCTCTGGGTTTTTAGGTGGCCACGTGGGCTACTGCAGCCTATTGGGTAGGCTTATTAGCATGAGCGGAAGTATGTTCATTTAATGAATCAGCAGCAGTGCTGCAACAGGCAGCGACACAAACAAACATTCATTAAAATCAATGAGCTAACAGCTAAGCTAACTTCAGTGTAAACAACCAAACACTCACCAATTCCTCAGTTTATACCATACACAAATGTCCTTTCATGACAGCTTGGTCATGGTAGATGGCTCCTATAGTTTTAACATATTAGCAATAAGTGTCATGCAGAATTAGTATGAAAATACAGCCAAAAAAAAAAAAAAAAAAAAAAAAAAAAAACAGCTTAAACTGACCTGCAGCTCTGCTCCCTTCATCGTGTCCCTCTGTATTTACCACATACCTCCGCTCATGCTAATAAGCCTACCCAATAGGCTGCAGTGGCCCACGTCACCACCTAAAGCCCAGAGCGATTGGCTGTAGCAGTTTAGTAAATAATCTCACGAGAACAACTACCCACTACATTGGAAGTATTGTGAGATTTTAACTGTGGGAACACACGCAGAGACAGAACAGACTAAGGAGAGAGGAAGACAGTTTAGCATTTAACACTTGTGATATTGTTTTCTAACCTAACTCTGCTTTAAACGTCTTAGCATTCTCCCTGACCTGTCTGCTGGGTTCCTTGGTCTTAATAATGCTGTTTGTTTGCTAATGTTCTCGAACAAACCCCTAAGGCTTTCACAAAACCACTGGATTTATACAGACATAAAATCTCACAACAGTGGACTACTAAATTCTGTGTTTTAAATGTTGAGAGTAAACACAAATTATATATAATCTATTTGTTGATGTGTTGCTTTGAGATTGAAATACAGAATAATAAAGAACAAGATATAAGAATTTGCCACTTTGATAGCCAGAAGCTCTTTTGTTTGTATCTTTTATTATCTTAAAGGAATTAGATGTCAGGAATAAGAAATGACAGCGCCTGACACATGGAGAATATATATGAGGTGTTGGATGAAAGTTTCATGCAAACCGCTCTGTCACTCGTCTCTTCCAAGTTCACCAACAAGTCAGCTGCATGTACAGACTGCCATAACTCTGCCTTAATTGCACTTGTCAGTCAAACACATTTACATAACACAAAAGGAAGCAAATTAAACATCTAAAGATGTCACGCAGCACCATCACATGGTGTCAGAGAAGACATTTTGTTCATTAAATATATTTTTAGAGTTCATTCAGATGGAATAATTTGTCATTGCCACACGAACACAGGCAAAGAGCATTTCTTTAAATAAGAAAGCGCTTACACTTATATGGACAAAACTTGGAATCAAAGGCAGGAAAATCCTCGAAGTTTTCTGACAGGAAAAAAATTTCCACGGTTATACAAGTTTGTAAAACAGCTGTAGGCTGTTATGTGGATTGTATAATTAGCAGGACAGCAGATAATAATCTGTAGAACGTTAAAATCACATAAATCTGTGTTCCTTCAAGACACGCTTTGTAAGTCTTGTGTAAGAGCTGACGCACATATCGTCTTGTTCTTATCAGCACTGGATAAAAACGGCTCCTGCTAAGAGATGGGATTTTTCAAGAAACTGTGTGTGATGATGTAATACTTTATTAACACCATAACTCAGTGTAAAAAAAAAAAAAAAAAAAAAAAAAAAAAAAAAAAAAAAAAAAAAAAAAAAAATCATCCGGTTTTAAAACTCATGAGTTCATAACACCTGGCGTGAAGTAATGGCTGCTCACTGATAGCCTTTAATCAAGATCTACAATTACAGGAAGCTAAATCACCTTGAATATCCTGTAGTAAAAAAGTCCTTTTATTACAGACGTGATAACAATATTAACAAGCCAAACATCAAGTCAGAGCTCAGCAGCAGCCTGAACGCTGCCAGGGCGCAGCGTGCTCAATTAAAGGCTGGAGCCCAAACAGCATCACTGAAAAAAAAAGCCCAAGCTGCCCACCAGCACAAATATTCCAAATATGTCAACTGTACATGCAAAGAGTAAAACTGATGGGAGGCTGCTATATGTCTGTGTTCAGAACTAAAGGCGAGGAGCTTGAACCTCATCAACAGTCAGGTTTTCATCTTAACCTGATCATAGCTAAATCAGTAAAGGCTGGAGTTTACCAGAGCTGCAGTCAGAATCAGCCAGAGATCAGAGCTTATTTTCAATTAATCAATATTAATCAGAATTTCATAATTAGTCTATTTACCTTGTGTTGAAATGTATAATGTTTCTGCAATTATTCTCAAATTAACAGCAGTCCAACTTCTCGAACCACATCGATCACTGTTTTTGGTAGCAAAGATATTTCTACATGGCAAATCATTTACTAGTACATGTAGTAGAGTAACAGATCACCAACAAACCCAACAGTTATACACTGGTTATGGTGCATTTCTGTTTGAAAAATCTAAGCAACATGAGTAGTTCCAGACATTTTCAGAAGAAAGTGAACTTTGGTTAAAAATATTTATTGGAGAGGAGAAAACTTTCAGAAAATAAGAAGCTGAGGAGCTAAAATGATCTCAAATACTTAAAAATGTGAAGCCAAATGAGAAAGGCATGGAAGAAAATGGGAAATTACCTTTTCAGTGCAACAAAGAATAATCAAAGGCTCACGGACCGTCCAATGTCTGGCTTCAAGATGTTAAAAAATAGATCTGGTTACCTGCGAATAGTGCAATAATTAGAAAATACCTATTTGAAGCTAAGGGGCTTTCTTCAGGGTGTTACATGAGATGTGTGCTGAGCAGATGACCCAACCCAAACATGTAGCACATCAAAATGATGGTGAGAAACTCAGCTAACATCTCTACTGTCTACTGCTATGAATGTGTTTGTCTTTTATGAATCACACAGGTACTGTTTGTTTACATAAAGACCAGGAGGGATTTAGAGTGAAGGAGGAGCTCTTTAAAAGATATACTATCTTTGAGATGTTCTTCTTCCATGATGATCCTTGGTTGTTTCTAATGGATATTATGTTGGAGTTACCTTTCTGTCTTCCTGACTCTGGTTAGTTGATAGGTTGATAGTTGTCTTCCAGATTGACCAATGGCTCAGTGAGATTTGAGTTTCAGCTTTGTGTTGAGGCCAGTTTGTGTATTATAGTAGCATGGAAAACCATAATGACATAAAAGTAGAATTATATTGCCATTCTTTGTATTACATATTCAGTTCATTCTGCTGAATTGCAGTCTTTAGTTACATTTGTTCTGTATAGATCTTAGTTTCTGATTTCCTGTTTTTTGGTCATGGCTTTCAGTCTGTGGTATTGGAGTTTCTGTGTACGCCTAGGTTTGCATCTCTATAAACTCCCTAGCCAAGAAAAAAGTCAGCACCAAAACAAAAGTCATACGCTAATATTTCATTGGACCTCATGCATTTGCTGTGGCATTGTTTCAGTAAGCTTCTGCAATGTCAAAAGGCTTATTTATATCCATTGTTGCATTATTTTTTCTTGTGTTGTTGATGGACCAGTCCGACCACTGTGCAGATCCTTCTCCAGAACATCCCAAAGATTCTCAGTGGGGTTTAGGTCCAGACTCTGTGGTGGCCGATCCATGTGTGAAAATGATTTCTCATGCTCCCTGAACCACTTTCACAATTTCAGCCTAATGAATCCTGGGATTGTCATCATAGAATATGCCCGTGCAATCAGGGAAGAAAACAATCCAGTGATGGAAAAATTTGATTTTTCAGTGTGTTCAGGTAGTCAGCTTACCTCATTCTTTGGCTCATAATGTTGTTGAACCTGGACCTGGACCAACCCCAGATCATAGTGCTGTCCCCACAGCTGGTAGAATAGACATTAGGGTGCATCACTTCATCTGCCTCTCTTCTTAGCCTGATGCACCCATCACTCTAGAAGAAGGTAAATTTGGATTCACCAGACCACATGACCTTCTTCCATTGTTTCATAGCCCGATCTTTATGTTCCTTTGTATCTTAAAGCGTTTTTCTACAGTTTGCTTCACTGATTAGTGGTTTTCTTATGGGTACATGGCTGTTCAGTCCTAATCCCATGAGTTCCCTTCAACATTGTGTGTGTGGAAATGCTCTGTCTCTATTAAACACAGCCCTGAGTTCTACTGTTTTTCTTCAATTTGATTTCACCAAGTATTCAAGTGATCACCAATCACGGTCATTCAGGATTATTTTTCCAACCACATTTCTTTCTTAAAGATGATGGAATATTCTTCCAGTTTTTAATAATGTGTTCGACAGCTCTTAACCCAGTTTTAGTAGTTTCTGCAATCTCCTAAGATGTCTTTTCTGCTCGATGTATGTCGATGATTTGACCTTTCTTAAACTTACCAATATCTTTCCCACAAACTCAGGATGTCTTTCAACATAGTCGTTTAAGGACTGGGAAGTTACTCATTGTATCAGTCAGGGTTAAATAACTTGTTTCCTGCTGAAAAACAATCACCCATCCAGTAATTATCCAATAGGAGGCTTATACCAATTTGCTTAGTTAAATCCAGGTGGCAACTTTGTTTTTGCCTGACAGTATGCATACAGCCCTTGTAGTTGGAAATATATACTCAATTTTGGTGGAGGGGGGGATCAATTTGCACAAGAGGGTGAACAAATATGCCTCATGATTAAGTTTTTAACCAGACTGTGTACATTTTAAAATATATATTAAAGCCATATGTTGTATAATCATTGCACCCAGGAAAAAACAAAATGGTACAAACATTTTTAAAAAAAAAAACTTTGTTGATACGACCGTTATGCCCATGAGTAAATGTAATAACCACACTGTCAGCTGATCATCTAAGTATGTAGGCGAGTCAGATGCCGTAACACCTCCCTTCTTAGCACTTATTCCTATATTTTACTGCTTGAGGAGCTGCCAGCTCAGATGAATTTTCTGCTGCCTGAGAGCTAACTTTAGCTGCAGTACGTCATCTAAATTGGATTAAATGACAAAATACTAGTAAGGCATTCATTTCCACTCAGGATTTTTAAGGTCAAAGAAGCATTTCTGCTCATACTGGTGTTAATATTTTCATAATGGTTAATATTAAATAGAGGATCACTGTTTCCGAGAAACAGTGGCTACAGTGTAGCAGGAATTTGATTCAAACATAAAATGTTGAAGTAGATCTGTGAAAAAAAAAAAAAAAATTCACACATGAAGAAAAAGTGGGAAGAAATAGTTCTTCGTGTTTGCAGTCTCAGTGTTGTCTAAATTGGCACTCAAGTATTTAAAGCCTTTCACCGCCTCCTCTTTTTCTCTACTAGAACTGGTATAGCTTATTCTTACATTACCCAAAGTCCACAATCCTCTTTTTTGTTTTCATCTCGGCACACATTCAGTATTATGGTGGCCCAGAAGAGTTAACAAAATGCAAAAGCCACAACAGCAAAAAGCCCCAATGCACCAAACAAGAACCACAACACAACAGCAAAAAGTACCAACGCAACAGCTAAAACCCCAATGCAACAACAAAAAGCCCCAACACAACAGCGGCAAGTCCCAACCCAATAGTGAAAAGCCTCAACCCAAGAACAACAGCCACAACAATTAAAAAAAAAAAAAAAAAAAAATCACAACACAACAGCAAAAAGTCTTGATGCAACAGCAAAAAGCCCCAGTGCAACAGTAAAAAGCCAGAATGCAACAGCAAAAAGCCCCAACTGTTGTGTTTCGTGGTGGTTGTAGAGGACCCAAATGCAGAGGTTGTAGAGGACCCAAATGCAGAGAGGCAGAAAGTAGTTGTCGAAGATTTAATGAAAACAATGACCAAAACTTACAAAAAACACTGAAGGAGGCAGGGAGCCAGAGTTTTACCAAAAACATAAATCCAGGGAACAAAGAGGAGCACAACAGGAAGAAATCGGGAAGATACAGGAGGCATAGCTGAAAGAATGGCATGAAACAAATGGAAGGAACCAGTTAGGAGTAGTAGTAGGAGAGGAGCTTAAATACTGAGGGAGTGAATTCTGGAACAATGGCTGGGGCTGATTAACTAAATGTTTGCAGGTGTGGGCAAATATACATTAATATGTATTAATATGGACAGTGGAAACTGTCTTGGCTCTATTTTGGGGGTACAGCGAATCAGTGCCAAGGAAAATGAATGGTGGTTCTGGATCAGCTGCTTTGCAAATGCCAGACAATAGCATGTCAAGTAGTGTTGCACTTTGGTAGTTTAGCTTTCAAAGCTGCGTTTTCTTTAGAACATTTTAGATATGTTTTCCAAAAAATCAGTGAATAGACAAATTTTCAGCAAATTTGCAGTCATTGTGTGTCTGCTAAAAGGTGAATCCATGAATACTGATCCACAAATGGCAGAGTTCAACTGAGTCAGAGCATCTCCAAGACTACAGTTCTGGTGGGATGTTCCTGGTCTGCAGTGGGTAATATCTAACAGAGGTGGACCATTGTGGCCAAACCCCACTGATGCATGTGAGGAATTAAGATTGGCCTGTGTGGTTCTCAATGGGTGAGCTACTGTACCTCTAGAAGAAGTTTGAGCTACAGCTGATTCTGACAGAAAAATGTCAGAATACACACTGTCCCACATGTTTGTGCTTATGGGACTGCAGAGCAGTCAGGGTGCCAATGCTGATCCCTGTCTGCAGGGAAAGCAACAAAAATGGGAATGAGGGCAGAAGAACTGGATAACAAAGCAGTAAAAGACAAGGCGGCAGAGACATTGTGGTGGTTTGGGCAATGTTCTGCTAGGAAACAATGGTTCCTGCCATCCATATGAATGCTACTTAAACATATTCTACTAACTAAGCACTGTTGCAGACCTTGTTAATTGCTTCATGAAAACTGTGTTCCTAATGACTGTGGCATCATTCAGCAGTATAATGGGTAATGCTATAAAGAAAAAATGGTTTGAAGAAAAACAAGTTTTAAGTGTTGATTTAGCCTCAAAATTCCCCCAAATCTCAATCCAGTGAAGGCCCCACCTTTCACCTACAAATGTCAAATGGCCTTTACTTGTATAGCGCTTTATCTAGACCAGAGGACCACAAAGTGCTTTACACTACATTCAGTCCTTCACCCATTCATGCACACATTCACATTTTGATGGTGGTGACCTACATTGTAGCCAAACTTCAAAGACAGCACTACTTGAAAGAATCCAAATATTCCTAAATGTGATAAATTTTTTGTTTTGAAAAAAAAAAAAATCTTCCAATGAATCTAACTAATGTGTGCCTTTAAACTAAACTAAACTGTCAAAAAATAAAGAAGATTGTTTTCTTAAATATTAGAATGAATGTTATCCATCCTTGATTAAGCTGATTTTAATATTTTCTATGTTTGATTTAAGGTTTGATTTAAGAAAATTTGACCCATAACAGCTGCCCTGGGGAAGTCTGACCACCACCAACAGGCAAGGTGAGTGAAATGTTTTGCCACCCACCCAAACAACAAAACCTGAACTTTGGTTTTGTTCCAAAGGGGGGAGGAGGTAGGGGGGAGTTAAAGTTGGTCAGACAGGATGTAGTACAGGAAGTCCTCCCCTTAAACACTACTGACTCGCCCCGGTTGTCATTTTTATCATGAGGCAGTGGGAGCTGTTGTCAGCAGCTGCTGAAAAGTAACTAATAAAGTAACTTGTAATCTAACTTAGTTACTTTTAAAATCAAGTAATCAGTTAAGTAACTAAGTTACTTTTTCAAGGAGTAATCAATAATCAAGTTACCTCTTCAAGGTAACTATGCCATCACTGAGTGTGTAAGATAAAAAGGTGACTGGCCCATGCCTAATGCTAACAAAATATACATTTTTTTAAAACTTAGGAATTGTAAAACACAAAAATGTCCATCACACAATTCCTATGGTTTAAAATCCTTTTAATTAAAATGTGTTCAACTCTCAGCCTATATGGAGCAAATCATAGTGCAGCGCTGCCAGCTATTCAGCTAGCTGAAAGTATCCCACTTTCTTCCAAATCTTTAAAAAAGAAGATAAAAATACTAAAAACTATATATTGTTATCACCAAGGTCCTCTCACCATTACCAAGGATAGTTTGCAAGACAAATTTTTAGTAATGCATTTTCAGCACTCTTCCACATGCAAACATTGTTTTTGGTGGAAAAGCCTGTGTATAAACCCCTGGTACACAGAAAGCCAGCTATGACATGCACAGTGAAGAGATCGTCTGAAGAGACTGAAGAATCTCTGAGGGACAGTTTCAGCTCCACTGTGTGGGAAGATCTCTGTGCTCCTCATGGGGAGGACATCAAAAGCATCACAGAACCACTGTGACAGTACAGTGTTTCTCCAATAACAAGCCCTGTATCAACCCTGAAATAAAGGCTCTCCTGAAGGAGCAAAAGAGAGCATTTAAATCAGGAAATAAGGAGGAGCTGAGAGCTGTGCAGAAGGAACTGAGAAGGAAAATTAGGAATGGAAAAACATCTACAGGAAGAAGATGGAGGATCAGCTACAGCAGAGCAACAGCAGTGGAGTTTGGAGAAGTTTGACGTCAATTTCAGGCCACATACCAAACCTTCAGGTTGTAGGAGACTTAGAGAAGCTGAACGACTTGAACCAGGTCTTTAACAGGTTTGACTAGTCACCCACCCCTCCCCCAAGCCCAGTCCCCCTGCTGTTATCTTCCTCATCTGGAATGACTGCCAGCTTTTCTTCTCAGAACTTCACAACGCTCAGCCATCATCCACCACCTCTATCCCACAGCCCCCCACCACAACCTCCATTTTGTCACTTTCATCACTTCAGATGAGGAATGAGCTGCAAAAGATCAAGGTATGAAAGGCTGCAGGTCCATATGGCATCAGCTCCAGGCTCCTGAGGTGCTGTGGAAGCTGGGGAAAGTACCACAACTGTGGAAGACCTCCTATGTGGTACCAGTACCAAAAACCAAACATTCAAAGGACCTTAGTAGCTACAGGCCAGTAGCAAGTTTTGACATCACATCTGATGAAGACCCTTGAGAGGTCCTCAAACATCTATGCTCTCTGGTGACATCTTCCTTAGATCCGCTGCAGTTCGCCTACCAGCCTGGCATCGGGGTGGATGATGCCCTCATCTACCTCCTGCACCAAGCTCTGACCCACCTGAAGAAACCTCGAAGGATCATGTTCTTTGATTTCTCCTGTACTTTCAACACCATCCAGCCAAAACTTTTGAGGGACAAGCTGGCGCCATCAGGAGTGGACCACCACATGTCTCAGTGGACATTGGACTACCTTACTGGCTGCCCACAGTATGTGAGGACACAGGAATGTGTCTCCGACAGGCTGGTCTGCAGTACGGGGGTCCCTCAGGGAACCCTGCTGGCACCGTTCCTCTTCACCCTCTACACAGCAGACTTCTCCATCAACTCACCACGCTGCCATCTGCAAAAGTTCTCTGATGACTCTGCCATAGTTGGCCTCATCACAGGTGAGGATGATAAACAGTCATCTCACAGACTGTGAAGTCAGGACTTTGTGGATTGGTGCAAGCAGAACCACCTCCTGATCAATGCTGCTAAAACCAAGGAGCTGGTGGTGGATTCCTGCAGGTGCAGACACACCTCACTGACATGGTGAACATCCAGGGAGTGGACACTGAGATTGTGAACTCTTATAAGTACCTGGGTGTTCACCTGAACAATAAACTGGACTGGACTCATAACACTGGTGCGCTTTACAGGAAGGGTCAGAGCAGAGCAGACTCTACCTGTTGAGGAGGCTGAGGTCTTTTAGAGTGCAGGGGTTGCTCCTAAAGACCTTCTCTGACTCTCTGGTGGCATCAGCCATCTTCTATGGGACTGTAAGTTGGCACAGCAGCTTATCTACGGCTAAGAGGAAGCAGTTAGATAAGCTCATCATGAAGGCCAGCTCTGTGCTAGGATGCCCCCTCGACCAAGTGCAGGTGATGGGAGATAGAAGGAATCTCGCTAAAATAACATCACTGATGGACAATGTCTCCCACCTCATGCATGAAGCTGTTGCTGAGCTGGAGAGCTCCTCCAGTGACAGACTGCTGCATCCTAGGTGCACTAAGGAGCTTTATAGGAGATCCTTCCCCTCAGCAGCTGTTAGACTCTATATTCATTGTTGCTCCCAACAAGATCAATAAGTGTTTATATTTACACTGGTATATGTACAACTTCACCATTTTTTCTTTTGTCACTAACTGTCAGTGATTTGTATTTTTAATGCTCAGAGACATGCACATCTTGTACATTGTTAATTAACCAACTCAATTTCACATTCCTCTGGATTGGAGTATTCTTTACAACTAAACAGTATTCATGTTGAAACTTTACCTTACTGTACTGTATTTTTTTCTATTCTCTATTCTGTTTTTTTTTTTTTAAATATATTTTATGTTCTTTGTGTGAGTCTGTTTTCTGTTATTGCCTGTCACTACCACTTTGCTGCTGTTGCACAGAAATTTCCTCATCATGGGACAATAAAGGATAATTCTATTTTATTCTATTTATTCTACTCTATTCTATTCTAAAAAAGCAAAAATTTTTGAACATCTTAACCAGATTGAAAATGTTTAATTTATCTGCCCCGAATTTACCAGGATCCCTCATCAGCTCAATTTTTTGACCTTCTTTTGCACTCGCTATCTATTCCATCTCTGCACTTTGCTCTCATGTGTGATCATTACATCCTGGTCATTCTTGATAAATAAAAGACTCTTTGGTTTCTCTTGCTAAGTGTTGGCTGTGTTCTTTCTTTAGCAAAATAGATAGAACAGGTCAGAAATTTCATTAATGCACCTAAACTATGTGTCAAACTTCTGTGTCTGAAGTACTATCTTTCCAATGTTTTGTATATTAATAAGGTTTGTATTGTGTTTAAAAAAACAGCAACAGCATAACCCTAATGATTTAGTAATGTTTCACAGATCATTCACAATAATATTATGTACAGTGAAAAAGAGGATAAATAATTCCTTCTGTGACATCTGTTGAGAAGATGGAGGATGACTCACCTCTTGCTTTCATCAAGGCAGTCAGCCATCTCCAGTTCTTGTGCTCTCCAAGGAAGTCAAGGATTTCCTAACTTAAGCTCTTGTCAGAGAGTATCAAGGTCTCGCAGCCTTCACCTCAGCCTCCCCCAGAGGGGTTCTTACTGGAAGATTTTCACAGCATCAGTCCCCCTAAAGCAGGAGTGTCAAACTCCAGTCCTCAAGGGCTAGTGCCTTGAAACTTTTTGATGTGTCCCAAGATACCTGAATCAAGGGATTGAATTACCTCCTCAGTGTGGAGTCAAGTTCTATAGAGTCCTGCTAATGGCCTAATATGTGATTTAGATGTGTTGACAAGGAGACACATATAAAAGTTGCAGGAGACTGGCCCAAAACGACTTGAATTTGACATCTCTGTTCTAGTGTATGCTACCTGGGTTGCCACTGAACAGTTGTGACTGTTCGAATGAGTTTCCCTCCAGAGCTGGTTCATCTGTCTCTACGCTCATCTAGTGGCTTTCCAGAGCTTTTTTTGGCAGCCTCTGCACTCTTCTGGTCACCGACCCGGGTATTTACCCTGGACTCTGGACTATCCTCCTCAGCCATTATCCATTTAAATACACAGTGGACCCCCAGTATTCGCAGTGGTTAGGGATCACAACCCCCTGTGTACTACTGAAGAACCCCTCCAAAAACATTTATAACCATCTATTTTAATAGTTCAAACACATGCAAAAACCTTAAAATGTATTAATACACACATTGGAAGCCATATTCATACTACCGCAGAAGATAACATCCACGGTTTTACTTATCTCTGCTCGAAAGAAGGATGTGCGAAGACAAATGAATGCTGCTCCTGGATTGGCTGCTTTGCAAAGGCCAGCCAACAGTGTCAAGTAGCATTGTGTCTACTTCGCTTCTCAAGCCCCATTTTGTTTTGTTTTTTTAATATATCTTAGATATGCTCCACAAAAAAATCTGCGACAATGTGGATTTTCCCCAACTAATTTGGAGTCGCGCTCAACAAAAAAATCATTGAACAGGTAAATCTGCAAGTACTGAACTGCAATTACAAGGAGATCAACTGTAAAGTCGTTTTAAATAAATCACACTATTGGTTACAAAGAGGCTTGTTGGTCAGGTTAAAAGTACCTTTTGAAAATAACAACCTCTTTTTAATATACTTTTGAATAAGTCCACATTTCTGTTTTAAGAAATATTTTAATAGCCTGATGCGATATTCTAATTGGGGCCTGCCATAGCAGTGCATAGGAGAGCAGTGCAATGCAGTACCTCCCATGCAATGCATGGAGGCACCTATTGCTCTCCACCTCGAAACTGCTTTCTCCGTTAATGCGGCCCAAACCGTAGCGGGCACCCCCACAATATATATGTATGTATGTATGTATGTATGTATGTAGTATGTATGTATATATATATATATATATATATAGTATATATATCTTATATAATATCTATATATATATATATATATATATATATATATATATAGTGTGTGTGTGGTGTATGTATATATATATATATATATAATATATATATATATAGATATATATATATATATATATATATATATATATATATATATATGTATAATATATATATATATATATATATATATATATATATATATATATATATATATGTGTGTGTGTGTGTGTGTGTGTGTGTGTGTGTGTGTGTGTCTGTCTTCTGATCAGCTTAAAAAATGGCCAAACTTAACAGCCTTAGAAAATGTTTATTTTGTCCAAACAATACAATTTGAAATAAAATGGCTAGCATAAACAATATTTCTGAAAAACATAAGTAGTGAGGAGCTTAATCTATCTATAACACAAACCAATATATCATGCATTTCCCAGCTATTGTAGAGAAACAACACAAAGCACAATGCAAGCTGCTCTATTTTGAATAATAGTTTATTAATATACTCTGTAAGTCCACTGGACCAAACCACAGGGCAGTAATTCAAATGGGACAGTATAAAGGCTTGAGTTATTTTTCCTACAGAATTTGATGATGGTAGTCCTGTATTTGTAACAACATCTTTGGAGACATGTACTGCAGTCTCAGGAAACCAAAGTGAAACTGTTTGGCCATAATGTCCATCGTTACATTTGAAGGAAAAACAGGGACGCTTATACCATCCTAACTGTGAAAGTATGGGAGTGGCAGCATCATGTTGTGTGGCTGTTTCGCTGCAGGAGGGCCTTGTGCACTTCATAAAATAGATGGCATCATGAGAAAAGAACATTATGTAGAAATATTAAAGCAACATCTATATCATCAGCCAGGAATTTGAAGCTTGGGTGCAGATTGGTGTTCCAAATGGACAATGACTCTAAGCATAAAGCTGAAGTGGTTATACAGTGGGACTACAAAGTCAATGTTTTGGCATGGCCCTGATCTCAATCCTATGGAGAAGTTGTGGGTAGATCAGAAGTGTGAGAGTAAGGTGGCCTACAAACCTGACTGAGTTCCACTAGTTCTGTCAGGAGGAATGGACCAGAACTCCAGGAATTATATGTGAGAAGCTTGTGGAAGAAAACCCAAAAGGTTTAACCCAAG
This sequence comes from Anableps anableps, assembly GCA_014839685.1. NCBI lineage: Eukaryota > Metazoa > Chordata > Actinopteri > Cyprinodontiformes > Anablepidae > Anableps > Anableps anableps. The sequence continues at coordinate 5,981,998 of CM026081.1, forward strand.
TTATGCAGCTTAAAAGACAATTATCCCTGATACTGACCAAATGTATGTAAACCTCTGAGTTCAAAGAAAGTTACAAAACAAAAAAAATCTCTAAAAAAATCTTCTCGCTAAATTCTTGAGCATTTAGCAAACAGAAATAATTTTGGTAATTCTAATTAACTTAAAACAAGAGAAGTTTGGCCTGATTTAACGTCAGACAATGAGAAAAAAAATGTGTATATGTCTTTTTATTCAGTGCGTGTAAACTTCTGGTTTCAGCTGTATTTCTTAAACTACAAATGTGCTATACCTTTGGTGGTATTTTATAAGACATAAAATGAAAAAGAATGTAACACACCACACAGTATGTTTACTCTGTACATGTCCATATCTATTGTATGATGTTTATATCTTCTAGTAGTTTGGTGTTTCATAGTATGTCACACTTATTATTGTATCTAAGAAATTTGACTACAATGGGTTGTGGCTTATTACTCTCCGTTTTTCCCATTCAATGAGCCCTTTCCATTTCATTTTCTCTCTGCATCTGCAGCTTGTCCTTTAAAATGTTCTTTATCTGTAGTTCTGTATCCATCCACTTCTCACCCAGCTACTCAATCACACCCTCTATCAGGTTTTTTCATTTGGATTGAACCTCTAGATCAGGGGTGTCAAACTCATTTTCATTTTGCGCCATATCAAGAATATGAATGTCCTAAAAGTGACGGTTGTGGCAGACTGTATTGATAAAACCCATTAACCAACCGTTAAAATATAAATAAATAGTCGTCTCTGCACTCAATGAGTACTCTTTGAAGTTAAAGTTAAAGTTGGGTTTTCATTATCTGTAAGCCATAATCATCAAAATTACACAAAATAAAAGCTTTAAATATTTAACTCCATATGCAATGAATCTGTATGACTTTCATTTTCTAAAATGAGTGACAAAAATATTGAACTTTTCACGGTATTCTACTTTTTTTTTTACTTTAACTGTGTTTTCATTGCATTGCTTTCTCTGTCGGATTAACAATCTGTCCTGATTCCTCATTAGTACCACTGACATTCTGGTGCAGAATCGCCCACCACATGCACCAGGTGTGAGTAATTTTCATCTTTTGCATCTGATTACACCTGATTTTGTGTCGGCTTCGATGCAGACAACAAAAGCCAGAAGTTCAGCAGGTTGTGCTTTTTGTGCTGTTTTAACTGCACATGGTTAGCTGCATTTACCAAACACTCCTTGTCTTTGAGAATCAGATGCTGGTAAATAGGGCTGTAATTTCACATAAATATGCAAATATGTGTGTGTGTTTTCTGTATATGGATGCAAAATACTTTCATTAAACTGCTTCAAGACTAAGAGATTAAGAGAATTGTTTTGCATCAGATTTTGAGGAGCTTCTCTTTGCGAAGACTTTGTCAATTAGATGAATGAACACACTGAAATACACTCACATTCAGTAATATGGCTTGTAACAACCTGTGTTTTTATATTAACAGAATGAGAAGTAGCAGACTTTTCTTTATTTTCTTTATAGTGTCACAAGTGATCATTCTGCCATGAATGGTAAAAGACTGAAGATCATCAGTCTTAACCAGTAAATTAATTTGTACTGAAGGATGGGTCAACAACCCTGAAGATTCAGATCACAGTGAATATTCTTCTTTTTCTCTTTTCTATTCACTTGCTCACCATATGAAAGCTCACATCCTCTTCACCTGTAGCAAAGAAAATGCAGAGTGCAGATTTATCAGCATATAAATATAAGGATTCTGCTTTTCAGGTGATGCCAAAGGGCTGAAAATCAATGTCCTCCTATCTTGTCAGCTGTCTTATGATTGAACAGCAGCTTGGAGTGAACTTCTCCTCACAGATGTCAGGAGCGATTCATAAGCAGGCAGGGAATTTCATGTTTTTTGGTGCCTGGTCAGGAAACTCAGTCCTGCGCATTTTTGAAGGCATTCAGGGATTATGCAAATGAGGGAATTGGAACAATGTCATTCCTGCTTAATACAGAATCTAGGGGGAAAAAGCATAATGCAGTCATGAATCTGATGTTATTTAGGGCGAATGCAATGAGGCAGTGCAAGCATAGGTGACAGCAGTAAGTTGAACTGTGGGCCGAGTGTTAACCAAAAGCATCCGTGCTGACAATTAACTGGCATTTCACAGCCGTGCCACACACCAACCACTCGCACAGAAACAGGGATATTTAGAATAATGAGCATCATCTATGCAAGCTGTCTTCCCTCTGGTTATAATCAGAAACCCACTCGTGCTTCCTCCCACACACAGAGTGTGATCTCGGTGCGGCATGAAATCGCACAGTGTTCTGGGCTAGACAAACAGCTAGCATCACTGGCATCTGGACAACATCTGTCTAACCTCTGTGTTGTTTATCACCTCACGGCAATTTGTGCTTGCTTGATAAAATGTTGGTTGTTTTTTTTTTGCCTCTTTTTTTTTTTTCAGCCACATCTCTGAGATCTAAGGGGACGTATTCAAAGCAGACAAAGATGAAGTACGCTCAAGAGGTGACTTCTACAGTTGCAGGCAATTAATTCACTGACTCTAAATCTCTCAATAATCTCAATAAGAAGACTTCACAATGGTGCAGAAGTAATTCAGTGGCAGCTACAGTTTTTTTAAAAACATTATTTTTTTTTTTTTTTTTTTTTAACAAACACAAACACAGCAACCTTTTTAAGATGAATTGTATGAGCATGAGCGATAACACACACAACACAGGGAGTATTTGTACTTGTTAATCCACAGTTCTCTTTCTGTTCAAACAACCCAGCCTTCACTTTCAACAAGTGATAAAAAACCAGTGAGGACGCCAGTGGTGAAGTGTGTTTGGTGGGGTCAGCTGGTGCATCGATCAGCAAGACACAAGAAGCGTGGTGAAAATCCAGCTTTCCACCTTTATTTGAATCAGTTAACCATTGATGTCCTGGGATAGTTAGGGATATATTCACTTGGTGGCTATGCTGCTAAAAGGCCAAGATGGTCATAATTATTCAACTGAAGACAAGGCCACACTGTCCTGATCCTGATATGTGGATGAATTTTGTCTGAATGTGTGAGTTCTCTTCTCGAATAGAGGATCTCTGTTGGATAACACACCTGTCTGCAATCGCCTCATGGGTGAGGCGGTTGCAGGAGAGGTGTCTGGAAATTTAAGGAGCTGTTGGATGACCAGTCGGCGCCTGATGACCAGTCTTTCTTCATTGAAGTTTGGTGTAATTTCCACACCAATCCAGACTGCTCCTTCCCTCTCCTACCTTACCACTCTCTGAAACTCTGTTCAATCATCACCTGGATCTCCCTTCTCTGTTGGCCTTGCTCTGAGTGTCTCTCCTTCTGGAACTCATCTCCATCTTTAACCCACCACTGAGAACTCCTTTTCCTCATCTAATCCTCCTTTATCCTTCAAAATAGTTCGCAATCTCACTCATCCATCCTGTCTAAAGATTTATCTTTATTTGCTCTTCACTCCCTCTGACTGTGTCTCTTCCCCTCCAGACAACGCTGAGCCACAGACTCTGAAGCCACCCTCTATCTTGCAAATTTTATTGTAAACAAAAAAAAAAAACACTTGCCTCTTATTCTGTCCTGTGAACGAATCTGCTTGTAGGTCAGCAAGAAAGATCAAACAATGCATCATCTGCAGGCCTTACCTGGTGCTTTTAGCCTTTTTTTTTTTTTTTTTTTGTTTACACTAGAACCACAAACTTCCATTTATTTTCATGATATTTGTAAGTGGAAGGAAAGTTATGTTTTACAGCTAAAAATCTGCTATGATTTCACTCTGATACCTTTAAATAAAATCTGGTGTAACCAGTGCCTTCAGAAATGATCTAATTGGTATATAAAGTCCGCCTGCGTGTGAGATTCAATTTCAATATAAACACAGCTGTCGTGTGAAGGCCTTGGAGGTTTGTTAGTGAACATTAGTGAACTAACAGCATCATGAAGGCCAAGAAGCACGGCTTCAAGTTGTGGAAAAGTTTAGAGAGGCGTTATGTCATAAAACAATATACCAAGCTTTGGCTGTATCACAGAGAGCTGTTCAGTCTACGATCTAAAAACAGAAACTGTATGGCACAAGACATGAATCAGAAGCTGTCAAAAGACCCGTGGTAACTTCAGAGGAGCTGTAGAGATCCAAAGCTCAGGTGGGAATAGAACAGAATAGAAATATCCTTTATTGTCCGACAGTGAGGAAGTTCATGTGTACCAGCAGCAAGTTAAAGGTAAATGGAACCATGCATATTCAAACTAAGGTAAAAAAATATAAATAAGCAAAAGAAAAAGAGACTGCACAGTGAGGGGAGATTTACAACATAGGAAAAATGATACTATACAGTTATTAAAAATAGACTACTCAGATAAAAAAAAAATATGCCACTGAGCAGGTCTATTTAAAAAATGTACATGATGTGCATTTTAGTGTATAGAAAGTAAAAACTAAAGACTGAAAGATAACAGCAGGTATTTAAACATTTATTGAGTTTGTTGGGAGCAGTGATGGTTCTAAAGTCTAAAAGCTGCTGGGAGGAAGGATCTGTGATGGCATTCTTTGTGCACCGAGGTTGCAGCAGTCTGTCACTGAAGGAGCTCTCCAGTTCAGCAACAGCAACATACATGGGGTGGGAGACATAAGTTGTCCCGTCAACAGGAAAGCTATTAGTCATCCACTCTGGCTTTTATGGAAGAGTGACAAGACAAAGAGCATTGTTGAAAGAAAATAAACTGTTTTAAACAAGCCATGTAGGAGGCAGTCACCGTGTGAGAGGAGGTACTCTGGTCAGATGAGACCAAAGTTGAAATTTGTAGCCACAAATGCAAAGTACCGTGTGCGAAATGAAAAATCCCAAACACACCACGCCAACTGGAAGATATAGTGGTTACAAAAGACTTGAGACTGGGGTAGAGGTTCACTTTGCAGCAGGACAACACCCTGAATGCACAGCGAGAGCTATAAAAGGAATGTCGATCAAAGAATATTCAGATGTTGGAATGGTCCAGACCAAAATCTTCATCCAAATTTTTGGCAAGCCTCGAAAATTGATGTTCACAGACACTCTCCATCCTGTCTGACTGTGGTTGAGCTATTTTGGAAAGAAGAATCCGAACCCATTCTGGTCTGTAAATATTCAGGGCTGGTAGAGAAAACTGTTAAGACTGGCAAATGTAATTTCAGTGAAAGGTGGTTAGACAAAACATTGACTATTTTAGGCTGAATACATAAGCCTGTAAAATGACAAAATGTGGAAAAGGTTAAGTTTAAGTAGGCTCATTTTGCAGCAACAAATATGAATCACACTGTGCATCCTGTATTAACAACAGGTCTAATAATGCATGGTCCCTCCAGCACTGCACCCCTCTGACCTGTTGGATCCCTGTAGATTTAATCCCATGGATTTCAAGGTATTTGCAGTAAAAACTTTGAAACACTAAAAAAGTGTATCTTTAAAAGATGGAAGACCAATGACAAACTAAAACAAGTGTCAGCACTATCCAGGAGGTACAGAATCATCCATCTGTGAGAAACAGCTCCGGATGTTACACATCAGTGGGTTATCAGCACGAATCAGAGCTTCTTTGACAGCTCAGATATTTGGAAGAACACAGCAGAATGCAAAGGTTTATGCTGGTGTGTAAGAAAAATGTCTTGCTTGTTCCTTTGTGCAACACTTCCAGTAATGGAAACGATCCAACTCACTAACTGCTACAAACACCTGAAACACTTCAACTTAAGTGACAGGGTTGAAAACAGAAACCATATGTGCTGGATGGGTTTCTTGAAAAAAGCAGAAGAAAATGGGAAAGGATTTAGTTTTCCAAATGAATTAGTGTACTGTTTGTTAGGCTTTAAGATTCAAAATAAAAGCTGGGAAAATGTAAAAGCCTGAGCAAAAATCTTTGCTGTATGTATTTTTTAGCCGTTCTTTATTTTCAGTTTCTTATGGAACAGATCGTATTCATGATTGCCTCATCAACCTACTGGTCAAATTAGTTGGAGCTAAAGTTGGAGCACACAAGTAGTACAATAGCACACAAAAGTGAGTACTTTGACAGGTGAAAACGTGGCCGGAATATTCCCCCACTGCCTTGAACTGGCGTATTATTTAAGCTGGAAATGTTATTCTAACCGTAGTTATGGAATACAATTGTAAATGTATGTACTCTGAAGTACTGACTCCAGAAGATTTTGAAGTATTTTCTGTGTAGTTATGTTTATCTACAGGGGACTTCAGTCATGCTGGTAAAGTCTGACTGGTTAGCAATTAGCAGTTAGCTTAAGCAGGACAGGGTACAACAACAATGACAAAAGAAAAAAAATAATTGCGACTTTTTTATTCTGAAATAGGCTTATTGGTTAATTACTGAAATTATAAGCCATTTTAATAGCTCAAGCATTAATTTAAAATATTCAAACTAACCTAACTGGCATGATGAATCATTTAAGCAAACTGCAGAGATTGAAACAAAAAGATATTCACAGTCTCAGAGTGAACAGAAAGGTTCAGGTCATATGTTTCCACTTTTAAAGTGGATTTCACTGTTTGTCTGGAGAGTCTGCAGAAGAATTTCTGCTCTGTGAGTGTTTCTTTAAAGGTCACTATCCACACAGTGGTAATGACATGTGTTAATGGATCCAGACACTGGGCTGGGAGGTTGGATTGTGTTAAGAGAAAAAAGTGACAGATGTAAAATCTTGTTCCCCAGCCTCAACATTTAGTAATTTTTCAAAACCAAATGGTCCTCTCTTTGTGGACCATGGCAACCAATGCAATTTTTTTTTTTTTTTTTTTTTTTTTTTTTCGAAAGAACCTCTTAACTAATGGAGTTATTGGACATCATTGAACATATAGATTGAAAAGTGCACTTTAAGGTATTCCATATACTCTCTGCTGCTTTGTATGGAACAGAAAAACCATTAAAAAAGCACTTCATTCTTTTCATTTATACTTTGTGTACTGTTTATTGCAAAAGTATAAATACCCCTTGAACTTTTTTACATTTTGTCATGTTACAACCCCTAGCTTGAATGCCTTTTATTTTGGATTGTTTGTGATAGACCAGCATAAAGTAATACATAACTGTTAAAAGGAAGGAAAATTATGCATTTTTGGCTTCCGATGTTGCCTTTGGTTTATGAGTGGCCTAACAAGGAGAGATGTGAGCGCTGTAGCCCATGTTCTGGATACACGTTTGGCGCCAGTTGATACCCTGTTTAGACAACAATGCCAGAATAGTAAAATGAAATGTTTTGTTGTGTTTCAGCCTCTCATTTACACAGTGACAACAGTTTTGTCGGACCAGAACACAAAGGTTAGATAACGGGCTCCAGAGTCAAACTTTTTAGAAATGCAATTTGAATCATGTCCATGTAAATGCAAACAAAAACATTTGAAAACAATGATGTCAGTCATGTCATCTTGTGCTTGTGCCCTCAGCTCAGCAACAACAATCGTGGACCTCTGTTTTCTGTCCGTGCTGCTGCACCTCTTCAGATTGTTTGCTGTGCTAAAGAAAAATCGGCTCATTGTTTCTTTAGACTAGAGCCACATTCACCAAATCACACTAACAAATATCCACACTTATAGACACCAATACGCAAATTGATAGGCAATTTGGGATTAAGTGCCTTGCTCAGGGGTACATCGACAACCCTTGTAGGGTTACAGCTGGAAGACTGTAGACTGGTGTTGAGTGGATGTTATCTGTCCCACATGATGGCCTGGTTGTCTCTATAAGAACTCAGGCTAAGCTCTAGCATCAAGTCTAATCAAATCTCAAATTTCAGTCACAATTTAAGTCAGTTGTTTATTTTTCTGTATGCAGTTCACACAACCGGGGAAATTTTCTGAACATGTCTGTTAAAGGATACCCAGGGTCAGACCAACAGAGTACCCTAACCTGTACGGACATTCCAGTGGACAAAAACAGAAAAAAATCCTGATGGGGTATGCAGAGAACAAGCTATCTAGATTTGAACTCTCCGTGGGGACCTCTATCTGAACTTTATTGCACTCTTTTTCCATTATCCACCTTCCTACATACAAAGATACCAGCTTATAGAAATGTAATGATGCAATCTTCAAACTTTTTTCTCTGTGTCTCTTTAATGGAAAAGTTTAGCTTCATTCTTTCAGTAAATATTCTGAACCTTCCTGTTAACTTTGATTATAAGTGTAGTCCACGTTGTCCTTCATGTTTTCCTATTATTCACATATTCATGCACATCTTTTCAAGCTATACAATGTTTTCCTCTTCTAAACATACTATCTGAAAACAGCCTAACAAGGGGGCTGGTAACCTACAACTTTACCACTTAAGGATGAGGGCAAATAAAGGGACAAAAAAGGAAATTAGGAAGTTTAGATAAAGCAGTTTCTTACAATTGCTCAAACACGTTTCTTGAAGCCATCTATTTTCTTAAATTACCTTCTTAAAGCAATCTAATCTTGTTACAAAACCGAGTAATAAATAGTAAAGTCAGCTCATGGGCTGAAGTGGAAATGAAAACACAACCATTGCACACTTCATTAAACAATAGAAAACGAAGTTCCAGATCAACTTTGTAAATGACAACTAGTTCCCCATCATCTTACCTGGTTAAATAAAGTGTGAGCGAAATTGTGGTAAGCTCTGTTTTCAGTCCAGAGAAAAGTGAGAAAATCTTGGGGAAACCAAAGTAAATACAACATGGGAGTGAAACAAAGAAAAGTTTAAAATCAGAATGTTTTCTGTATCTACTTTTCAGTCACTGATAAGAGGTGATGTTAGTGGTTTTACTGTGATTTAGTTGAATTTATTGAACATATACATAAAAATCTGTCCAATTTTCCAATGTCTTTGAACCTTTATCATAATTTGTGGATCCCTCTCAGGCACATAGTGGGTGTTGCCTTAAATGACGCACAATTTAGTGAATTAATGGAGTGGATTTTTACAATCTCTGTATTTAGTGCATCCTTGGCACTCAGATCTCAGCACTGGTCATTATGATGCTAAGCATGTTAACTGCAAAGTCACTCAGACACATTCATCTTGACCGCAGTTAACCAAAGATTGTGCGTTTAATATTCATCTGACATAGTTTAGTTTATATTCCAGGGGAGAAAGCAGTCTTTCAAATGTGTTCTGAATAGTTTCTGCAAATCACTTTTCTATAGTTTACATAGAAACTCCACCTGGTTCAGAACAGTGCTGCTCACATTATTTCTGGAAGCATCCCTTTAACATTTCGAAGAAATAATTAACTACTAAGGATACTAATTAATGTCTTAGTAATGTAATTCTCAGAAGCGTAGCTGATAAAAAAAAAACAAAAAAAACAACATAAATCTAATTACCAAGTTATGTAATTACAGACAGAAGATGGTGGTAATTCTGCTCTCCCTGGTGTTCTTGAACAGTTTGTGAAAGGTGAAAGCTTGCAGATTTAGGCTAATTATTGTAAATACACAAACAAAAATCTACATAAACATATTTTAAATTAAACATGCATGTTTTCACAACTGCATGAAACAGTATATTGTTATGAATATCTCAGCATATTGTATGGATGGATGTTTAAAGTAGTGTTTAAAGTAGTGTTACCTGGTGCCAAGACATCTGGTTTAAGGCTAATGTCTATGGAAAATCCCATTCAGCACTAACAATTTGCATAACTGCTGTTATACAAGATTTAATAAGCAAATACTTACATGTACAAGGTTAACATAATGTAGCCATTTGTTTAAATCTTAATAGTCATATATTTAGTACATTCTGAAGGGGGGAAAAAAAAAAGTTGATTTACGTTTTGACTGCTGCTTATAAGTTAAACACAACAACTAATGGAAGATTGAAAAATAACAGGTCATTTCTTTTGCAGAGAGCTGTCGGTGAACTGCTGTGTCAGTCTGGAAGTGTGGAAACTCCCATTACGTTATGCTATTAAATGTAGATTTAGCATATTCAATGTGCATGTGTTGGGAGATTTTTGCTTATTCATTGGCTCATGGGTCCAAAAAGTCAGACATATAACAGATGTGGTTCCTATCAAGAGTTTGGATTTGAGACTGAATGCTGATAAGAGATGTCTGAATCCATTTGACTGAATGGGTTTCTGCTGGAGGTTTCTTCCTGTTAAAAGTGAGGAGGTGTTCTCCACTGTCACCACCTGCCTGCTCAATATAAGGGATTTCTGCTGAGTCTCTGAGACCCAATTTAATCAACCAGGATTTTTTAGATAACTCTTTTCATTTAGCATTATCATCGGAGTTTGACTAAATGCAATTTACTTGGGAATATGATGGACTTTATGTAAATTTATTTGAATATTTCCACCTTATTGGATTGTACTGGATTAAATTTATGATATATTTGTGGTTATGAATTGGATGCTTGTTATGTAAAATACCTGAAGAGGACATTTGTTATGTACTGTGAAAATTTAAGCTACAAAAATACATAGAATTGAACTCAATTGTTGAAAACTATTCATTGATTCAAGATTGTATTACTCATTGCATAGATGTTCTTACAATAAAGGCTGGATTTTTTTTCAAATTTTCAATATGAAAATATGAATATATCATAGCTTTTTACTTTACTTTTGGTACCAAATGTACACAGCAATGTAAATCATACCTTTATCAATAGGGAGAAGAATGTGATTGCATCTCCACCTTGCACTTTTTAAACATGAAGCATCATTGTGTTTTTCCCAGTTCTGTCTGGGCTGCTGAGCTGACATGCAGTAGGCGGATGAAGCATGAAGATGACATGTGGGAACAGCGTGGCTCCTTCCTCGTTGATTGCAAAGGTTGTTAGCCTACTGTAAAACAATCCATTTCCCCTCCCCCACCTATTAACTTCAAACAAAGTTCAGTAAAAGTAAAAACAAATTGGCCTTTGACAGCACTAAATCATAATTTTCCAGGCACTTTTTTTTTGGCATGCTAGGTGTTCTGGGAGACCTGCCACAGTTCTGCTTTGATTACTCGCCTGATATTAGGATGGACTTGGCGACTCATTACATTCTGCTTCCAGCTTCCTTGCCTCTGGATTAACCAGTTTCCATGGGTTTTTCAGTCCAATATATATATTTCTTTTCTAGTGATTTTACAAAAGCAGAGCAAAGTAAAAATCCTTCAATTTGTTTCTTATTTTGTCGACTGCAGCTATTTTCAAGGCTTCCACATCTTACCCAGTTTAAATCGCCTTCTTGAGCTGTCAACACAACGTATACTCCAATGCAGCTTTACAATCGTTCTTAGTCTTGGGACAGATGAATTAATTGTTAGTGCTCCTTTGACCAAGTCTTGTGAGTTAAGGAAGTACCAATAGCAGATGATTGCAGTGCAATCAATTAACTTCAGAAGTCAACTATGTAGTAAGTAGAGTCCACCTGTGTGTAATTTCACAGTTGTTCTGTGAAGGCCTAACATGTTTATTAGGAAATATTAATGAGCAAGTTGCTTCATGACGATCAAAGAACACAGCAGGCAAGTCAAGGATGAAGTTGTGGAGAGGTTTCAGGCAGAATTAGCTTTAAGCTTTAAATATCTCAGAGAGAACTGTTCACTCCATTAACTTTAAATGAAAAAAGTATAGCACAATTGCAAAACTACCAAGAAATGGTAATCTACCTAAGTTCAGCTGCCAAAAGGTGGATGGTAACTCTGGAGGAGTTGCAGAGATCCACAGCTCAGGTGGGAGGATCTCTTTGACATGAAAACTATTACCAATAAATAGCAAACCTATGGAGGAACGTGCTGTGGTCAAATGAAGCCAAAATTAGTGACAGCATGATGTGGGCAGCATCATCCAATGGACATATTTTTCTTCAGCAGAGACATGGAAGCTGCTAAAAGTTGATAGAAATGTGGATGGAGCTAAATACATGGTAGGAAAAAAAAGCTGTTAGGGGATGCAAAAGAACTGAGACTGGGGTGGAGGTTTGTGTTCCAGCAGGACAGTAACCCTAAACATACTGTCAGAGGTACATGTTTTAGATCATACTATATCAATCTGTTACAATCTAGATGAGCATCAAAGGGAGAGAAATACTCCAAAATACGTGACGTTTAAACTGGGACAGAAGGTGGTTGTATATTATTGAGGAGGGGGACCAAAAACCTATTCACACTGCACTTTTGTGTATATTGTTAAATTAGATCTATGTATTATTTTCCTTGCACTTCAGTTATTTGATTAAAATACAGTAAAATTGTATTTGTAACATGGTGAGATGTGAAAAAGCTTAAGGAGTACCTAATTACCCAAGGCACGATTATTAAATGTATCTTCAAGTTGTTAAGCAACTCAACATAAACAAATTTTGGATGTCTAAAACTGATTGATTTTCCTTCTCTCACATGCTCTATGTATAAGGAAATAATGGGGTAGACAATTGGTTAATGTGCAGTGCAGGGGCTGTAGTAGGACTGGAAGGTGTCAGTGTGCAGTCTCAGGAAAATAACAGTGTTCAAAGGCACTCTCTGTCACTGGCTTTTTTTTCTGCGTCTATGACTCTGCAGCCTAGCAACCGAATCTGCAGCTTCCAGCTTTGCATCCTTGCTTGCACCCACTTAGAGGCGAACTAAACTTGAGAGAATCAAAAACATCATTGTATTGAAGTTCTTTTGTCGTCTTTGCACATGTGCACTGCTAAAGTACGATAAGCAGTTGCCGACATAACACAGTTTGTCGACAGAAAAAGCTGGTATTTTCAGCAGCTCAGGGTTGCACTCAGCGCACGGGTCTGGTCTACCTTCCACTGGAACACATGGAGCCACTTTGTCACGTCTTATTGAAATAAGATTGTAACATACTAGGAATTATTTAGTGTATGCCCTCAGTGTGCACAGTTAACATATTTATATCTTGTTTGTCTTCTTTAAACAACTCATTATAATTTTCTCACTTTTCATAAAAAAGGGCTTTGAACACAAAACCAAGCTGTTTTTCATGCAAGTGCGACATAAGCTACAAAAAGGCTTTTAATGAGCAATTGGATCTAACTATATTCCATTACAATAGAACTGATTTGGACTATTTGGATTTGATTATGATTCAAATATGATTCGTCAGAATTAAATTGCTCTTAATATTTTTTTTCCATATAATTGGAAATAAATTGGAACTGTTCATCTTGTAAAGGGTCATTCTTTGCTATTAGATTCATGGCTCACCTCCCAGTTAGCTCTTTTCCACAGAACTTCTGTTCTGGCAAAATTGACTCACTTGCAATATTTTCTTACTAGACTCACCTGCCTGTCCAATAGTAATATTTTTACATTTCCCTGGTCATCTTCTAATTAAGATCAGCTAAGAGATTATTTCAACATAATATCCACCCTACTTCAACATTACTTGACCTGTTCAACCACAGTAAAATGTGAAGTACCTCGCTCTAAAACCATAAGATTCAATTTATAGGTAGTAGTTAATGCTACCAAATATGGCAAAGGAGGAATTGATTTCACTGTATTTATTATGCAGAAGCAAAGTTGGTTAAAAATAGCATTGTGGTATAATCTTTAAATCATATAATGGCAGAGCTGCAACATGAACTGAGGTAGACTTAATTTGAAATGCAAGAGTGAGCTGCAGTGGTGGAAGCAGACCGAATCTGATATTACCATAACCTTCTGGTAAAAAGTGGAGATGTTGCATTTCTGCAGGGCATGACTTCTCTGCTTGACCAATCTGTATTGTATGAGCAGAAGAACAGCATTGTTCATTCACTGTTTCAGTTAGTCTTTTAAATAGTAACTCAGAATTTCTTACTTCTGAGTTGGAAAATTCAGCTGGTTAGCTACTCGGGCGTCACCATATTGGAATTACAACTTCTCCGACTATGTTAGCAGGTACGCTGTAAACTTGGGTGTAATGTCATTCCCAGCTCTGAATTCTGACTTCTAAGGTAAATGAATCACACCTAAAGCTTTGACTTTGCACATTGAAAGTGCACATGTTGGGGGCATCTTGGCTTGGGTCACTATTATTGCATGAACAGAAAAGTAGCAATATTTATTCACCGTTCCAAAATTCTTTGAAATTTCAGAGACAGGATGTTTAACAAACTATTGGGTGGAGATTTGTTGTGGATGTAAATGCCTGTGGGGCGGAAGCTTGGCAGGGGACTGAAGGTCCAAGGCAGAGCTTTGGCCAAATAGGCAGCACATCCTATAAGCAGGCGTTAAGGCATCCCCGTTAAGGCTGACACACGAGATTCAAGGATTTCTCAAACATCCATGAATGAGCCAAAGAAACACTCCGGGTATGTATTTTTTGAGGGAATGACATTATAACATGATAAAAAGCTAAAAAATTTTTGGATTTTGCATAATACCCCCCCTTTAACACAAACGTGCAGCTTCTTCTCAAGACAGCCAGCAGGATACTGCTCTTTCACAAAACATGCATTCAAAAAATCTCTGATATGCTGCTGGCTTTGACAACAATGTTGCATTTCTTTCCGTGTGAATAAGAACCAGCCAGCCGGACGCAGGTGTTCTTCCAGGATGAGCATTAAAATGATCAGATATTTCTGAATCTGGCAGAAACACAATAATGGCTTTCTTTTTTTTATTCCACTGTGTTTCCTTGACACAAAAACTAGACTCAGATATTTTCCCCCTGCTGAATCATACAAATAGATACTGATGACTGTCTGCTCAATTGATGTGGTGCAGCCTTTTCTCTTTTCATCTTCCTGTTTCTGTCTCCAACTCTGCTAAACAAACAATCACAGAGAGGGACACGCACACTGAAGATTCTATTAAGATTACTTGTATGAAATTGCACAAATTGAAAAAAGTGAAACTTCATCTTTGTCTCTAAAGGGGGATGAAGCCATGGGTTCATCTTATCAGGCTGCTGAAATTTATTTTTTATCCCTAACAGAAAAAAAAATCCATAATCCATCTGAGGACTGTGGACATATGAGTGAACCCATTGCATCTCATGAAACCAGGAGTAGAAATGACTAATTTGCTTTTGTTTCGGGTTCCTGCGTGTCTCAGTAGGTGCTGTTACTGAACTTCGTTCACAATGTGCAGTAAAATCATTGCGATGTAACGACTAAATATCATTATCCATGCTGATGTAGTAGAGACACCTCAGATGTCCCTTTTCCTCAGGTCAGGTAATTTTCAAAATGTCATCACAATGCAGAGTGTGAGGGCATAAGACTTGGGGTCTGACAGACCTCTAGCTGAAGGTCGAAGAGGCTATAAAAATGCATTAAAGTTTATCATATTTTTTCGATAAAAGTCAAAATTATTCATGATTAATCCTCCAAGTTTGATCAGTCCTTGAGGGAGGGATTTATATATCCCATCTTACCTGGGAATGCCTTGGGATCCCCATGAATGAGGGATGGGAAGAGGGATCTCTGGGCTTCCCTCCTGGACCTTTGACCCCAGTGTCCCAATCTTGGAAAAGTGGAAGACAATAAGTTCTGCTTCCTCGTTTCCTCTGTCTGTTTGGAGATCTCTCCTCAAGACTTCTTCCATGAGTCTCTTCACCATTCCTCTGGCCACCCTCCCGGAATCATCTACCTGGATTTCCCATTGCTCACCTACCTGCCTGTCCACCATCAGCATTCATCACTCTACCACTCCAACCTGGAAGTACCGTAGAACAGAAAGACAATCACCCAACGAACATATTCACCAATCCCCTGCCAACCTCAGCTCGTTTGGATGTACTCACCACCTCCTGGAATATCATCTCCTCCTCCAATAGTAAGAAATCATCTTTCCTTGTTTATCACTAAATCAACCTTCAATCATGTCATACCTCGGGCATTAACCACTTACCTCTCCTCCTAGTCTTGACCTGGACCGCTGCTGCCTTTTTTTTTTGTCCTTTTGTACACATTTACCAATAAACCTCAAACTATTTCTTGGCGTCTGTAATTGTTGTCTGCACTAGAGTCTCGATCTTAACTAACATGACAAGAATACAAAGATTATTTGACACTTCAGTTAAAATGAAAATTTGACAGAAGGTAGTCAGTATTGAGGCCATCAATTATAATATTAAATAATCACCTAATATTTATTTAGTTCTTGCGAGTTAAAACAGAAGGAAAATAAAGCATTTTATTAGAATTAAAGATGCACGACACAATCTTGCTTTTCATGATTTTGTTCTGTCCAGCTTGATACATTGCTTTGAAGCATTACGTTTAATAATATTGGATGATCTTAGTTTGCAAATTATATGTGATATTGTATGAAAGTTCCAATGGGTCTTTCCTTTAGGAGATGGTGGCAACGGAGGTAGGAGTACGCACTGCAATCAGTGGGTCGCCCGTTCAAGCCCCCTCCCAGTCGATTTCTGTCGTCATGTCCTTGGGCAAGACACTTCACCCACCTTGCCTGTTGGTGGTGGTCAGAAGGGCCGATGGCAGCTGTGGCTACTATCCAGAAGCTTGCCATCATCAGCGTGTGAATGTGTGCGTGAATAGGAATGACTGATTTCATTGTAAAACGTCTTTGAGGGTTCTGAAAAGCGCTATATAAGTCTGAAGTCATTTCATTTCTCAATCTAATCCACTGAATGAATCATCAGAAATACCAGTGGAAACATGTGCAAAGCTTGCCCAAAATTTTCAGACAGGTTTGACTGATACAATGCCAGTGAAGGCTTATTTAGTGATTATTGAGAAGGATATAAATATTTTCAATAGGCCAATTTTACCCCTTGTACATTGTTTTATCATTCTTTGGAAGATGTCTGTGTCACTTTCAGTCAAAGACAAATTTTTAGGTTGATTAAAAATACATTTAAATCTGAATCTTTTAATATAATGGGACTTAAATGCACATCCTAAGTAACCTAATAATAATTCAGAAACAAGCTCTCAAACAACAGCAGCTGCAACTCAGTAAACCTTAAATCCACCAGGAGTTCATGTACTTTAATCTAAAGGGTGAAAGAAAAAATAAAGAGGAGATAAAACCAAGATCAGGGAATTGCTTGAGGCCAGGCACCAGAACCACCACATTTGATCAGAAAAAAAAAAAAAAAAAAAAAAAAAAAAAAAAGCTTTTCACTTGGTCAGGTATGAACCGTTTCGCTCTAGGGACCAGCTTGTCTCTTCTAATTAAGATCCCTACCTCCTTCTCTCTTAAAGCTGCAGTATGTAGTTTTTATTTTTAAAAATGATTTTTACTTATATGGTAAAACTGTCACTATGTCATGACAGGATAGTAAGAGACAGATAATCTGTGAAAAAAATTGAGTTTCTTTGCCTTCTCCTGGTGCTCCTATTCCCATCTCCAGAAATACACAGCTCAGTCAGAAATAACCAATCAGAGCCAGGAGGAGGGTCTCAGACCTGTTAATCATGCTTGTGTACGCACTGCTCATACCCTCCCCTCTACTCTTTGGTACGCTGCAGCTAGTTCCCCACAACAGAGCCTACCATGAATGCTCAGGCTAGTTAGCATGGCCAACGATGACGGCAGTTAAACAGTTTTCTTGTAACGGTAAGTTGTTTCTCTGCCATTAGCACATTGAGCAGTGTGCACACAAACGTGATTGACAGCACTAAGACACTCCTCCTGGCTCTGATTGGTTGTTTCTGACCATTTCTGCAGATGGCAATAAGAGCACTGGGAAGATGATCTGTCTCATGCCATACTGTCATGCCATAGTGACAGTTTTAACTAATATGTCAAAACATATTTTTTAAGCGATAGTTGGGCTCCTGCTCCAACGGAGTTTCCATATGCTAATGGTCACTCAAAACCTGGCAGCTGGTGGTTTCTTCTGCTTCAAGCTTTTAGATGTCGATATTTTGGACCACCCTGAAAATCCCCATGTTCAGCAAGAAGGCCCTTGAACAACACTGAGCACATGTCAAAGCTGTATGGAGGAAAATTTGAAAAGTTACGCAACTTTCTACAAAACTAGACAAACGTAACATAGTGTGTGATGCATTTTTAAAATTAACATAAAAGGATCTTAAAAAGGGGAATCAAGCTTTCTTGATGGAACTAATTCTGAGACTCCAAACTCAGATCCTCTCCAGAATGCATTTAAGGGGAAAGAGCCACCAGGAGGGAGAGATAACCCAATCGGAAGCAGGATTGAAGTAGCATAGCCATTGCCTTCCTGCACAATTCCACTCCATTCTTATCTCCCTTCAGTGCTTCGTCTGCGCTTTCTCCCATTGAGATGGATTTCTCTGGTAGAATTTCAAACGGTCCAATCAGCAAACAGAAGGAGAAGTTGCAAATGATGATGATGTTGATGTTGTGTGCTGTTTTAGAATTTTAGTCTGTCTGTGGTTTGGCAATGGCAGTGGAGGAAGTGAACAAAGCCATTCTGTCCGTGTTGGCCACGCTTCCAAACATTAAATTAACATTAACAGCCATCTTGTTTGACTCTGCACTTCTCTCATTGCAGTGGGGGGGGGGGGTTATTTATAGCGTAGGCAATTTCTGGTAAGCTTCATAGCATCGAACTGGCGCATCACATACATCACAGCCAAAAGTTTGCAATTGGGTAAAATTTAAAACCTCAACAGAGTCCACGCTTCCAGGAAGCTCAATAGCTGAGAGTCCAGACCCTCCATATGAAGCAAATGACAAGGGGCTGGTTTTTACCAGGCTAGGCTTGGGGTAACATGAGGCTAACAGATTACACTATTTTTCTGAACCATCTCCTTCAGATGTCAGGGAGATGATTCAGTTAAAAAAAACATCTTCAATCAATCACTTTAGATATAACAATCTCATGCCTGAGGCTCTTTTTTTAACATGCTGCCATAATATGGGGAAAATACGAGTTCATATTTAATGTTTTACAGATTAAATCAATATTCATGGTTAATTTTAGCTTACTTTAAAGGTTTCTGGATTTCTAAATTAAACATAACTGGTGACCAACACCAAGGAAATGTCTTATCACTGTGTAGCAACAAAACGTGTTTCTAGGTCATGTTTTGGCTCTAATATTTCACTCAGTGATTCATAAATAAATTAACTTTTATTTAATGCACCTTAAGAGATAATAGGGTGAAATTCTGTCCAAGTCTCTCATCATTAAACACAGGCCATTAAAATAGAGACTCTTTATTTCCTAAGGAAACGTCTTTGATTAATTTGATGATATTTTAAGGCTAAGATATGACTTGGATAATTCCCAGAGAAAACACAATAGAATTTTCTTTGTGCATTTAAAATATATGTTAAAGAATAAACAAATCATTTTACAGTTTTTTAAAGCCTGACATTTGTAAAAAAAAAACAAAACAAAACAAAAAAACCCCCCCAAAAAACCAAAAACGCTTCCACCCTGTTTGATTCTTTCAAGGCAGAAAAGTTGTTTGTCATGCTGTAATTTTCGATCAAACAGAGCTTTTTATCTCCAAGTTTATGGGTCTCAGCTATTTACTGCTCTGTTTGGTTCTTATGTTTTTTGTTTCTGCTGTTTCTCAGACTGTAATGCTTTTGCTTGTTGGTTTTGCTTTTGTTTTTAACTGTCACCTCTGCTCTAACTCAAAGGCTTTTTGAAAAACTGAGCTTCAGAGGTAAAAAATGTTTGAATTTGCCGCAGTAGAACTAAACTTCTCGGCTTCTAATTAGCACAGGTTAGTTTGTGTAAAAAGGTGCAGCCACAGGGAAATATTAACAATGCAATGCTGAGATTTTTGCTTCATGATCTAATAATATCTAATACATAGCCCCACTCACACTTACAATACATCTGTTCCTACCTAATCAGTGATTTTTGCTGTCATGAATGCCAGCATTGTCTTGCTTTCAATCACCCCAGATGAAGTAAGAATGCATACATTAATTGCATTTGCATTTTGACAGATCATGAGAGAAACAAAGCTAGCTTGTAAAAAACACTGCCATAGTTTTTATTATTGCAGCACATTCAGAAACACAAAGCAAAGCTAAATCATCTGTTCCACTAAAAAAAGGTGTTGCAAGAGTTTTACCGACCGTATTCCTATTTTAAATGTTAATCATTTCTAAATATGTTTAACTTCTTTTAGGTCTACAGTATGTGCTGCCTTTGCTAAGTGATAGATAACTTGACCAGGTTGTTTGCAGTATAAGAGACCTTCACACAGGATTAATACCTTGCTTTAACTCTTTGCAGCCTTGCAGGAGTGTTCATACCCGCTGATTTTTTTTTTTTTTTTCATATTTTCTCATCTTTAAGCTGTAAACTTAAATGCACTTACTGCGCTGTATGGGAGGTTTCTGGACCTTCACCATCAGTTTAAACCTTCAATCAGAAGAAATTGTGTGAATACCCTGAAAAATAGCTGTGTGCAACTAAAAAAGTCACAGCATTTTACATTGTCCTCAACAGTCTGATATAAACGTGAAAGCAATTCCACTCTGCTGCTGCTCAGACTTGGTCCTCCTCCTTCATTGTCATCTGCAAATGTTAGGCTTTTATAGCTTAACAGGTTTATGTTACAACTTCAGTCTGGAAGACTCCTACATTCCTCTAGTTTACTAGCAACCAGTACAACAAAGCCTAGCTGCAAATTAGTGGGTGTGCTCCCTTTCCCAAGCTATGAGAATGTATATCCTCACCTTTATGCTGAGAATATGGCAGTATTTACAAATCCGGCATGTTCTATGAACTTAGAAAGATAAAACAGAACTTCACTGCATTTCCTCATGTCTTCCTGTTATCTGCTCAAAGTTTTGCTGTCTCGCAGCCTCAATGACCCACGTTCATGTCTTGACATCAGAAAAAAATAGTTTCACTTCAAAAAGGTTTTTACATCTCTGTGCTTCCTTTGACTTCATTTTGAACATCTTATGATGAAAATTGGATTTTAAAGAAAGTGCTCGCCTTGATTATTACCATGAAAACATTTCAAACAGTTATTACGATTTGAAAATTATATTTCCCATTAAATATGAAAGAATTTAAAACTCCATGTTTATTTGGGCATCCAGCCACTGAATAAAACTGAGCTATTAAAACAACCAAAGATAACCACATGTCAAATCTTGGTGTATTTGGCCGCATTCATTGTAGTAACATACCTATTTCTTTCATGAGCTCTGGAAACAAATAAGATGGCTAGATGTGAATATGTGACTTCAGCTTGATGTATCTTTTCACACACTTTGTATCTGAAGTGATGGGTTGCCAAAGATAAATATGAACAACAAACACCAGTTGTCAGTCGATGGAGATAAATCAATGACAGAAAATGACCATGTACATGTGGAGAACAGTGGATCGTGAGGGATTGTGTCTTTGAGAGAGACAATAATTTAAAATATTAAGACGGTGAGGGGGGAGTAGATCTACTGTCCACTAAATATGTTAATTCTTTTTGTTGAGAAATATTCATTTTCAGTGCAGGTAGAAGAGAGAAGGGGAAGAGATGGTGCAAATGGGTCGAGACCGGGAATCGATATCAAGCTCAAGTCACATATTCACATCTAGCCAGAACTTTTCAAATTAGATTGTATTCCTCACCAGTCCAAACAGGAAGCTGGTGTAACCAGAGACAAGATCTGATTTTATGTTGTTAACTTATCAGATTTTCTGGACTACCAGCATTGTACCTGAGGCTCATCTCAAACTCGGTTAGACAGTCAAAGTAATAGTTTTTGCCTGAGGCTGTTTGACAAGTCTCTACTTTGTTTAAAGCAAGGGTGGCCAACCATAATGTTGAGCCACCAGCCTTGAAGGACTGAACTACAAGAAGCAAGGACGCTGGTATAAGAACTATTAATCCCACAATGCCCTGCATTGACCTACTTTCAGTTTCAACCGGAAGAGGAGTTTCACTTCATGATTATGTGACATCATGTTAACAAAAGGGAGCCACTGATGGAATTTGGCCTCTTTTGCACCTGTCGTCCCCTCTTCCCCTGTTTCTTTATTTCCGTGAAGGGAGGACTGCTCCTTACTAGGATCCCTGGATCCTCAAGACTTGAGGTAAAGTTTACCTTCCAGTGGGATAACGGCCTTAAGGATACAGCCATATCTGCAATTAAAAAGATTTATATATTCATTCTCTAGATGTTCAAAGGTCATAACCCCAAAAACTTCCAACTGCAGTTCAAGCAAAGAATGGCTTAATTCGAGGCATGAATACAAATGTATGTAACATGTTTCATCTCAAAACCATGGATCCATTTTTTCTACTCTCAGCATTTTTTTGTTACGGTCTGAGGCACAAATTAATAAAACACACTGAAGACTGTGGTTGCAACGTGACATAAACATGTTCAAAGGGTTTTTTTTACTTCAAGACTTTTTGCAAGGCACTGTAAGTCTCTGTGTTGGAAATTTTACTGGAAATTGTACATGCTCTATTTGGTCCAGTTAAGAATCAAAACATGCCAGGGGTCCCGCTTAGACAAAACTAATGTTTTATGTCAACTTGGCCCCAGGATGGGTTTACAATATTTTAAAACACTGGAAACAATTTTAGAGCTTTTACAGAGCTCTGGTTAATATACTCTGTATTTCTTGAATGTTCTTGACATTTACAACCTTTTTTATGATTGACAAATGTTTTTTTTCAATCATAAAAATGTTTCTACAGTGGTATGGATCCTCTAAGTTATATCTCCTGACACAGTGAGCCAATTCAATATGTACCAAGCAGCTTTTAGAATAAAAGGAGAGAAACTAAACAGATTGTAGAATAAAACAAAAAACAAGAGTAAAGAGATTCTCCCTCAGAACATGGTGCTTTTCCTAAGTCAGTTGCTTTCGTTGAAGACTCTTCTGTTTTGCTTTGGTAACTGTTTGTCTATTACTCTAAGCTGTGAGTGATTTTAAACAGTTAAGTACAGAAAAGAAAAAGTCTGTCTTTTGAATAAATTTGTACCTTTGTTGTTGAACGATTCAATCACATACTCAAAGGAGCAAGGGCAATCTGTATATTTTTTAATTTTAATTAAATCAGATTAATTACTGTAATCAACATGTATATTTGTTATTAAACATACCAATGTCCTTGTGATTTACTGAATGACAAGAAGGATACAGATACTTTGGAAGTGTTTCACATTTTTTAGCATTACAGCCGCAAACGTCACTGGATTTGGTAGATTTTAGACCAACACAAAATAGAGAATAATTGCGAAACAGAAGAAAAATTATGTATGCCAATGTTCCTATAAATAAAAACCTGAAAAGTATGGTGAGCATTTGAATTTACAATTACCCAGATAATTACTTTGTAGAACCACTTTGTGCTTAAGACACTACCAGCTCTGCAAATCTGGAGACTAAAACTTTTGCACATTTTTTTTTTTTTTTTTTTTTTTTTTTTTTTTTTTTTTTTTTTTTTTTTTTGCAAAAAAAGCAAATCTCAGAATAGGATCAGCTTTTAAGTTTTGCCACCAATTCTAAATAGGATTTAAGTCTGCAAACTGACTGGGCCTGTCATGATTTCTTTGTTTTGTCAAATTCCTTGCGGCTCTCCTAATCACTGCCCCTCCTCTTCCTGCTGATTAGCAGATTCCTCTCACCTGCGCTGCTTCATCCTTGTTTCAGCTGTTGAGCAGTCCTCTCACATGTTCTCACTTCTGATCGTGTCCCTGACCTGTTTTGTCTCCTGACCACCTCCTCTGCCTGCTTCCTGTCTGTACTGTGAGTGATTCTAGTTCTGAACCTTGCTTCTTGTACCTGAATACTGAATATTACCTCTTAGATTTTGAACCTATTCTGCCTTCTCTACCTGCTTTGGTGCTGACCTGGACCATTTTCCCAAAACTTGACTACTGGATTGTAGACTCTGTAACCTCTCTAGATTGCAGTATGTACTTTAGCTTATCTGACTATCAGAGTTTCCATAATTAGTGACGTCTTCATTCCTAGTTTCCAGCGCATAAAGTCACATCAATACAGTCCTGGTGAAACAAATTCCTGGTTGCAGTGTATTTTCCAAGGATACAAGTTTTCTTGTACAACATACAAATCTGATGAGGAGTGCCCGGTGGGTCCAAGTTGTACCTCAATTATTACAGGGCCATTTCAACACACATTTTCTTTGATTTAAAAAATTTTGTAGCCCTGGCTGTATGCTTATGGTTGTCATAATGGTGGTAAGTGAACTTCCACTTCAGTCTCAACAGGTTCTCTACAGTTGTATTTAGTTTTATCCATCCTCCTGTCCACTCTGACCAGCTTTCCAGTCCATGCTGAAGAAAAGCATCATCAAACTTTGTTCAGTGCTAGCCAAAAAGCTCTGTTATGAACTAATCTCTGCACCTTACATGTTTGCTGTATTCTTGTTGTACAGATTCTTGGATTTGAGCTGTGGTTCTCTGCAGCTTCTCTACAGTTGTCAAACATCTGCAACATGCACACAACAGCTGTACCGATACTCAGCATAAATTATACTGACTTGTGAAAGAATATGGTTTGCACTACGTTTTATTTGAGGGTATTAAAACATATGGGAATTGAATGGACACATTGAATGCCCTATGCCCCATTCACATTTTAAAAATCTCTTTCTCTTTGGTTATCATTCTGACATTAAGAGTTTTGAATATTTTTGAAAAGACACAGTAAAGCATGTGAAATTAGTTCGTGGGAAAGTAAAAGGAGACCTTGACTGAAATAATGTCCAAAATGAAATAAAAAGCATTTGTAAAGGCTTTTGTATGTAAGTACTCTTTATTGTATTTTGTTCCTTTGGAAAAGGACGTCAAATAATACCTTGCTGAGACTACAGTAAGTTAGTTTTGCAGAGGATAAAAGAAAGAAAATCATTAAGCCTACACATATTACAACACAGTCATTATGCATGTCTGATTTCATGTGAAGTAAAATGATGAAATCTCAGTATTACAAAGGCAGTTTAGAAAGAAATGTGTTAATCAGCAACAAAGACCCAGAGCAGAGAGGGGTCTTTTGGCATAACAATGACTCAAAGAACACCCCCAGCAGCACAAAGGAATGGTTGAAAAGCACTGCTTTAAACTGCCCAGCATTAAGTCCTGACCTGAATCCCACTGGAAAGCTTTGGAGAGACCTGCGAACTGCCCCTACACAAAATGACTGCAAACTTAAAATAGACTGAACAGAAGAAGAGGGGAAGAAAGTGCTAACAGACATGCTAGAAGCCTCTAAACGACAGCAAGAAACATTTAGAAGTGTTTTTTGTTGCCAAAAGTTGTGCAACCAAATGGATAAGGGAGCCAAAACATGCATCCAAAGTACATTTTTCTACTACTTTTTTGTGTTTTTCATTATATAACATGCTTCCCCTTTTTGTGTGCTTGGGTAAACTATTTAAAAAGTAATTTGCATTTATTTATTTATACATGTGTATTGACCATAGCAGAATTCAGTACATCTCTTTTTTCCTGCAGCCTTTCCTCCTTTTGTTTTTGCTTTTTAATTCTGCTTCCCATATCGATTTTCTTCAATTCTGCTGTAAACCAACATGCACAAGCTGTGTTCAATAAAAAGGTGGGAGCGTGAAAATAGAAATACACCCAGCAAGTCAGCTGTTTGAACATGGGGGCATGATAGTTATCACATTATGTCCAGCTCCCTATGCTCTTATCCTTGCCTCTTGAGTAATTATTGCATCTTACTCCTTGCAGAGAGACAGAGGATAGCCAAATCTTTGTTTACAATTGGATAAGATTTGCAGTTTGAAAAATGGGAGGTGGGAGTACACTCTTGTTGCTTCTATATAGAAAAAAGGGAGGAAAGTGGGGGCTGATTATTGGACCCGATTAACCAAAGAGCAGTAGGTGTTTCTGGACCTGGAGTATTCTGGTATGTGATCCCAAGAAGAAAAGGAAGCATTGACTTTAACAACTGTTTCTGTCCATAACGCAGCAACTAAAAGAGGAAAACATCTACTACAGTTACCAATCTTCCCAGAAGTGGACATCCCAGCGAATTTAACACTAAGTCAGATCATACAATACTCAGAGGACATTGTGATGACTCCTTTCCCAGATGCTGCTCAGACTCCTACAGAGGAAAACAGACCAATATAAACCACAAGAAGGTTGCCCAGCCATTGCCCTCATTTTTCCAGATTGGGTTATGATCCTCGTTTTGAGAGACTTTAAATGCTAAAACTGGCATTTAAATGCTCCAATCCTTAGTAGTTGTGTAATTTTGGGCTTTGTCACTCACTCAGTGGGTAAGCTCCTGGTTTTCTTTGTGGATCTTCTGCTGTTCTCACATGCTCCCTGGTTCTTGTGAGATTTCACCTCTCTTTCAGCTTTCTGTCAGCAGATTTTACATTGCCTTAGTCCTGCCTGCATTTGGGTCCTCTCAAAAATATCAGCTGCAACATGATATTGTTAAAAATTTTTGAAAATTTATTATTGGTGATCTGATGATAATATTCATAAGCAAAAAAAAACATTAAAATAACTATTTTGACACGTATTTCAATTAAAATCTTTTCAAGTGCATTTTTGTGACCAACCCACCCAGGTGGAACACAAAATGAGGAAGCCTGAAGAACTACGTGCAATAAATTGAGTGTCTTAACCTTGAGTTTAGCTCGTTTACGAGTCCTGTAAAAAAATATAATCAGAAGAGACATGAGAAAATGAGTCACCATGGCAACTACTGAAAAAAAGTAATCATTGACATGTATTTTGTAAAATCTAAAACAAAAGAGCAGCAGAAAGAGCACGGTTGTAAGATAAAGAATTGTTGAATTCAGTGAGTAATTTAAGGTGTACTATGACAGTAATTTAACAATTCTTTGCACTTACAGTTGACACGTTACCTATAGCCTAGTTGAATAATAAATGGAACAAAATCTTAATTATATCTAAGCTGTTGGCATAATATATATTCTAACTGCTTCACTGATATATAATGTGAAATATGTCTCTATTTTTGCTGTGATTGGAGATACTTGGAAGCCTGGTGTAAGAAATATCTGCCAGAAATGTCTACATTTTTAAAAATTGAACTGTTTATAACACTTGAGTTATGAAGAAGGACAATGATCCAAAGGGCACCATCAAGTTAACCTATAAACGGCTAAAAAAACCCCAAAAAACAATGAAACTTTTAAAATGGCCTAATCAAAGTCTGCACCTAAATCCATTTGAGAGGCTGTGGCATGACCTTAAACAGGCAGTTACTGCTTGAAAACCATCTGATGTGGCTGAATTAAAACAATTCTTCACAGAAGAGTGGACCAAAATGTCTCGATAGTGAGGTTTCTGTGTCAAAACCAGTTCTTAGGTTTAGTGGGTGATTACTGTTCACAAAGAGTCAGGCTGGCTCAAATACTTTTTTTCTCTTCGTACA
Organism: Anableps anableps; assembly: GCA_014839685.1. Classification (NCBI taxonomy): domain Eukaryota; kingdom Metazoa; phylum Chordata; class Actinopteri; order Cyprinodontiformes; family Anablepidae; genus Anableps; species Anableps anableps. The sequence goes on from CM026081.1 coordinate 6,009,254, forward strand.
TGAAGTCATCATTTAAAAACTCTTCTTAATATTTATTCTGGTTATCTTCATCTGATATTAAAATCTGGTTGATGATCAGAAGCATTTAAAGCAAAAACAGAAGAAATCTGTTGCAAAGGCAAATACGTTTTACAGCACTGTAAGCAATTCTGCTTTACATGCTACTTTCTAAATTAATTCACATCTTTTGCATTATTAAAAAAAAACACTTTGCATCACTCTATTTACAAACATTATCAGTTGCAGTTAAATTGAAAGTCTGGATCTGCATTAATAATGAAAGTGTCTCGTTCTCTTCTTCAGAGTAAGTCTCACGATAATTTTGACACACAACAGGCTGAGTGATGTGATAAAGAAAGAGAGATGACTGTCTAGTTCAGAAGTTCAAGATTCTACTGTCAGGACATATTGACAGTTTTAACAAATATGTTAAGAAAATTACGTTTTTAAAAAAGTTACCTACTGCTGCTTTAACTCTGCTCTTGGGGTTTCAGCCAATCAGTGCCAAGAAAAATGGATGGCACTCCTGGATTGGCTGTTTTGCAAGCACCAGACAATGGCATGTCAAGTAGCATTGCACTGAGGTACTTTACATCCAAAGCTACATTTTCTTTAGAATAGTTTAGAAGAAATCAGTGACTAGGTGAATTTTCTGCAAATAATTTAGTGACATTTCACAGAAAAATCCACGAATAGATGGAGGTCCATTATATTCATCATTTACTTTAAATGAGGAAGCTGATAATGGAAATCACAAGAAAACTAAGATATTTGATTAAAAAAAACAATCAAAGGATATATTTATTATTACATTAGTCTGAAACACTGATTCTAAGCAATTAAACTGGTTTAAAGACACAACTTATGAATTTGAGCTCATAAGGCATTTCCCTTTAATATCTCATTATCATAATATAGGAGAGATGTCCATTTATCTTGAAACATAATAATGTAATATTTTTTAGCTACCTTGAGAAAATCACAAAAATATGTATATTCTGATCTTTAATTCAGAATGCATAATTTAAGACTATAGAAATCTCTTAACAGATTGTTTCACATCCAGAACTTTGAGAAGCTAACTTGAAAGAACTAAATCTTAATACAGGAACTGTAACTCATCATAGGGTGCATTGAGGACAGACCGCTATGGTCAGCTGCTGCATGCCTTTTTATTCATTAAATTAATTAATGAATAATTAATTAATAATTAATTGAATTGTTTGTTTTTGTTTAGGGGGAGGTGAGCCATTCAGAAGTGGACTTGACTTTCTCCATCAGGATTGTCTGCAAGAGAGTATCTTCCATCAACGAAGGCAAGTAGCAAGGTCTGAAAACAGCCCAGAAGTTCACACCACCACTACCTTGTTTGACTGTTGCTATGTTGTTTTTTTCATGTAATTTTACTTTTATATCAAATTTAACAGGGCACACATCTTCAAAAAAGTTCCATTTTTGTCAACTCAGTCCTCAGAATATTTTCCCTTAAGTCTCAGGAATCATCAAGATGTGAGACGGGCCTCTGTGCTCCTTTTGAGCAGCTGTGGTTCACACTACAAAGCTCTTTAATGGATGCAGTTTCTGATCAATCTCTCTTTCCTGAACTCTGACCTAACCTGAGTGAAGTGAGGTCTGTGGTGATTTAGATGTTGTTCTGGGTTTTTTTTTGTTTTTTTTTTTTTTTTTTTTTGTGATTTCCTGGATCAATCATTGATGTGCTCTTACAGTTATTTTTGGAGGCCAGTCACTCCTAGGAAGGTTCACCATGGCTCTCCCAAAGTCCCAAAGCTGTAGAAATTAATTTGTAACACTTCAGATTAATATATATCAGTACCTTTGCTTCTTAGCTGCTCTTTGATGTCTTTTGATGTGTTGTTTCTTTGAGATTTGTCTACTTTGTGTTGTCAGGCAAGTTCTATTGAAATCTGGGTGTGGAGACAAAACTGGAACCACAAAAATACAGACTCATGAAAACAGAACACAGAAGAAATTAGTGTCAACAGAGATAGATTTCAGACTAATTTCTATCTACAAACATTTGAAAAGGTAAGTGGTCCTCATTAGTCAACAACTTGTGAAACCACCTTTAGCAGCAATTGCTCTTAGTAGTCATTTTCTGTTTGACATTATCAGTCTATTACAGCTTTTTTAACCAACACTGGGCTGCACTTGAGCTTTTTAAGAGATGGTCTCACTTTTTACTCCAGAAGGCTTTGGTATCAAAGGGAGTTTAGGCTTCAGTGTTGCGGCTGACAAAAACCCCCATCGCTACTTCACAGCCGGGCTTGACAGTTCATTTGAGATGTTTGTGCAATCCAAAGAACATTGATCCAGCAGTTTTGTGCTTCATTAAGATGCTGCTAACAAAACAAGCAACACATGTGTGCTCTTCTAATTTTCCTGACATGAATTTCAACATTTAACATAACTAAGCCCAGAAGAACTCCAGAAATGTATGCAGTTTCTCAGCAAGGATTGTACCATCTGAACTTGGGTAGGAAGTCTGTATTCCAGACAGCAATGACCTAATAAAACCCACTTTTAAAAATATATTAAGATTGCTGATGATCAGTTATTCAAGTGCATTTGTTTAGCAACACCTGGGTGGTAATATACATGTTAATTCCTATGAATTCCTCTCCACAATGTTTGCCTAAATGACAAAAACATTTTCTAACTCTGCAGCTCTGTAATCATGTGGCTTTTTTGCAACCACATATCTACATGAATTTTTAAAACCATTTAATTTTGGTGATGTTATGTATTTCTTCACCAGCTCATGGTTATGTAGACAAGTGAGGGAAGATAAGCCTGTTAGTTCAGGAGCTGTGTCTTCCGTGGGAGAGAATAACTCCCTTTGGTGTAGGTTTTGGGCTTTGTAACTGAGCCGACCTTTTACATGAACAGAATGTTGCATAACACACTTGAGGCAAAAACCCAAAAGGATGAGATGACCTCTTTATATCACCAATATTTTTATTTATTTATTTCTGCCAAACGAGGGAACAGGAAGAAACATCTGACTTACTGACCTTAGTTGAGATAGTTGTTACTAAGCAGAAGTCTGAATTTAATGTTCCTTTCTTTGACCACCATTACATATATGGTTTAGCCCAAAATTATTCATACCCCTGAAAGATTTAGATTTAAACTTATTAGTACTCATTCAACCAAAAAGTTAGTTTCTGATAGGATAGGAAATAAGATGGGCATCTCCCAAGTAAGGATGATGAGCAAGAGATATCACTTTTGAAAAAAAAAAAACAAAAAACAAAAAACATTTGAGCACAAATGCCATGTTCAATTATTTTTAAGCTTTTTGCACATCTCAACTTGTGTTTTTGACAGTCTTGTTGAGATAATCTCAAAGTCTTTAAGGTTGGAAGGCCAAATTTCCTTAATCTTAGTTCCCGTCACAGATAATATTCAGTCTAAATCTGCTGGGTGGACTCATTATGGTCTTAAGTATGTATGTATATATAGAGGCCTGTGAAAAAAAGTAGGACGTGATAAAAAGCGTGTGAACGTTTGGATCTTTAATATCAATTTGAACAATATAGATGAATTTCTGGAAATTTCTGGTAGCAAATAAATCAAAATGCTTCCACATTTATTCCTACTTAAAACTATTGAAATCACACAAAAACATATCACATCAGATGCACATGTTTAAAACAGCATTTTCAAGGAGGTTTGCTCTGTTTACACATCAGACATTTAGTGGGATGTGCTTCTAATGAATTAGTTGAGAGTGAACTCAGTGGTGAAATCCAAAGAGCTGTTTGAATCATCCAGAAAGAAGACAGTAGCATCTAAAGAGTCTGTTAAGGGATTTTAAGAGGTCTTTAAAGAACTTGATATCAACCTTCCACTGCAAGGAAAATAGTTTACAAGTGGAGAAGATTCAAAACAACTGGCCACATGCTCAGGTCTGGTCATTCATGCAAGTTCACCCTAAAAGCAGATCTCAATATGCTAAAAGAAGTCCCCAAATATCCTAAAATGCTATCACAAAGCCTACAGCAGGCTCTTGCTACTGTTGATAAGAAAGTACATGCCTGGAAGAAAGAAACTTAACAAGTTTAACTTTATGAGAGATCTGCAAGGAGGAACATTTTAATCCCTAAAAAAAGATGAAGTCCAGACTAAAGTTTGCCAGAGAGAATGTAGATGAAGACAAGGACTGCTGGAATAATGTTCTTTGGTGAGATGCTACTAAGAATGTATTCTTTTGGACACCAGAACATAGAACACATTTGGCATAAACCAAATACAGCATTCCACAAAAAGAACTTTATGCCAACTGTGAAGCATAGAACTGGAAGTATTATGGTTTGGAGATGCTTATTAGAATTCTACAATTACACCACTCATGGTGGCAGCATGCTGGAGTAGCTCTATTACGTTAGTTCTAATTTGTTTTTGTTATAGACTTTTGTGCATTTTTTTTTTGGTTTGAGGCATTGCATGTTTGGACAATTATTTTTTTATTCCTGTACAGTGGCGCAGTTGGTAGAACTGTTGCTTTGCCTTGGGTTCTAATCCAGCCTGGGGTCTTTCTGCATGGAGTTTGCATGTTCTTCCTGCGCATGCATTGGTTCTCTCCAGGTACTCCAGCTTCCTCCCATAGTCACAAACATGACTGTTAGGTTAATTGGTCACTCTAATTTCTCACCAGCCCCCAACTGTAACCCTGCAAAGATTGGGGTACAAGATAATGGATGAGGCTTTGGATGCTGTGCAGCTGGAAGGAGTTTTGTTCTTACTTTTTTACTTTTGGCCATATGTAATGATGTGTAATAATGACATCATATAATAGTTGACATATGACCCCAAATCCCAGACCAGTTAAATAGGAGGCTTTATGGATGCAAAGCAGAACAGAGGGCAGAAAGAGAAGAAGCAAGTTCAAACATCTCTTCCATCAATCATAATGGTAAAAGATCATATCCCCAACTCAGTCTCACAGACTCTGTTGTGTATCAGAGGGTGCCGGAGGACAATGTTAGACCATCTGTAAGAAAAAAACAAAATCTAATGCTAATAAAAAAAAGAAAAAGCAAAAGCTGAAACAGAACTGGACCCTGCAACATGACAATGACCTAAAACACACCAGTAAAGCCATCAAGTCTTAATGACTTTCCTTTATAAGCGTCATTGGTTAATTATATGTTCTCAGTGAAGAGGATTCTCCTGGTTTCTTAGTATAATAACCTCTTGCAGGTAAATATCAAAACAGATCGTGTTGATTTGAGGTAAATTTATTTCTGATTTTGTGGATTTTGTTTTCAAAGTAAAAGTACTGTACTCACAAGAGAACAGAAATTTATTTTCTAAATGTTTATGCTGCTGTTCTCTTACTACAATGTTGCAGATTGTCTCATTAAACCATGCTGTTCCTGCTTTGTACGGGTATTTCCAGGTAGAGAGTGCTGCTGGTTTACAGTCAGTGAGAAAACAGCGGTAGTGTCTCCAAACTAAACTGATTAAAGGTCCTGGCTTCCTAGAACTGGGACAGGAAATATTTCAAGCCCTCCAAACAGGCTGCTGCCTGTGCTTGTTAAATTTACTTTTTTTGCCTGTTCTTTTTATGTTTCAACTTGAGTGACCTACAAAGAAACATCTTCGTAGAGGTTCTTGTTATGTCAAAAAAGAAGAGAAAAAAAAATCCTTTAAAACCCAAAACATCCTTTAGAAACTTTAGGGCAAATTTACAGCTGAATATCAAATTGATTCAGATTCAGACAAACTCAAACATTCAAATGAGATGTGAACCTTACAAAGATGGTGCTGTCAGTTTTGCTATGCAATGCCAGATACAGCAGATGTGTTGCTCACAGCAGGAAAATGACTAATACAGTTGGGAAACATGCTTTGCACTGCTTCAGTTCTGTTGTTTTGTCTTCTGACCGTAAAGAATACCTTCAGGGATGAAATGTAGACAATTACATGAAATTAAGGAGATGTTCCGATAAATCTTCCATTTACATTAAAAAAAATTATACTTATTTAGCTAAGATAAATATTTGGTTTGTTGTTTTACTGAAATGTAATAAGTACTCTGGTCTAAAGACATTGCGGTGACAAAAAAAACCCCATCACAATGTGTGGTCTTATTTCTAAGCAATATATTTTGAGGCACAACTGGAAGTGCATATTTTGGTTGTTTAATGTTAAGTGTCTTAATTAGAAATGCTTACCCATTAGAAATGGGTAAACATACAATATAAACCACTCCACACCAAAGCAATGCAAGAATAGTCAGGCAGAAGTTTAAACACTGTAAATGTCTCTCAAGTTCCTGGTCTTCTATAGCAGCAGTAGAGAGCGAGTGATAAATACTACAGCAGACTCTTGCCTTTACGGGTTTCATTATTTGCAGACTGACCCAATTGTGGATTTTTCTGTGGAATGTGACTCCAAAATATTCATGAAAAAGTAATGTATTTGCAGATTTTTTCGAAGAAGATAAATAAAATATTCTAAAGAAACTGCTGCACAGAAACTTGAAATACGTGGGTGCAATGCTATTTAGTGCACTATTGGCTTTAGAAAACAGCAAACCCAGGAGCGGCTTTCATTTTTCTTGGTACTGATGGCCTGTACCCCCAAGAGCGAAAGTAGAAAGGAAGGAAGACTGGATATTAGCTTCAGAGGTGGTGCAAAGATGGTTTTTGCTATTCAAATTAATGCATATAATGTTATATTTGGTGTTTAAAGTATTTGCTGATATCTTTATTAGAAATTTTTTTTAGAAACAGCTCTGGGTTTATTTCAAATGTAATGGAGATGGAAAAAAAGTGAAAAAGAAAAAAAGAAAAGACAAGGGGTGGGGTAAAAACTTAAGGTAAAGAGGGAGATAAGAATAGAGGAGAAGACGAAGGATAGAGAGAATACAAGAAAAACACACTAGAAATCTAATTCTACACCTGCAGAAAGAGGAAAAAAACAGAGAATGGAGAAACTTCAGCAACAAACAACATATGCATGTAAAAAGCACACTCCACCCAATGCACCAGCAGGTAGAGGCACCTGCCACTGGCAGAAAGTGTGATAGGGTGGGGAGGGAAGGCCCCACATTTGATGGGGGGCCTGGGATGATCCAGGAGGAGGGGCAGCCCAAGAACCAACCTGACGGATAAACAGATACACTCAAAGGGGAGTTTTTCATCTCTACTGCCACTACATGGATGCTCAGTATGAGGGACTGATGCATCTGCTGGATCTCCTGAGATAGAAAACTTAAGACAAAATAAATAATGAAATGAACTGAATGCTCTGTTTGATAACTTGTATCAATTGGAAAACATGTATGATTGGATTAATTAGATTTTTATGGAAAAGTGCCTTGAGATGACGCGTTGTAAATTGGCGCTATATAAGTAAACTGAATTGAACTGAACTGATTGTACTGATGTTATTAAACTTAAATCATTTTTAGGCGTGAGCTTAAAATTTATGAAAAATCATAAACCCATAATCCTCCAACTCCTTTGCAAACCTTTCTATCCACATGACTAGAGATGATGCCAGGACTTGTTTTTGATGGACAAATACATTTTCCATTTAAAATTTCCTGGAAAATTGACATTCCCTTGATCTCTCAGCAATCTGCCTATCTAAACAATCTGGATATATACGCATTTCTTTCAAGCTAGCAATCGTGGTTAGTCCTCCACAAGCTAATCTCTATATGTTCATACCAGCAGGTCTGGGGAAGGCAAGGCCAAAGCTCATTTAAATTTTCTGATGACCAATTTATGGATAACTGTTCTGGTTATGGTTATTTATGCATTCAATAACTCAATAAAGATCAAAACTAGATGTTATACAGTGCCATGTTCACATTATAAATTGTCAGAAGTGCAAAAGAACTTCAGTGGTAACTTCCACATCATGGTGTAACCATGGCAACCATTCTGAGATTTAATCCTGTAAGATCCACCGTTGTAAAATTACAACATCACTTTTAACTGTGTTAAAAACAAACCTGCAATTTTTTTTATTGTTAAGCCTTGCAATGCCATTGGATGGTAAATGAGTAAATAGGTCTGACCATAAGGCAACCAAGTCATACAACTTGTAAACTTTCTTTGATGCACATCTTGCTCTAACACTAAAGTGGATATCTCAACACTGAAGTAAAATCCCTGAATTAGTTATTTTTTTTTGTGATTATTGGAATGTCTAGAACATGTCATTACAAAATTATTATTGACTACAAACATCAACTTAGATTTTCAGCTTATGTCTTTGTTGTAGTTTTACAACATTGGGTAAGAATGGTAGTCAAAATGGCAGATGCACCTTGCACAATAGATGGTGATATAGCACTTCTCAAATGTTTACATATTGTGAAAAACATTTATTACTACTCAAAATATGTTGTATTTGATTAATTACAATTTCTAAATTTTGTTTTTATCTGTTTTGAACAGATTTGAGCAATTCTGAATGAAAACATTAATTATTGTTGTGGTATTTCAAGCCCTTCCAGGAGCAGTATTTCAAATTTTGAATGTATTTTATTTGTAGAAGAACATATACAGCAATTTTATCAAGGCTTTTTTTTTCTGCTCAAATATCTAAAGCCAGATACTGGTTGAGTTGGATGGTTACTGTATGGGTGTCGGGACAGGTGCGAATGGTCTTGAAGGTGTGGTTGTAAGTATGGTGAATTGTTCAAAACTTCAGTGGAATATATCACATAATTAGCATTCATTTGAATTGAAATGATGTCAGGATGGAGGCCAACCACAATATCTGTGGTGTGAGATGTTTACACCAACAGGGCAGTCACTCTTGTGCCATCCTGGCCCAGAACCTGTTAACAAGATTCAATGTTGGAACAAAGCCACCAAATCCTACACAGAGGTTAAGAGGCCTTACATTGTGGGTACCTATAATAAATACATGCTAAATACATGATTTATTGGACTCATTTGCTGGCAAGTACAAGTTCTAGATGAAATCGCACCAGTGGTACAGTTACATCTTCTGGCATACTATCATTCTCACCGTAATCAATGCCTGGTTCCTCTACAAGCAGGACTGCAAAGCTTCCAACATTCCCAAGAAAGATATTCTGAACAAGAGACAATTCCAGGGGCAATCTTCTCTCATCCTGGTAAGAATCCATTTTTGTTGTTTGTCTTCTTAAAGATCTTATTAATAATACAGTTTTTAATCTATGTTGGACATTGTAATTGATCTTTTTCTCAATGGTGGAGAGGAAAAACTCCCTTTTAACAGGAAGAAACCTCCAGCAGAACCTGGCTCAGTACGAGCGGCCACTTGCCATGACCAATTGGGGGTTTGAGAAGACATAGCAGAATGCGCAAGAAAAACAGATGGACTGAAGTAGGATTCTTTTCAATGTTCATGAAAGTAAAAGGTTAATAGCAAGAGATTAGTTGATGGCAACGATTAGTTGATGGCAGCATTATCTCAGCTGAAGCTCTCCTCCAGGAAGCGATGTCAGGGCTACTGGCCTGTAGCTGCTAAGGTCCTTTGGATGCTTGGTCTTTGGTGCTGGTACAACACAGGAGGTCTTCCACAGTTGTGGTTCTTTCCCCAGATTCAGGCTCAGGTTGAACATGTATCCCATGATGCCACACAGTTGATCTGCACAGCACCTCAGGAGCCTGGAGCTAATGCCATCTGGACAAACAGCCTTTTGCAGCTTGATCTTTTGCAGCTCATTCCTCACCTGAAGTGATAAATTGGACAAGATGGAGGTGGGGGGGGAAGCTGTGGGATGGAGTCCTCTGAAGTGAAGGTAGGGGATGATTGCTGAGAGGTGTGAAGTCCTGAGAAGAAACGCTGGCAGTTGTTACAGATGGGGGGGGCATAACAGCAGGGAGGACTGGGCTGGGGGAGGGGTGGGTGACTGGTCAAACCTGTTAAACAACTGGTTCAAGTTGTTCACCCACTTTAGTCATCTCTCCCTGTCCTGCACTCTATCAACCTTCACCCAATATGTCACCTGCCACACCTGGATCTACTGGATCTCCTGGATCTACTCTATGCCAACACCAAGGAGGCACACAATTCATCACCTCTCCCTCCCCTTGGGTCTGGAGAAGTCTGAAGTCAATTTCAGGACACAAACCAAACCCTCAGGTTGTAGGAGACTTAAAGTCCCCTGAGATCAGAAAGAGGGCCTGTGGGTGCTGTTTCTGAAGTTTGCTGGTGGTAGTATGAAGGACATCGCAGGCTGCAGTAGCACCAGCAGAGTGTGAGACATACACAGTTATCACAACAAAATGTGAAAATGCTGAGGAAGATGTTGCGGCCTCATGCTAACAGCTAGCAGTTCAATGTCCTTAATGCAGAGCGTCTCTTTAATGGTTACATGTCCAGAGTTACACCACCTATCATTCACAAACACAGCCAGACCCCCTCCTCTCTTGTTACCACTCTCCTTTGTTCTGTCGACATAGAGTAAATAAAAACCGTCCATGCTTATATGACAGTCCAGAGTTAGCTTGGTTAGCCACATCTCAGTCAGACAGATAATGCTGGCCTCCCGATAGCTCCTTTTATGGCACACTAGAGTCACTGGCTCGTCCACTTTGTTGGGAAGAGATCTCATGTTTCCCATGATGATGGATGGAATGACCGCTCTGTACCTTCTTCCTCAGTTGCGACACCCAATGCCTGTGCGCGTCCCATGTCTCTTCCTTCTTAGCTCACGGAGAATGTCGGGTTGCTCGGTCGGAGGCAGAACAGTTGAGCTACGGAGAAGTAGTACATGAACCCTGGTGTAAACCAAGATCTCATGGCTCCTCGCGCCTTCTCCTGACACAAAAGACTTAAAAAACGAACTTAAAAACAAAGTTGTCCACAAAACGGTCATTTCTATTGTGTGAACCAGCAATACGAAAAAAAGAGAGCAACAGAAAAAGAATATACAGCACGTCTCGATAAGATTTTAAAGGAAAATACTCTTGATCAAGTCGGAGCTGCTGTAGTGGGCTGCCAGCGTGCACAGTGCTGGAACATCAAATCACCTTGAGTAAACAGAGTCTACTTATGTGTAATTTAATCTCAATATAAATCTATTTGTTCTATGAAGGCCTTGTGGATTTCTTTAAAAACCAGTTTCCAATCATTTTGTTTAACCAGGCTTTTTTTTCCCTTGATTTTATTGTGCTTCTTTATATTTGTTTTTATACTATGGATGACCTAAATATGATTTATGTTGCACAGTGATTTGTGATGTTGTGTCCATGAAAGGTGCTTTACAAATAAACTTTACTTATTTACTTGCAAAACGTTTGTTAGAGAACATTAGTGAACAAAGAGCATCATGAAGACCAAGAAACACAGTCGACAGGCCAGGAAGAAAGTTGTGGAGAAGTTTAAAGCAGGGTTAGGTTAAAAAAAACAGTTTTATCCTTCAACAGGCAAACAGTAGAGCATTAATTAGAGAAACAACCAAGAGGTCCATGGTTATGCTCGAAAAGCTGCAAAAATCTGCACCTCAGGAGGGAATATCTGTTGGTTAGATAGGAATTAGTTGTGTACTTCACAAAATGTTGCCTTCATGGAAGAAGTCCTGCTTGCACTTTGTAACAAGTCATGTATGGAACACATGAAAATGTGCAAGGATGTGCTGTGCTCAGTTGAGATTAAAATTGAACTTTACCTTAACACAACTTTTATGGAGTGAAACCCAGTGCATGGTGGGAGCCTTATGCTGTGGCCATGCTCTTCCCCAGCAGGGGCAGTGAAGATGGTCAAAGTTGATGGAAGGATGAGTGGATCTAAACACAGGACAGTCCTAGAAGAAAACCTGTTAGAAGCAGCGAATGGATTGCGACTTGGTAGAGGTTCCTGAATGGAAACATTTCTAAACATACAGCCATCGCTACAATAGACCAAAGGATATTCATGTGTTTGAATGGTAAAGTCTGCATCTAAATCCAGTCGAGAACTTCCAATCTGACTGAGCTGGAGCTATTTTGTAAAGAATAACAGGTAAATGTATCAAACACACACAGTTGGTAGAGAAAGACCCCAATAACTGGAGTGAAAGTTGGTTCTACCAAATATTGATTCAGGGGAGTGAGTAAAAATGCACGCCACACTTTATAGATTTAAAAAAAAAAAAAAAAAAAAAAAAAAAAAAAAAAAAAAAACCTTTACATTCCATTTCAGGCATACGCGCTACTTTGTGTTATTTATTCAGTAAAATCCCAATAAAACTGAAGTGTGTGTTTATAACATGACAAACAAGGACAAGCTACAACTTGAAAGCTTTGTAAGATATGGATATGTACAAGCAGCTGGACATCGCAGCTCTAACATGCACGCTTGAGCTGAACCTTCCTATCTGCAATAATTATGCAACAAGAGGTGGGATCAGGCAGGCTACCTACTCACGATGTAATGATGATGACCACATATAGCCCCGTCGTTTAGCCTTCACAACACCTGCAGCACAGAGCAACACTGAGAGACAGGAGTGAGAGACGGCTGCTGCTTCTGCACCAGTTACTTTCTGTCTGCGCTGAGCAGATGAAATTAAACTCACTGGATCTGTGGAATCCAATCGAGTGTTTGGCGTCTTGCTCGTTTTAATTGAACCCACACACGTGCGCGCGTGACTGCCTGCCTGCCTGCCTGCACACGCGGACGCACGTTCCCCCAGCGCAGTACACTCAGGCGCGCGCACATCGCCAATCAACCTGAGCTGCTGCACAGGAGCATCCCGACAGGGGCTGCCGAGTGTCTGCCGGCGGTCCCTCTCTGCCTTTGCGCCCCTGCCGCTCCGCTGGATGTTTGCGCAGACGGTCGCAGCCTCCGTCCGCAGCGCTCTCCGGGCTCCTCATCACCTCTGAACTTATTGTGCTGGCTTGGAACATCTGTTGTTCCGACACCTTGGCTCTTTCTGGCTGACGAATCCTTCGGGTTTATTTGCGCTAGGTTTGGAAAGTTGCACTGCGTCATGGACCAACAGCGCAAACTTTAAGAGCTGTTTTTTCCCCCCCCATTCTGATGAGAGAGTTATTTCAGAATGAAGTCAGGTGAATCACCCGCGGCGTGAAGCGCGCTCCTCAAGTAGACTGGGCTGGGAAAGGCGACACGGAGGGAGTCGTGCTGCGGAGGACTGGGGAACTGGACCGATGAGACAACATGGGTAAGTGGGGAAAAAGGGTTGAATCATTTTGGAAAATATTTCTTCTTCATGTTCTCAAGAAATTCAGATATTTAGCTGTGGTTTCTCCATGTGCAGCCAGAACAGCAGTACTGTCTGGATCTCATATTGATATGTGAAGCGTGTTTCCCACTTAATCTTTGGAGAGAAAAAAATTGGAGGAATAAACGAGGAACGAAAATCCAGAATCAGTGGTTGTGGTTGTTCACAGTGAGCCAAAGCGTTCCTACCTAATCCCCCGCCTTCTGTCCTTGGTAATAAAGCTGCTGTGAGAAGTTTATTAACATCATCTGAACCTGACCTTAAAACGGTCAAAATTGTGAGATGTGACTGCCTAATTTGGTTCCCTCCCACCCTCTTCTAATATCTATCCCATTTTTCCCTCCAGAGCCCTGACATGTTTTGACTCAACCCCATGCGCCCCCCACCCCTCCTCTTCCTCCTCTTCCTCCTGACAGCTCTGGGCACCTACAATCTCATCCCACACTGCCTATCACCTCCTCCATTTTACTGACTGGCTGCTCCAGAGCTAAATTCACCGCTCAACCTCGGAAACCCACACGCATCGCTTGTGTGCCTCTCTGTGGTTTTGGGCTCAGCTGCTCCAATTTTTTTGTTCTTTATACATCTTGAAGCTCATCAGTTTGAGCTGCTAGGGAAATAATGAAACGATGCTGAGCATCTTCAGAGGCACCAGACCCCTTATTTTAAAGCAACTTTTTCTCCATATTCACCCCCCCACCCAAAAAAAAAAAAAAAAAAAAAAAAAAAAGAGAAAAAATATGCAATTTAATTATGCTAGAGCTAAAATGCAACTGAATGTCTTGTTTTTTTTTCTTTCACAATCTGTCATTTTCAGGCTTGTATTTCCATGTGCAAACCTGAGAAACATTTAAAAAAAAAAAAAAAAAAAAGCATAAGAGAGAAAAAAACACAATGAGGCAGAGAGAACCAACAAAAGTTGCCAAAGAGCAATGAGTAATGGCGCTGTGCTTGGAAACCAAATTCAGGCCACAGTGCATAACGGAATAACCATTCAAGAAAAAAGCTAAAGTTAAGACATATATGGTAATTAATTCAGACAGAAGAAATGTTGTCTGAGAAGAGTTACTTGGAAACTTACTTAGCGGTACTCTGTGGTGAACCCGGTCTACCTGCAGTTCACCACAGTATTGATGAATGATCACTTTTGACAAAGACTGCAATTAAAACCACAAAAATTTTGGAATCATTCAGATAATTTCTGCTCCAGTTCTGACCAGCATTCTTACTTTTATGTACTCAAGTATCAGCATTCCTTGTTCTACCAACAAATGTGTAACCAAAATAGCTTGTTTGTATGAGCAAGCCATCCAGTGATTTTGCACGTCTCACTTTTTTCCCCACGTAATCAGTCTGTTTTATAGAGTCGGACTGCAGCCAACTCACTCATTCATTTGTCTCATACACAGATTTTCAGGGGAAAATTTACAGGAGAAATGTTTGGAAAGAGTTTGGTCTGCAGTCAATTGATGTTTTGTACTGAAACAGGACACAAAAATATGAGCCACTGTTATCTGACTGCTGACTCCCTGCTCAAGATGTTTGTCCTGGCTGTTATATAATCAATGATTTCTCCTATTCTCTTAGCTTTGAGTTGTTGGAAAAGCAGTGGAAAGGCTGATCTGTAATTTTTTTTTGTTACTTTGAAGATTTGCAAGTTTTCTGCCTCTAAAATATGATGATATTTGGTCTCTAGTTTGGGTAAACTCCAACTAAATTTCAAAATGAACTTGTTAAAAAAAAAAAAGTTACTTCTGAAAAAAAGAAGTAACACATTAATTTAATTACCCTCATAAAGTAGTTTGACCTGACATAAATTGACATTCTTGTAATTTATATTTTCTTTATCAAATGGAATAACAAGACATTTATCTGTCTATCAAGACACTGATAGCTACCAAACTGTGGTGTATCTACCGTGTCTTTTAGTGGCATAGAATGATATGCTGCTTTAAGTAAATGGCACTTCAGCATTTCTCTCCTACGCATTTCACACCGTAGCATAGTTATTTCATCACTAGCTAAACCAGGCTGTAACACCTTTTCTTTCATATTTTTGGGAAATTCTGCAGTATGACGTTGCAACTCTTGGATAACATATATCTCTCACATATTCAGCACCTATATGAAATCTGCATCAGAGCTATGTTATTTTTTGCAGCAGTTAACCAGTAATAATTATTTTCATGATAAGCTATGCAGATGGTCTGTCTATGATGATGAAGACTTAGTTCACCCCACCTCCTGAACTGTTGAACTGACAGCACTGCAAGCGATATACTTAATAAATTAAACTAATAATGATTGACTCGGGGGACACTCTAAGGATTAAACCTTAATCCCCAGATGGTCAGTTGATATATAGCGAAATATAGCACATTTTTTATACAATGAGACAGTGACACCACAGTAAAGGTAACACACTGGTAGAAAAGAAAAAAAAAGTTGAGATGTTTGCAATCTGCATTCATGCCACTCATTTCTACATGGATTTTTAATTCTGCAGATTTTGCTTTATATTATTCCTAATTTAAATTGAGCTAAATTAAATTAGACTAATAGTCTTTAAGAATCCATGCAACCCACACATCTGTGCAGAACTGTGGCAGTTCCCCAAGTAATAAGCAGCTTGGTGCAGCTAATGAGAAGATACTGATACAGTTTTAATTATGTCACCACAATTACCCAAAATAAGTGGCTACATTTGTCTTGGGTGTGATATTATTTTTATCGTGCTTTATTTTCCTTAAATGGACACAGCAGTTTTCACGACCAAGGATGTCACCTGATAATCATGGTGGGAATTTCATACAATAAAAACATGTGCTGAAGTGAACTGATTCCTTATGATCCTTGAATATTTTTTTTCCTGTTTTAATGTAAAATCTGCCATCTTTGTAGGTGATAATGAATCTATGAATATTTGTAGTTAAACATAAAAATCAACAGCATTCAAGACAACCAACAACTCAGCCTCATGGGAATAGGATTTTCCTACCGTGCTACATTTAAAGTCAGTCTATTTTGCAATATTATTAAAGTCAGACATATAACAATTTATATCTCATGATAACAAAAATAGTATCTCCTTGAACATATTCTTTTGGAAACAATTTGTTGCACTCCACCGAATTCAATGTTCAACATTCTAGGAACTATAAAATTCAAGGCAAAATAATGGAGGCAAACAAATTTTAAAAGTTTAAAAGCATAATCTTCAGTTATATTATTTTAGAATTTAAAATAAATTCTTTGGCAGGTTTAGTTTTACAATAGCTGAAGTCATTTTTACTTCTGCATCTCTTTGGCTCCGAAAACACACCCAGCGTAAGGAAACGAACTGTACAGTAATCAAAAAATTGAGACTAAAGCTTAACAAAAATGTCAAGAAAAAATGAATAAAAAAGAGATTATGAGTTAGAAATATCCTTTCATTGTTGATGCTCTATGAATGTTTCTAAATGTAAGTAGCGGGTTTTGATTAGCGGTGCAGCAATACTCAATAAAAATGATTTCACAAGAATATGAAAAGATTTTGAGAATATTTTGAGAAAAACATATGTTGCCTTCTGCTTTCACAAGTCACTAACTTTTGCATAACTGTTGTTGGCCAACAGTTATCCAGTTGGTGTTCTCACAGTGCTTATAAATAGTTTAGATTTCGTCTGTCACCTTAAGTTTTGCCGTAGAAAACCCAAAATGTTGTCACATATACAACTTAACAGTAATGGAAGTTTCTTGGCAGTTTTTTGTAACCAAATGTACTTTCTTACTTTCAAAATAATAGTCTCAAACGTAGATACAGGATGTCAGCCTCAGTTTCATTCAGTTTCATAGCCTGAGGCTCATTAAAATCTTACACTTAATTAATCTGGTAAGTCATACTGACAGCGACTGGATGACATTTTGTGAGACAGACTTCACTTTGATAAGAAATATCATGGTGTTTTAATGTTGTGCCAAATTCCTTTTATCTTGACAAAATAGGACAATTTTGATTCCTAAAATTACTTTTAGGATCTTAAAAATGATTTCAAGTATTTTCTTTACTATGGCAGATATAGACCTTGAGGGGAAAGTGTTCAATTACTACTTATTTGTCAAAGATTTGTGCTGACTCGATTTCATAAATGTAGAAACGTTAGTAAAACAGCAGTCAGCTAAAGTTCAATTTGTGGCAAGAACTATGATGGATATGAGGTATTTTTTTAATGCCTGTCTATATCAAAGTACTTCTTCTATCTGCTTTTAATTAACTTAAAAATTCAGGAAGCTTTCAATTAATTATTGATTAACCATAACTTTAAACCTGATTGTTAATGTGTAAGATGCACCGTTTTCTTATTGTCTCGAGTTGAAGTGTCAGTATTATTGATGATTTGGAGTAAAATATATATCCTGATGGATATACAGAAACTTCTGCATTTATTCTTTATTTATAACAGGGCTCTCTTAGTGGAAAGGTAAAGAAGTCTTTCTTTAGATTGATTTTCATAAATCATAAGATTAATTGGTCTTTGAACATCAATATACTTAAACATTACCGAATATCTGTGCTTTCAATAGAGCTGATGTTGAATCCAACAGAAAGTTAGGGGATTTGAGGTTCATCCCTATTTATGCATCAAAGCATATGGACCTTTATTTGATTTTTAACTAATTTAAAATATAATTTGGGAATCAAAATCATGCTTTCTTTACAGACCTTAAAAAAGTGGAGGCTTTTGGTTTGATCTCTTGCGATGTGTTTAATGAACATAAAAAATGGATTTTGACATGCTGATCACTTTTCAAAAAAATGTTTAACTCAGTGATGCACTGATACAAACATAGCTAAAAAAAACTGGAATTAAACTTGTTTTGACTATTTAATTTTCAGTGTGCAGAAGTTCTAATAATTGCTTTGAAAGCTGATTAGGAAATCAACAGAATTCCAACAATAAACAGCTGAAAAAGTCATGTTTGACAAGCTGAAACCAGAGAGTTCTCTGACCTTTTTGTTTAACTGATAATTGAATGATCACAGTAATTGCAGGCAATCAAAAAAACAATACCAGTTTAATTTCAAAACTAGTCAACAGCAATGCAACAGCATCTTTTTTCTTCATCAATCCCTGCCAAGCGTGGATGGCTAACAGCCAGGACAACTGGGAGTGATGAATGCAAATCACCTGCTTGTATCCTAATCCATGGAATTTATATTCATTCCTGCCTCCCACAATAACAAACAACACAAAGAAGACACATTTTTAGCAGCACACAGACCAGTACGGGCATAAATAATACAAGAGCTGCACAGTGGCCTGATAGTCTCCAGTCTGATGGAGCATGCTAATCTTCTGTGGTGGAACTGCTTCAGCAGGAGCAACAAGGCAATTAAGCACAAATAATGTCCCATTTGTTCAATAATCCGTCAGCTTCCTCCATCAGGCTGAAACAATAATTATCCCACTGAGCACTTTTCCTGAAAAAATAAAGTTGAAAATCCGTTAAAATAAGTGGCATGTTTTCTTTTTCTTAAAGATTGTAATGGGCTGCCTAGGGTATAAACAATTACTAGAACTAGCCCATTATACAGTGAAGATCACCTATCTGCTTATAATGGTCGAGATTTAATTAGGTTTAGCATGTAGGCATACATTTAGGCAAAAGACAAGGTCTTCTCTGTGAACAATTAGCAGACGTGGCTCTCCTCAAGAATGAAAAGAAGCCGACCTTCAGTGTTTGCTGCTGCTTTTGAAATAGTTAAGCCCATCAATGGGAATTATTACATAAACGAGTGGAATATTTCTCCACCCATAGCTTAACTCTGTGCCGCAATCAGCCATTTTCTGCTCATGTATAATAATATATTTACTCCATCACAGCCCACTCACAGCTCTGAACTGTCATTTCACCGAATATCACTTTGGATTTGTTCACCGTGTACCTCTGGGTCACTAGTTTGAGCTCCCCCACCCCCCTGTTGGGCAGTATGTGTGGTTTCTCCTTGATACGTCGAAGTCAGTGACTTCCCCTGTAAAACGTGCCGTGTACATTCAATCTATGACGCTGAAATACGTTCAGTGACTCAAACCTGAGAACAAAGTCTGCAGACGAGCAGCGCGGTGAGCCGAGCTCGCTCGGAAAGAAAGGGAAAGACTGCGGCAACAGATGTGCTATGATGTTTTATGTGACCGAGGAGCCCAACATCCCGCGTTCAGTTGCTATGGTTTCATACCTTTGGCCGGTACCAGTCTGATCAAAGGAAAAGACAATTTGTCGCTGCGTAGAAAAATTGCTCACTGATCTGTTCTTTTTATTTGTACCAACAATAAGATCGGAGTCAACAGGTTTTCCTGCAAAGTCTGAAAAAGTCAGAAATCTGATTTCAATATTTTCCAGAGGCAATAATTATAGCAACAGCAAATACAAATATGGAAAAATATTTAAATTTCCAGGATTTATTCCTTTCTTACTCCATTCCTCTCTTTCTTCTTTCTTCCCATTCTTCCTCACTCCCCTTTTTTTTCTATTTTTTCCCTTTCTTCCTTGTGCCTTTACTTTTCCATGTCTCCCCCACCATGTCTTCTTAGCTCTTGTCCTTGTTCCCTTTTGTCCTACCTCCATCATTTCCTTGTGTTTTCTTTTTCTTTCTTTCTTTCTTTCTTTCTTTCTTTCTTTCTTTCTTTCTTTCTTTCTTTCTCTTTCATTTTCTTGTTTTGTGTCCCTCTTTTCATCTTTCATTACTTTCTTGCACCTTTGCTTCCTTTTTTCCTGTTTTGTGTTTTTCCAGGTTTAAATCCTTACCATGTTGGAAATATCTGCTATAAATGTCAAAGTGAACTTAAAGGAGTGGGAAGCCTGAAAATTCTGGTGCTACGCATTTTATCATTCCATTTCAGTAAATGTAGCAATTAAATTATACTTTACGTTTTGAGTTGATGAGTGTGCAGAAAATATTAAATATGTAGTAGATATTCCCTGGGCTACAGTTGTGACAGAAAAGTCACATTTCTCATAGTCACTCTTCACAAAGGAAAAGGAAGGAGGTCAAAACTTTTTTATGTTTATTCTTAACCTTTTAAGATGAATATGGTCCAGGAACTTTTGATTAGTAATCCATGACTTCCATTTTCCTTGAGACACAATTATGAAGTTACACAGATGCTGATTACTTTTCTCAAAGCCAAAAAGACAAGAGGGCAGACTATTTACTTAAGGTAGATGTTTGTTGATCTTTATAAGTTAGGAAATGGCTAAAAGACAAAACTCTAGATCCCCCCCAGTCACTCCGCCCGAGATTAAAACTAGATATTTTCTCCCTTGAATGCATCAAAGCTGAAAACTCTCACGATTTTCAATCTATACTCACAGCATCAACAGCACATGCTTAGTTTTCTAAAAGAAAGTGAGATGAACGAGAGATGAAGGTTAGTGACAAATGCTTTAATGCATAAGCAGGGATGATATGGGATTCTTTCATTATCTGTCGAATTCAAAACTACTACCTACACCAAGGAACCTGCACATTTTTCTTGTCATGTTACAGTTCTTGAATTTGTTTTTTTCAAATGAGATAACATTGAAATAATCTGATTAGACTTCAAAATAGCTGAAGCTTGTTCGCTGCATTTCTAAAATAATAGTTTCACCTCCTAACTTTTCCAACTCAACAGAGCAATAATTTAAATGGTGTAGAATAACTGGAGCTGTGAAAAAAATTCCAAGCAAAGAGCACAGGATGTTAAGGGGGTTAGAAATATGTCTCACTGTTAAAGAACTGTATCAAAAACTGGCATCTTGGGGGGGTCACAGAATCTCTATAGCAACCATTAAACACTGTCGACACGGCAGCTATTTTTTTGAGGGGCAGGTTAGGAAAAAGCCTTCTTGTCCTACCATTACAGACATAAACATGTTGTTTGCTGGGATCTTAACTGGAACTGTATGTTTCAATTAGACGAGACTGAGTTTTTCTGCAACAAACGCAAAAAAAGCCTTTTGTGTTTCAAATACTTGATGTGCATATCAATTTAGTAAATCTGAATTAAACATGTTCTTTATGATCACATTCTTAAAATTGTGTCAATTTACAGCTAAATCCATTCTTTGACATGTTAAATACTCAGAATTTAGATACAGTGGACCCCGCCTATTTGCAGTTCAGTATTCAAGGATTCACCTAGTCATTTATTTGGTTGTGGAATATAACTCCAAATTATTTGCAGAAAATTTCCCTATTGCTGGATTTTGTCATAGAGCATATCTAAAATATTGAAAAGAAATTGCAGCTTGGGAAACTGAAATACCTGGAACTAATGCTGCCTGACATTTTATTGTCTTGCATTTGCAAAGCAGCCAGTCCAAGAATGGCATTTATTTTTTCTTGGCGCTGATTGGCTGCACCTTCAAGAGCGAAGATATAGAAAACTGTAGATTTTAGCTTCTGTGGAAATGCCAAGATGATTTCGTCTGTGTATATTAATGCATATTAAGGTACATTTTGTGTCTGAGTGATTCAGATTGGCAGTTATAAGTGTTTTCATAGGGGGTCTCAAGTGTTTGTGGATTTCAGCTATTCGTGGGTGGTCTGGGTCCCTAATCCCTGCAAACACCAGGGTACCAGTGGTCGTTCTTTCTGGTCATGTTGAGCACTCAAAGCTCTTTTCACTTTACACATTCATCCAGTCACACCAATACACAGATCTCCAGTCAACTTGGGGTTAGGTGTGTTGCCCAGCGGCATGTGCCAGGAGGAAACTAGAATTTTCCATTGCAAGAAAACTACTCTACCCAATGAGCCACAGTTGCCCCAAAATCACATCCTTGATCTCTATTTTATTTTATCCAAATATCATCCAACAAGTCCTTAGAGGTTGTGATATCATAGAATATAAAGCGCAGACATAAACTTCTGATTCCAATCAAAATGTTTTAACCTTAGGATATTGTTTCAAAATCTAACCCTTCTGTAAATTTTTCCACAACTTTGTTCCTGACTGTTCTGCTGTGTTCCGTGGTCCTCGTGGTGCCATTTGTTCACTGATATTCTCTAACAAGCATCTGAGTTACTATATTAGGATTCTATTTGAGGGTATCAGAGTAATGGACACTGAATACAAATCCCCACCATGCTTTTAAGATCCATATTTGTAAAATTCATGCGTCATCTTCTGTGCTCCACACTGTGTATTGTTATATTGCATAAACCCCATTATAACAGATTGAAGTTTGTGATTGTAACGTGACAAAAGGTGAAAACGTTTGCTCAAGTGGTCTGAACACATTGGTAAGGCAGTATATTCTGTGTTGAGGACAGTACTTGCTTTTTGGGTTATTTTGAGGAACTAATCTGGAATTTTACTCTCAAGAGTGAGAGCCATATGCCTATAATTTCCACCAGCCATCTGCAATGGGAATGCAGCTAAGAAATGTGCCACTTAATGACTGTAAAAGAAAATAAGGCCACTGATTCTTGAATGTCTTGGTGACATGGTTAGACTGACTGCACACCAGTCAGGTTTAAATGAACAGCAAGTGTGAACATATCCCTGTTCAAAGTGCTCAAACATAACTCAAAGAACTTCACTGATCAACACAGGCATGTGCATCTTCCAAAAGGTCAACTCCTTGGCCTTAACAGCTGACCTGCTTCCCAGTGGTCCATTTAAACAGCTCAGCTTGTGCTGATCTCCTGGGCATCAGCCCTCATATTGATCAGCAGAGCTCGTCACCTCTCAGCGCACATTTGGAGAGTGGTGTGGTCCAAAGGAAAATGCTGTGGCTGTTGAGTTCCTGAGATGCGTGGTATTATTGGCCTGTGAAGAGATTTAGCTGTCTCATTCTGACAGCTCAAGTATGGATGTTAAGGGCTGTGGGAGTAAAAGTCGAAGGCATTCATGGTACATTGAACTGCACAAAGATGTTCGTTTTAAAGTTGACTCGTAAAAATAAGCAACAGACCATTTAAATGTCATTTCATTAATAGCATTGTTGACATTTTTGGTGTTAGGCAGCCAGCAAATAGCTGATATTTTTTTTAAAAAAAGGTTAAACTTGGTAGAGTCTGGGCAGACATGGTGGAAAAAAATGTTCCCAGCGAGGGTTGTGGTCCCTTTTGGTTCATACATGAGCAAAAGACTCAAGAGGTGGATAATTTAACAACTTCTCCATGTAGTTTATGCTTACTGTTAGGTTTAGAGGTTGGGTCAGAGTTAGGGCTTGAATTATTTCACCTCGTGTTCAACAAAGTGAAAAGGCCTGACCACAGTAGTAAGGTCGAAAAGAACAACAGTCATAATAATTCCTCGTGTCTTTGTCTCAAGTAGACTGCCACTGCTTCTACAAAAAACACTCAGCTTATGACTCATTTCTGAGGGGACATTTTATAATTGAGGCAATTCAAGACCAATGTGGAAAACTACTGGAGACACTACAATAATTATAGCAGATTAAAGTAGTAGGTAATATATTTCAGGTCATATGAGTGTTCATCGATATGTATCCATCATATTTCCTAAAGTATTTCACATTTTGTAAAGTTACTACCACAAACATCAATGTATTTATTGGGATTTTACCTGACCAACAACAAATAGAACAGAATATTAAACTGGATGAAAAAGGAAATGGTTTTCACCTTTTATATTTTCTATTTTTAACAAGTAAAAATGTGAAAAGTGTAGCAAGGATTTGTAATTAGCTTCTGTGAGTCAATACATTGTAGAACCACCTTCTGATTCAATAACAGCACATGTTTTCTGCCAACCTTGCATCTCGACACTTAAAAATTTACCCAATAGTTGTACAAAAAAATTCTCAAGCTCAGTTAAAATGGATAGAGAGCATCAGTGAACATCACTTATAAAGTCTGACAACAAATTCTGAATTTGTTAGAACTGTGATTGGGTCATTTTAACACTTGAAAGTACACTGTTCACAAAAGTACAGGGAACACTAAAATAACACATCCTAGATCTCAATTAATTAAATATTCTCACTGAAAAATGTTATTAGTAACACAGTGGAATTGATTGAGATAAAAAAATTATGTAAATCAAAATTATTACACCATGGAGATCTGGATTTGGATTCATACTCAATATGAAAGTAGAAAATAACATG
This sequence comes from Anableps anableps, assembly GCA_014839685.1. Taxonomy (NCBI): domain Eukaryota; kingdom Metazoa; phylum Chordata; class Actinopteri; order Cyprinodontiformes; family Anablepidae; genus Anableps; species Anableps anableps. Next base: position 6,033,564 of record CM026081.1, read on the forward strand.
ACAGGCTGTTTCAACGCCAGTGAATGTTCCTCAAGACAAGTCTAAATGAGGCTCCGTAGTGTGTGTGGGGCCTCCATGTGCCTGTATAACCTCTCGACAACACCTGGGCATGCTCCTGATGAGACGGCTGATGTTCTCCTGAGGGATCTCCTCCCAGACCTGAGTTTGAGCATCAGTTAGCTCCTGAACAGTCTGTGGTGCGGTGTGGTGTTGGTGGACTGACCGAAACATGATGTCCCAGATGTGCTCAGTTGGATTCGGGTCTGGGGAATGAGCAGGCCAGTCCATAACATCAATGCCCTCATCATGCAGGAACTGCTGACACACTTCAGTCACATGAGGCCTAGCATTGTCATGCATAAGAAGGAACCCAGGGCCCACTGCACCAGCATATGGTCTCACAATGGGTCTGAGGATCTCATCCCAGCACCTTATGGCAGTCAGGGCACCTCTGAGTGCCATGTTTATTTTACAAGACACACTAGTAAGAGTTCATTTAAAATCAATGTCACATGCAGCGCCTGCAACTCTAAACTGAACAAATTAAAAGTGGTGCTTGCTTATGAAAGTACAGCTTAAAACAATGTTCATAAGCGGTACTACGAACAATGTCTGTGGGCGTCACCATGTTGAACTCTCGACTTCGATTATTGGGGCCTGCCATAGCAAAGCATGGAGGCACCTATTACTCTCCACCTCGAAACTGCTTTCTCTGTTAATGCGGCCCGAACCGTAGCGGGCACCCCCACAACATATATATCAAAAATTCCGGCTCGTTCTCGAGATGTGTGCTGTTACTCAACTTTTTGTTTCGAGTTATCATGGCGACGTAATTAGCGAAAAACTACCCTATACAAAGTCAATGGAGTGAGGTCCTGAAGACATCCTTAAAAAAACACTACTTTGGAGGATTTACCGTGTCATCATGGTTTCGCCTACAAACGCCATTCAATACTCAGTTTGTAGATACGTCCGTGCTGTGTTCAGAAGTGAAGACGGTATGTTGATGCCTCTGATGGTTTTTCCACAGCACGCCTCACACTTTGACAGGCCCCTTTTAAATTTCTTCAGAAATGTTCTATTTTTAACTGGGCTGCTGTTATTTTGGGTGTGACATCAAATCCAGCTCCGAGTTCCAACTACTAAGGTAAATGGAAAGCATCATAGCTTTGGCTGTATGTTGAGGGTTCTTGTACTGTAAGATGAACCTCTACACTAGCTTCAAATCGTTTGCAGCCTCTAACATGTTTTCTTCCATGGTTACCCTGTATTTATTTGACCAACGTCCTTGTTCTCACTAAAGATAAGCATCACCACAACATCTTGCTGCCACCACTATGTGCCACCATAGAGATGGTGTGTTTAAGGGAAAGAGCAGCATTAGTTTTCTGCCACATGTATCGCTTTGCATTTTGGACAAATCAACTTCATGTACAGTAACTATGGCACCTTTTTCAAGATTCTTGCTGTGTCCCTTATATGGCTTGTGTCAAATTTTTGTTCATGGCTTCCTTTTAAGGAGTTTGAGTTTAAACATCCAGTTGCTGTAATAATAGATTTTCTCACCTTTTCATGACACAATAAATAAAACATATGTCTGATTTTCAATAAAATGCAACATATATTACTGAGTATTTTCTGGAAGATGCCAATCTAAAACGAATTTCTAGATGGAAATGTTGTTTTAAATGAATCATTCTAAATCCTTTGAAAAATATCTCTTGAAAGTTTTTAACAACCACTTTTCCAGCTTCCTGTATAAACTAGCTGTGCTGTGCTCCTAATTTTAGCTAAAGCCACTCTAGTTAGCAAAAACATGTTTCTTTCTCTTGCTTGTTACTGTTGAGTTTAGCTTCTGTATCCCTCACCATAAACAAGAATGCTCTGACTAAATGGGTCTTCTCAAAGCCATTAACAAAACATTTTATTAAAGCTTTTATGGCAATACATTTCTGTACACTCACATTTAAAGCTGAGGTTTTCTGCAATTTTGCATGTCTGATGGCATTTTTCAGCTTCTGACTTCTTAAGTTAGAATTTGGATGAATATACTTGAACAAATTTGCTTATGTTCCTGAATATTTATGAGGTTTAAAGTCACTACATTACTCTCCATCCCTCTAGCCATATGGTAGAGGGAAAACTAAAGGCACATGACCAGAATGGGCAGGCTAAAGCATCTGTGAAAAGTAAAGTTCACAGGCAGATTTTAAAAAATATTTTTAATGGCTAACTTTCCCTACAGTTGGTGTTTTTTTTCCAATGAGCAACTTTGACAGACACAAAAATACCCAGATGGAGCAGAAATGAGTACCCACATCTGCAAATGTCTTCCTTTTTGCTAATTGTTTTATTTTTATATTTGTTTACACATGTGGCATTTAGAATATGTGACTTCTGCAAATAGGAGATGATGTGACTACTGTGAGCCAACACTTACCTTGTCCAAGTGAAATTTTATGGAAAACTTGTCATTTTATTTGACTTTTACAGCAGTGGTCAGTTTTCACAGGCACACACAACCTGCTAGTATAAAATTGCTAATAAGAATTTCTTTTTAGACAGAAACCTGGTATATGCGTCCGGAATTGTCGACAAAAGTGCCAGATGTGCCACATGAAAATTTAACATTTAATCATTTAATTATGGTGCCTTTTTAAAATTCACACTATCTTTTGGCCACAAAAGATAGAGGACCCCAGAGGACCGAAAATCATGCTATGCTCATTGCTGACCATGAATGTGTTTTGCGCATGTACAGTGGCTCTCAAAAGTGTATAAATGTGAAAATATTTTAGACCCACAAAACTGAGACCAGGATAAAACATACATTCTTTATGAAACACACATTCTGTACAATTTACCTAAAAAACAAACTAATCTTCAGGGGAGAAATATAAAACATAAAAATTGTGCAATGTAACCTTTTTTTAATTTAATTTAATTTAATTTAAGTATTCAGACTTCTTTTATAGGAGTCTGTCATCTTTCTACATTTTCACAAGGTAATGTTTGCCTACTCTACCTTGAAAAAGCTCTCCAAATCTATGAGATCGTGTTTATCTCTAGTCCAGAGTCTTCTTCAGATAACCCCACATTTTTTGTCAGACTACTTCTGGACTTTGGCTCGGTCATTACAAAACTTAACTTCTCTTTTGACAAATAGGTGCATGGTTGGAGTTAATGTGATGCTTTAAAAATCAATCTCATCCTCAGCAGTCTAGCAGAAACCTGAAGGATTTTGGTTGGTTTGATTTTGGTCTAAACTGATTGGTATTTTGAGCTGCCCACTATATTATCCACAAGTTCCATCTTAAGAAAAGTAACCTTGCAGCTGTTCATTCTTCTCTTTACTGATACCTTTTGTATAGTGAGTTTATTTACTGTCCTACTAGCTGTAGCTTTTTGGAGATTCCTACAAGAACAACTGAACTTTTTTCAGATTCATCAGATTAATTTTAACTGTTGTGAAACGTAGAAGACCGAACGCTGAAATTAAATCCCAAGGTGTTTCTAGAAGTATTAAATTGAGGATGTGCACTCTCATGGAGCTAGGTTATAGCACTTTTTTTTTTTTTTGTCATTTTCCCTTTGATAAATGTGTTTGTTTTTAAGTTGACATTTGTAGGATATATGTCTTATTAAAATGTGGAATTTTTTTGTGATGCAGATAATTTTACTGTGACAGACCCCGATTTTCTTTCTCATTTGGTTTCCTATCATAAATGGTGGGTTATATAAGTAGCTAGTGAGTCATGCTCAAAGATGGCCTCACTTGAAGTAAGTGTGGATGGTTTGCATGTTCTTCCTGTGCTTATGTGGGTTTCCTCTGGCTTCCTTCCATCGCTCAATAACATGGGTGTCTTAAGTGTTTGTGCTTAACAAATTTACTGTAGGTGTGATTGTGCACTTTTATGAATTTCATTTATTGAACTGGTAATGTGTCCATGGGTGAGGCCCGCCTCTCTCCATTTTTAAGTGAGTAATATGCTTCCACTGGCCATGATCCTAGATGGGAGAGCACAGATGGATAATAAATGATTTGAGAAGTTTCGTGATGTGCTGCTTTAGGCTTTCGAGGGTTGTTTCATAAAAAGCAATATACCAATTTATACTTCTGTGTATGCCACTGGATCGTAAACAGAGTGGGTCATCATCAGCCTGGGAGATAATCCATTGCAGACAAAGGATGGGTAGAAAGAGGTATTCCTTCCCTAGTCTTTATTCTGTCCTGGTTTGAACTGATTATTTTTACTTCTTTTGAAATCTTGCTTTTTATTGTTTTACAACTGGAAGGTCCTTTCTCCAAAAAAACAAACAAAAAAAAAAAACAAAAAAAAAAACATTTTTTCAATTTTTTGTGTAAAAACTATTTCATATAACGCATGTTTTTTCAATAGAACTGTATTAGGGAACAAAGTGAAATTGACTATTCACCAGTGTTGTCTGATTTTCAGCTTAATACACCCTGACTAGTATCTGCGCAAAATTATTCACACCCATGGCAGATTTAGGTTTTAAGTAATTTTTTGATTTTATCAAAAAATTTCTTCTGACTAGAAGTAATTGGCAAAACATTTTCCCAAGATTTTTTTGTTGAGAAGGAATTTTTAACAAGTAAATGAAAACAGATTAGTTCTTCTTAATCAAGACTGATACTTTCAGATTGTTTTATCATATTTTGAGATCACTGCTTCAATATCTATTAGAAACTTATTGGTTGAACATAATTATGAATCCAAATCTGCCAGGCTTAGCAATACCTTTATGCTAGTGCAGATAGGTCATGGTGTCAGCAACACTCTTCAGTGTGGATTTGGTAGTTGACAGAAAAACTCTTAAATTTAGCTATTTTTTTAATCATCAGCGATGGGTTTAAAAAATGTACAGAAAGCACAGAGACTTAAGACCTATTTAGGAGAAACTTTAATCTCTACATGTTCAGCCATCTCTGTGGTTCCTTCAGGCTGTGAAAAAGTAGGAGAGAGCAAGAGTTTCTCCAGATAACAGGAAGGCAGAACAGAATAGAGAAAAGTTGCTCCATCTTATCATTTTGGATGGATGACAAAAAGATAAATTTAGTTGTTTAGAAGTATTTCCAGTTGCAAAAATCAATAACAGTTATGGCATGGAAACTAAGAAGCACCACCTCTATCACCCCTTTTTGGTTAATCCTTAGTTGGCAAGATGCAGACTGGCTCCTTGAGCTAATAGCTAGTTTATGCATAAAAAGCACTTAAACTACTAATTACTAATTAGTAGTGTAGGTGAAATAATTTATAATTTTTGCAGCAGTAAAATATTGCTTTTCTGTTTTTAATTTAAAGCAGTTGTGTTTTCTGTAAATACAGTGGGACAGTGCTATTTTTAGTGAAGGTTATCTCATCAAAATAATGTCATACCAGTGTTTGTCTAATTTGCACATTCTTTCTCTGCTTCATACACAAAGTTTTGGGTTTTTGTTAAAAAAAATAAATTAAATAAAATACAATTTTCCTTGAAGTGTTAGGACTTTTAAAACCATTTACAGTAACCTTTTAAAAAATAAGTATAACATATATATATATATATATATATATATATATATATATATATATATATATATATATATATATATATATATATATATATATAATATAACCAACCAGTCAAATCAAAATTAGAGTGCAACAGTAATAATTTTAAAAAGCCAACTATACTAACTTTGGAAAGGAAAACCAACAAATCTGTGAACATAATTTTGAAAAATTACCCATTTTACCTGAATACATTTTTGGATGCATGATCCACCAGCTCCAGTTTCTGATTTTAAAAAAAGATGGCTGGAGTTAAGTTTCATATATCTATCATACTCTGGCCCACGCTTAATGTGCTTGTGTTGGTGTGACTCATTGGGCAGCGACTCACTTTGGGAACTTCCGTTGCCAGTTTGGAGCCATATTAACTTTGTCTCTCCCCTCCACCCCCATTTTGCCTCTGTAGTTTACAAATAGAACTGCAAAGAGCACTGAAGGCACAGCTACCCTGGCTTGACATGAGCAGTCTAGAAAAAGATTACAGAGAAAGGATGCTGAAATTGAGAAACATTTATTTTTGTTGAGTTTTGTTCAGTTTACCTTCTTTGTTTCACCCACAGCTGTCAAGTGAATTCACAGGCTGCTATTTTTATCATTGGACACAAAGCATACTCTCACCAGGCACTTTCATAGCACCAGTTCAATTACACTTTAACACAAATCGTGAATCAGCCAATCACATTACAGCTGCTCACTACATTTAGGCATCTAGATGTGTTGAAGGCAGCTTGCTGAAGTGGGATTGGTTGTTGGAACAGTGTGTCTGATTTGAGTTATGCTCAGCAGTCTCTTGGGTTTACAGAGAAGTGGCAGCTGTGTGGATGAAAAGAATTTACAGACTGGTTCAAGACAATAAAAAAGCAACAGTTGCACAAGTAATCAGTTTTTAAAGCAACAGTATGAACAATAACTTTCTGAACAAACAATGTGATAAACCTTGATCTGTATGGGCTACAGAAGCAGAAAACGGCCCCAGGTGCCACTGTTGTTTGTGAAGAACAAGAACCTAAGGCTATTATTCATACACCCCTACTTTTAGCAGGAAGAAGTCATCACACTCTTCACAACAGGCTAATAGAAGGTCTGCGGCATCTTGCTGCAAGCACCAAAGGACCTAAACTTCATCAAATCTTGAGACAGCTTCGCTGTTGCGTCTCCAGTCCAGCCTGTTGTCCACTTGAACATCAAGGTATTTATTTTCCTCCACCACCTCCACTTCTTCTCCCATGATGGAAACAGTGTTTGACCTTACTCTGTTTCTCTTGAAATCTGCAATCATCTCCTTTGTTTTGTTCACATTCAAGATGAGATGATTTCTTCCGCACCATGCCACAAAGTGGTCCACCATCTGTCTGTACTTAGTTTCTTCTCCATCTTTGATACACCCTAAGACTGCTGAGTCATCTGAGTATTTCTGTAGATGAAAGACTTTGCTGGAAATCTGAAGTGTACAGAGTGAAAAGGAACGGTGAGAGGACTGTCCCCTGTGGTGCTCCTGTGCTGCTGACCACCTTGTTAGACACACAACCCTTCAGTCTCACAACTTGTGGTTTGTTTATCAGGTAGTCATTGATCCAGGGGATTGTTGAGGCCTCCACCTTTGTCTTCTGGAGTTTCTGACAAAGCAAATCAAGCTGAATTGTGTTAAATGCACTGGAGAAATCAAAGAACATGATTCTCACAGTGTGGCCTGCTTTGTCCAGATGACTGTGGGTGTTTTGAAGCGGGTGCATGATGGCAACTGCAAGTACCCTACCCAGATTTTTTGAGCTGGTCTGTCATTAGTTTTTGCCAGCAAACAGTTTGTGACCTCCACCAATTCTCTTTCTTCATTACTCTTGTTGTAATTTTTCTGCAAATTTGGTCTCCTATTGACCATTGACTGAGGACCTGAATCTGAATGTCAATGATGATTTAATTGGGAAAGAGTGGAAAAAACATTTTAGAAGTGTTTTCAGTTTCACTGTTTCCATTGTATGAAATGTCATTACAAGATGGTAATTAGTGGAACAGCAAGAATCAAGAACAAAAGCCAAAGAACAAGTATCCTTACAGATCAGATGAAATGTTTGTCTTAATGCTCAGAATTTCCCAGTTCAGCTGCCAACTGACTTGTCCTTTCGAGAAAAAAATGTAATAATGACAAAAACATAAATATGAAACAAATGTTAATTTTAGTTAGCCTTGAGTGTGTCCAGAAGCCACATGTAATGTCCCAGTGGGAGCAGCCGTCTGTCTGTCCTCATTTCCTTCTTGGGGTTCTGCCTGAGCAGATTTAGTTGACCATGGTTGCTACATTCCTCCACTACTCCAGACAGACAGAAAAACTGAGCTAAAAGAATTGACTTCTCATTTCATTTCAATTTTTAATGGATACTGCCCCATTTAAGCTGCATTTTTGCCATTCCTGCAGTGATTAACCATCCGTGCTCCACTTTTCCTATCTTGTTTCTGATGTTCAGTACAGCGTGTATTCAAGACTCACTGCTCCTGTGTGGATGTGCAGCCCAAGTTTCATTAAAAGAAGCTTTTATTGTAAATCAGCTGTTTCATACTGCATCATTCATTTACTATAAAGTAAAATGAAATTTATGGACATAAAGTAATGAATATGAATGTGTAAAAGGTACTTAATTTCAGTTGGCTATGTTGGTTACTGATATGTCATACCATTAAAACTTGAATTTTGTATTCAGATGTTTTATACGTGTTGAATCTGAATGAAGTCACTCAATAATGCAGCATATCACAGGCTGGAGTTGCCTGGATTTTTGCTGACCCAAGTCTTTACATGCATCACACATTTAAAACTCCTTGGTGTTTGTCAGAGGAAGGGAGAGCTGTAGTGGCAGGTAGCAGCAGTAAATGGGGCTTTATTAAATAGGTTTGTATCTGTAGGTCGCTCGTGTGTTAACTTATATAATCCCGTGCATAATACTAAGACCAGAGCTTTGTTTTATTTTTTCTACAATTTTATTCAAGACAAATTTTGCTTAAAATTTTAAGCATTTACAAAGTAATAAAAATATTATTTATGACCAATAACAAATAGCACACATCTTATGTCTTCCAAACTAAAAAGAAAAGGAACCTTACTAATGTTGCTATCTTAGGCCCAATGTAGGCTTGAAGTTATTGCAAAAGTCAATATTTTACAGAACATTTTGCTGTAATTGCATCTATGAATCTTTTGTGGCATGTCTCTACTAACTTTGGACATCTATGTACTAAAATTTTTGCATTCTTCTTTGTAAAGTTGCTACTTTTTTCACTTCCAGCTGTGGAGCAGTGCTATCACTAGCTTGTATCAAAATAGAAGAAGTAGCTACGAGTTAGAACTGCAACATAGCTAGCTGCTAAAGGAAGTTAAGTTAGCAGAGATTTAAACTACCTTGTGCTGGATCTTCTCTAATGAAACATGATTTTGACTGCTTATTATTTAAGTGCAATGTTTCAGTGAAGTTGTTACTTTGCTAAGAAAATAACTAGTACGAATGGCGGGCAAGTAGCCAACAGCAGCAACCATGGGTGCTTCAGCACACATATGCAACCCCATTGTTTACGTATGTTATTTTATATTTCCCCCCAACTCCCACCCTCTGTCAAAGAGAGTTTAACTTGTCTTTCAATTAAGTTGTATGGGTCATAGGTCACATTATATAAGCAAAATGTCTAAATTGTTTATCTCATTCTCATTTTTTCTTACATCATGAAAACCTGTGCTTTTAACAGGGACTTTTCATACCCAGTAACAAGGGTAGCCATACTGGTGTTTTTTATTATGTCAAACATGTATATTTTTTTTAATCAATGGAAGACTTTTTTTTTCTCCTTTTGTGAATCGCAGAATACAGTGAAATCTCTGCATAGGGTTTGGCATAGTGTCACAAGGCAGTTAGTGCATGAAAAGTAACTTTACTATTATGCCAGTCATCTATTTGTCCTGTCATAGCACCTTTTCCCTTTATCATATGTATTACCCACTGGTAATGCAAGGAATCTAATAAGAAATAGAAAGCATATTTACTTTTTTTGGACACTTTTCATTTCTCTGAAGTGCCCTAGTGTGTGGCCATACCACCGCTGGCCAATCGACATGGGCACTCTGGGTAATAGCTTTTGCGTTGGTGCTTTCAGATGAAATACCAAGTTGATCCTCAGCCAAGGAGGACGACAGCTGACTTTGTGCGGCGTGCCAGAGCACACTCTGTCCTGAGGGGAGGAGCCGCCTCACTTTTATAGTAATTTTAGAAAGTTTGCCTCTGGAAGCTGACCTTAAAGGCTGTAACTGGGGAAAAGATATGCTTATACATTCTATGTAATAACATTTCATGTGTTCCTCTTTTTTCAGCCAATTCTAGTTGACATTTAATGTGTAAGCTCTGAGTCTAACTTTACTCTTGGGAGTAATTGGGCCCTGAGGAAAGTGGAGCACAGAAGCTTTGGGTTTTAATTGATATTTATTGCTCATAACAGATGCAAATCCTATCTAAGCTTAATTTTCTGTTTGCAATAAAACTCTCTAGTTTTCCTACTGTTTCACATGTTTATTCTTCATTAAATAACACCATTCCACTGAATAAAGAGCAGCACAGTGTTACCTACCATAACCAAGTAATCCAGCATTAACTATAATTAACACTGAGTTTCTATAAATTCAGAATCCTAAACCAGAATTTAATGGAATTTAATTCAGTTTCCACATAATATAAAACAAGCTATTCTAATCTTTGTCTTATTTTAACTTGAGCCTTTCTTGTCTTTAAGGAGTATATTGTTTCCCCTTTCACCAAAAAAGGGCAAACCAGGCACTGTTTAGCTCTGACAGCGTGCATGTCACCGTGGTCTGCAGCAACAGTCTGCAACTGACTCACTCTCCTGAATAAAGCAGCCTGTTCTTTTTGTGGCAAATAATTCAGCAACTCAGTTTAGTTTTTCACCAAAATGTTTCTCACTCTTGAGGTTGCATTGAAAGCAGAAGCTACAAGAAATATTGCTTTATTGTTTATTCTACTTACAGATTCTGATGGAAGCCTTAAGCAAAAATACCACTATTTCACTTTTTAAAAATAAAATTGAAAATGTATTCAATCATCTCACTAAATTTATGTAAAAACCAAAAATTATCAGCTGACGACTTGCTATAACACTATCCACATTTTTTTTTTTTTAATTATTTTTTTTTATTATTATTATTTTTTTTAGCTATTTTAGTTTCTGCTATTTTTGATAATGAGTTATATGGTGAACAAAATATCTATCCAATGGGGGGCTGGTGTCTATCTCCAACGGTCATTAGGCAAGAGGCGGAGTACACCCTGGACAGGTCACCATTCTATTGCAGGGCAACACAGAGACACACAGGTCAAACAACACTGCACATTCACACCTAAGGGCAATTTAGAGTGACCAATTACCCTGTTTTTGCACTGTGGGATAAAGCCGGAGTACCTGGAGAGAACCCTCCCGTGCACAGGGAACACATGCAAACTCCATGTAGAAAAACAGAACTGGGGTTTGACCCCAGGACCTTCTTGCTACAAGGCAACAGTGCTACCAAGCGTGCTGCTGTGCTGCCATGAACAAAGCAGTGCCATATTAATAGTAAAAATACCTCCTGAACTTCCAAATCTAGAATGTATTTAATTGGGATCGTAGTTGATAGACTAGCGCAAAGCAGTACATAATTTTGAAGTGGATGGAAGATGATACATGCTTTTCATTTTTTTAATACAAAAAATATCCTAAAATTATGGCATGTCTTATATTAATCCCGACTGAGTCAATGCTGTTACACTATGCAGTTACATTCACCTTGTGCTTCGATTACAATTGGAAGTCTGAAAGGACAGAAATGTTTATGCCTTCATTTTAGTCTCATCTAACCAGAACACTTTCTTTCTGTCTCTGAATTGCAAACAGGATTTATTTTGGCTTTGTTCCAGCCATGACTCAGGCCAGACTTGTGGCGTTCACAACTCATGGTTGTCCCATTGACAGATTCTCTCACCTGAGCTGTGAATCTCTGCAGCTCCTTCAGAGCTACTATGGGCCTCTTGGCTGCTTCTCTGATTAACGCTCTCCTTTCTCAGCCTGGCAGTTTCGCTGGACCGTCATGTCTTGGTAGCTTCCATTAGTGCAAAACCCTCACCTTTTTTCTTCCAATTTATACTTATGCACTACTTTGCATTGGGCTTTAACATAAAATTCCACAAAAATTCAGTGAAGATTGTGGCTGCAATGTATTAAAATATTAAAAAGTTTAAGGTGTATGAATACTTTTGCATATGTCTGCATATAAAAAGCACTTATTAAATGGTTAAATATACTTGTTGCTACTTTTATTTAAAAAAAAAAAAAAAATTCCCTTCTCACCCTCCACGGGTGGTCTTTCTCAACCTCTGAGCTCGGGTCCTCTACCAGAGGCCTGGGAGCTTGAGGGTTCTGCGTAGTATCTTGGCTGTGCCGAGAACTGCGCATTTCTGGACTGAGATGTCTGACGTTGTTCCTGGGATCTGTTTTAGCCACTGCTCCAGTTTGGGGGTGACTGCCCCGAGGGCCCCGATGACCACAGGCACCACTGTGGTCTTCACCTTCCAGGCCTTCTCCAGTTCCTCTCTGAGGCCCTGGTATTTCTCCAGTTTCTCGTGTTCCTTTTTCCTGATGTTGCAATCGCTTGGTATTGCTAATCCACCACAACGGCTTTCCTCTGTTGTTTATCCACCACCACGATGTCTGGTTGGTTCGCCATTACCATTTTGTCTGTCTGGATCTGGAAGTCCCATAGGATCTTAGCTCGGTCATTCTCCACCACCTTTGGGGGTGTGCCCCACTTTGATCTCGGGGCTTCCAGTCCATATCCTGCACAGATGTTTCTGTACACTATGCCCGCCACTTGGTTATGACGTTCCATATACGCTTTCCCTGCCAGCATCTTGCACCCTGCTGTTATGTGTTGGACTGTCTCAGGGGCCTTCTTGCACAATCTACACCTTGGATCTTGTCTGGTGTGGTAGATCTGAGCCTCTATCGCTCTGGTGTTTAGGGCCTGTTCCTGTGCTGTCCTTGAGTCCAGCTTTTTCCAGCCATTGGTAGGATTTCCTGATATCAGCCACTTCAGTTATTTGTCGGTGGTACATCCCATGTAGGGGCTTATCCTCCCATGATGGTTCCTCCAGCACCTCATCCTCTGGTCCCCATTGTTTGAGACATTCGCTGAGCACATCGTTGGTTGAGGCTTTGACCTTGATGTATTTATGGATCTTGGATGTTTCATCCTGGACAGTGACTCTCACACTCGCTAGTCCTCTGCCTCCGTCCTTACGGCTCGTGTATAGTCTCAGGATGCTGGATTTAGGGTGGAACCCTCCATGCATGGTTAGTAGTTTCCGAGTTTTAACATCCATGGTCTTTATCTCTTCCTTTGGCCAGCTTATTATTCCTGCAGGGTATCTGATTACTGGCAAGGCATAGCTGTTTATCGCACGGATCTTGTTCTTGCCATTGAGCTGGCTTCTCAGGACTTGCCTTACTCATTGGAGGTATTTGGCTGTGGCTCCTTTCCTTGTGACCTCATCGAGGCTGCCATTTGCTTGTGGTATTCCCAGGTACTTGTAACTGTCCTCAATGTCTGTTATTGTTCCCTCTGGGAGTGAGACCCCTTCTGTGTGGATGACCTTCCCTCTCTGTGTAACCATCCGACCACACTTCTCTAGTCCGAATGACATCCCAATGTCAGTGCTGTAGATCCTGGTGGTGTGGATCAGTGAGTCGATGTCTCGTTTGCTCTTAGCGTACAGCTTGATGTCATCCATGTAGAGGAGGTGACTGATGGTGACTCCGTTCTTGAGTTGGTATCTGTAGCCAGTCTTGTTGATGACTTGGCTGAGGGGGTTCAGACCTATGCAGAACAGCAGTGGGGACAGAGCGTCTCCTTGGTATATGCCACATTTGATGGACACTTGTGCAATTGGCTTGTAGTTGGCTTCAAGGGTGGTTTTCCACATCCCCATCGAGGCTGCAATGAAGGCTCTTAGAGTCCTGTTGATGTTGTACATCTCTAAGCATTCAATGATCCAAGTGTGTGGCATTGAGTCATAGGCTTTCTTGTAATCAATCCAAGCCGTGCACAGGTTGGTGTGTCGGGTTTTGCAGTCTTTTATATATATATATATATATATATATATATATATATATATATATATATATATATATATGACTTCCTCGGGCGACTGTTTGGTCTACCAGGAGTTGGTGTTTGGCTCCTCTGGTATTTATGCCGATGCCCTTCTGTGCTGTACTCATGTATTTATCCATGTGCCCACTTATCTTAGCTGCTATGATGCCTGACATGAGCTTCCA